>CM041780.1:155245198-155579240 GCA_023374045.1 Limonium bicolor
GTACTTATTAGTATGAACAGGGGTTTATTTGTGTCTTTATAGTATGAACAGGGGTATATTGTGAACTGTATAACTGAATGTTTAAGTGTTGAAGTGGAATTACCTTCTGCCTATCTGATATAAAAGTCCAAGTGAGTGGTTCACCTTCCATTAGATTCTTCAGACCAGCTCAGAAAGTACTCCCACGTCTCGGTTCTTCCTCTCGCACGACCGTACGCGAATGGAAAAACTCTTGGTTAGCAAAGACCCACGGCTGAAAGCAAAACACCTCCGTAGTACCCTTCAGAGGCACCCGTCTATCCCTATAGGGGTCTGCAACCAGATTTAAACCCTCTCACTAATGCACTGAATGCGATGAAGCATTTGGTGAATGCGAAAGGCGGAGCAGATGGGACTGGGCAGTTTGTGAAGGTTCCTGAGTTAGTTTGTCCGCAGGACGCTTCCAGTTACTGAGGTATCAAAGTGTAAGAATCCTCAGGTTCCTTCAACCAGTTGTGCACCCAAGCCCTTACCTATAAGCACACCCTACCAATCGGAATTCCATAATCTCTCATGCAAAGCTGTTTTATGGTTTTTCCAGAAATTTTAGGATAGCCTTTAGTCTGTTCAAGCCGATTTGTTATCCATTTGAATGTTGCCAAGGATTCTTTTCTAGTTTGTCACAGGTGTGGTCCCCAGAGATGACCTTATCTGCAGCTCCTTTTGTCTTTGGTTCTTATTCTGTTTGCGCCATTCACAGTCGGGAAGGCACACAAACCTCTAAACCTTACCTTGTCTGATTTATCTCTGACCAGATCAAACGCATTCTGACACAGTAATCTCTAAGCACTTCCATAAAATGTTCTTTGTCCATAAAAATCATCCGGCTTCTCCAGTGCTATCCCTCCAACAGTCTTGCCTCTGTATAATAATGATCATTCATGGTTTTTTGCACCATTGCCCGCATCTCCATCACTTCCATAATCCTAGCATCAAAATCATCAGGACCATATGACGTACCAGCTTCACCATCTTCACTTTGTTCAATGCCTCACCATCTTCACTTTCTTTGTCACTGCCCTCACCAGCTTCATACTTTCCCATTGATGAATCCTCATCAACGAATCAGCCGCCGCTTCAAATGAACTGTCATCTGAAACTTACACCTTCAACAGTTCCATCATTCTGTTCTCAACCCAGCCTTATGCAGCAGCTCGTTTGGGTCTCCCCGTAGTAGGAGGGTCCTCACTCAGGTTCGAATTATCAGGCAAACCCATGAGATGCCCGATGTTTGCTCTTGCTGTGGCTGACATTTTCTGTTGAAACTGCAATGTCCCAATGTCAGAGTACATATAAAATATACATTTATCAACCCACATAATAAAATGACAATCATCAAAAACAGATACCTAGGGGTATTAGTGGCACAGAAGCAGATGACTGCGTGGTGGATTTGAGATTGATCTCGGACTGCTCAGTATTTGTTGTAGCATCAGGTTGCACTCAGGTAGAAACATCAGGTTGCATATCTTCTGGCACATTACCTTCCACATGTTCTGGCACATTAGATGCAACATGCCTGGCCCATCACTTTGCACATCTGGTGGATCGTCAAACCCATCCAAACCATTAAAATAATCAAACCTACCACCATCTTCAACATCAACACCGTGTTTGAAGGAGAGACTGGGGGTGGGGTTGAATGTGGATTCGAAGGAGAGACTGGAGGTGGGTTGAATGTGGATTCGAGGAGAGACAGCGGGTGAGGTTGAATGCAGATTCGAGTGAGAGAGAGGGAAGAACGGGGTGGATTGGAGTGTTGAAGGAGAGACATGGGGTGTGGTCAAATGCGGATTCGAGTGAGTAGGGGAAACTGGGTGATGGATTTAGGGTTTCTGGTAATGAGGGGAGATAGATTCAGGGTTTCTGCGTGAAGGATCGTCAGGTATTCAATGTTTCGTAACCCCCTTTACTACTGAATGAAGGCTTCTGGTACGTTGTGGTTCCGAATCATCTTAGTATAGGTTTACAACTGGAGATCGCCAGGAAATTCCACTTCGTAATATGGTTGCCGATGGAAAAATCCTGGATATCCTCGACAGTTACTTTGACTTCATTCCTCCGGTGCTCATTCAACATGCGTTGAAGGGTTTCATCGCTGTTTATCACCACTTTTTTTTCCAAGGACAGTGAACTTGAAAACTGGGTTTCGGAGGGTCAGAGCAGTGAGTTGTTTACTTGCTTCTTGAAGAGCGTCGAACAAGAACTTGAAAAAATGTCAGCTTGGTGCTTTCAGTCCATCACTCTGTACTCCCATGTTTTGTCGCCTAATTGGAAAACCACCCACAGACACCTCCCGCTCTTGATCATTGTTGACGACGACAGTCACCCCGACAGTGAATGTAGTAGTGCGACCAAAATGGAAACCGAAATTTTGTAAAACTGAAGCGAGGAAGAAGATTTGCAACGTGGTGTGTTCGTGGTTGAGGAAATGGAGGGAAAGCGGAAGAATGTTGATCGTGGTTGATGAGAGAGAAGAGGGGAAACAGTTTAGTGTTTTAAACGGTTGAAAGTAAAAAAATTAGGGTAAAATATGTCAGGGGCAAAATAGTCAATTCAAGTGGGGGTTAACGGAGCTTTGACGTCCGTTTGAAAAAACGGGGTATTTGGAATTATGAAAGAAAACAGGGGTATCTTGTGACAAAGTTTGAAAAAAGGGGTATATTGTGGAATACAAAGAAAAAAGGGGTATTATTGGAATTTTCCCCTTCTTCATAACAAGATTTTATGCTGGCCCATCTGCCACCGAAAACGAGCATGGAACTTTTCATTGACTTATGATTCATTTTCATCAAGTCTTTGTGCGGTTTTATATTAACTCCTGCTGAGTTAGCAAAGCTGTCTCACCATCATTACCTTCTTATTTTTGCTACTTTCTCTCTGTCTTTCCTCAGAGAGTATTAGAGCATAACCGCTTTCAAGATGGGTAGAGGATCCATCATTAGCATGTTTCCTCTCACCATTCACGAACTCATCATTAAGCCCCATGAGGAAATCTAAACAGCTTATCTTCCTCCACATTCTTTATTTTCTCAGTTTCTCCGCACTTACAACATTTGCAAGGCAAATAAACAGACAACAGAACCAATTTCATCCCAAATTCTTTTCCACTTTGAAAAAATAGACACTAACACAGTCTTTACCTTGCTTTAAAGCAGCTAATTCTTGCTTCAGGTTAAATCGATGAGTTCCGTCAACTCTATCGTATCTTGAGAGAAGGCTTTTCCACATTTCATTCGCAGTTGAAGATAGACCAGGCAGCTTCCGCTATTTGCTTGTCAACAGCATTCAGAAGCCACGATTTGACTAAGCTATCGCAGCGCTCCATGCGTTAGCTTTTTTTCATTCTCCGTTTCCTTGATCAAAGTTCCATCAAGGATCCCGACTTTGTTCTTAGTCATCATTGAAATGAGGGCTGTCCTTTTCCACATTTTGAAATCCCTCGCCGTTGAATTTCTCTGCGATGACCATCCCGGGATGATCCGATGTGGCGACGAAGAGCGGATCCGACATATCGATAATTCCTTCTCGAGATCTGTTGGAGTTGATCGTCTCCAGAAATTGCTCGAGAGAACTTGTCGATGGAGGTGTCGCCATGGAGGAGAGAAGACGAAGACAAGGATAAAGCGATGGAAGAGGATAGAGATTCAAAGCCTAAGCTCTGATACCATGTAGAAATCAGAGGATCGATGTAGAAAGAAGATCGATGAATATACTTCTATTATTGAATGTAAGCTCGTAAGACAGAGCCATTATTATGGGAAAATTACATCGCCCACCCATGACGTTTGGCGAAATTATAAACCCCACCCACGAGGTTTCAAAATTACATGGCCACCCATGTGGTTTCCATAATTTTACATTCAGCAACTTTTTAATATTTGATCAACTTAAAAGATGGTAAAATTTTGTTCAAATTGATGAAACTTACATGGATGATGCTAAGGTGCTATATTTTGTTCAATGCCAAATCCAAAGTTTTTTAAGGTCATATATGACCTGTGGGACCCAATGAAACATGAGACACGTTCATCGGGTCCCACTGATCATATATGAGCTTAAAAAACGTTGGATTTCACGTTTACCAAAATATAACACTTTAATATCGTCCATGTAAAGTTTCATCAAATTTGAATATCATTTAACCATCTTTTAAGTTAATCAAATATTAGAAAAGTTGCTGGATGTAAAATTGTGGAAACCACATGGGTGGATAAAGTAATTTTTTGAAACCTCGTGGGTGGGCTGTGTAATTTCGCCAAACGTCATGGGTGGGCGATGTAATTTTCCCTAATGTGTTTTTGGTACCTCTTACTGTTACAGAAGGAGACTTATTTATAGAGCTAATCACTAAGTAATTAATACAAGACAGCTCAAAGTAGGGACCACTAAACAAGAATGTAACAGAAGAAGGTTGTAGAACATTCTACAACTAATTACAACATATTACAGCTTATTATTACCCTCGCAGTAGATTACTCATGTACAACTTATTGCCTCCTCGGGTTCTCCCTTCTCACGGGTGCCTCCTCAGCTTCTCAAGTATGTCCAGTTGTATTGACTCCGATTTCAGTCAACTGTGTCGCGCCTGCCGCCTCGTCTTCTCTCCATCAGCCTGCTGCTCCCCACGCATGTCGCCTAATAAATTTTCTGGCCCCATATAATATACTTGGGGGTATATTGGTCATTTTGTCTCTTATATATTATGACTTATATATTGTACATTTTGGACTTGTTTCATGTGTTAGGTTTGTAACACATGTTGTTACCTTGTTCTAAGGTGTATTTCTAAATGTTTATTGCACTTATAAATTGTTTTGACTATATAAAGTATTTATATGGTCTTATCACATCACATTGTTTGTGATCTTAGTTTATGTGCTAATGTGTTATATGTTACATTAACTTTAGGAGTTAATTTCCCCTATTAACGTTCCCTCTTTAGTCCATTATTTCATGTGGGATTTAGTGCTATTTTGGACTACATATTTATTTATGTATGTATGTTTAGAGGTTGTAAATACCTTAATGAATTAGGCTTAATAGCCATTATCATTCAATGACTAACCATTGATTAAACTCTTTCATTTAATTAATCCCTTGTTAATTAAGGTAACTAATGTTTGGGATATTTCATCAGCGTGACCCTTGCAGAACACCGAGAAGCTGTAGAATGTGCACAATCTGGTGGCAAAAGAGTCAAATTTGTGTCTGACAAGCTTTGTTCCAGAAAGGAAAATAATGTCGGAGCTTTAACACATATACCTTGATGACCTAACATTTTGATTCCGGGACACCCTTCCCAGTTCCCCTACAGTTCAAGGACAATTTACTCATATTGGGGTTAAAATAAGATCTTCAGGGCAAAGAGCGGCTCTAGTGGAGAGGAGAAGCAGACATGCGGAGCTGCCGAGATCAACAAAGGATAGAGTAAAGGCAGACTGGGAGGCGGGGAAGGAGTGAAAGATCTTCGGGGCAAGATCGGACCTAGGGGTGAGGAGAAGTTGACATGGAGAGGAAAGAGAGTAACATGGAATGAAAGAAATGATAGATTGGGAAGCAAGAGAAAAGATCAGCACCTCCTCCGTGAATGTAGAGATATTGAAGAGGGAAGATCGACACTACAACCTGAGTAGGCTAGAGGCAAGAGCAAACCATACAGATGCAACGAGATTTGGGGTAATAACAATGCAAAGGCAACTTACGAGAAAGGGCAAAGAGCTCCCATTGAAGGGAGTATGCAGAATAAACCTTCTATGGCTTCCCCATCTCTTATAGGTTATGATTAGGATTCTATGAAAAAAGGGGAAAATGATAACATATTAAAATTGGCCTTACATTAAAAGAAAAAGAAATTCAAAACCCATAATATCAAACACAGCGTTGAGAGTGCAATCCACTCACAAAATATTATATTTTAATCTCTTCCCTCACAACATGTTTTTACTGTAACTAAGAAACCCTCTTTCCTAGATCCTTAGCTAAGAAAATTAAAAAAAAGTTATAAAAAAGTTCAATTTTTTATAAAAAATTCAAAAAAAAAATTCAAATTTGAACCCGAATCTGGAATCGGAACCGATAAGAAACTGGCCAGAACCGTTTTTTTGAGCGAATCCGAAACAAATATAACCTTTGAAACCGAAACCGCTGCAAAACCGCCACTGACCGGTTCTGAATACACATGTTCCGGAACCGGTCGGAACAGTGGCCAGCTCCAGTGGAAACACTCTAGTTTGGGTGCCCTAACTCACAACCCATCAAGCTTTTTTGCGAGCTTTTCGTTATGTTCTTATAAGCTTTGGTTTTAATTTTAGGGTCATTTTAAGGTCTATTTGATGATAACTATTATAACAACTATTAACAAATAGAAAAAAAATAAATGAGAAATCACAAGGGTAATGACTATGGTCAGAACCAGAACATGACTAAGTTCTACAATCCCAACTACACAACAAATTGAAGCATTCTCATTGATTTAAAGTAACAACATATGTATCTCGTAAGCTGTTAACCACATCTCTGGTAATCCAAACCAACCCCAAGAATTCAGATTAGATACCACAAAACACTAAGAGTGTCTGTGTGTGTGGGGGGGGGGGGGGGGGGGGGGGGGGGGATCAAGTCAGTCAAGGAGTGAGCAAACCCGAAAAAATGAAGTGTCTTATATATATACTATGAAGGTTTGCACAAGAAGATACGGGGAAGATCCCCAGAAACTATGTAATTGTGCCCATCAATTCTTCTAGAAAAGATCAACATGGGCGACATTCTTAACTTGTACATATGATCTCACATTTCTACACTTTGCTTGCGTTCATCGAGTTTCATCCAGCGAGCAAACTGGATTTGATTTTACAGAAACAATGAAGCCAATCTTCCCCTATCAAGTGCCAGAATCTATCTGTATTCATGTAAGAGTATCACCAACTTTACTTTTCCAGATGTAGTTGGAGTTCCCATTAGCAAGCAAGTCGGCAGTTATAGATTCCACGGTAATGGCAAACTGAATTCAATCAAATATTATCATTCGTAGGTCCGCTTCCTCTTCAATAAAGTAGGAAATAATGACAGATCCAATGAGGAAAAGAATAGTAAGCGTCTTGAAGTCGTACAGATCTTTGACTGATTTCAACCCCCAGGGCAAGTCCCCTGATACAACCAAAACAGGAGATCAGAAAAATTCAGATTTGTAATCATACACAACAATGCATGAAAAAGTGGTCTTCCACAGTTTCTCTACAAGATGATATGGAGTAGTCAGCAAAGTGTTTCCTTTCCTCTCCACCTTTGTGTCACATAGATGAATTGATCATTCAAGAATAGGTTTTAGTGTTTGAAGGTCGTATAAGGATTAGTCTGCAGAATCATCAATTGACCTACCTTGACCGTGATAAAGGTAGCTGGAATAAGACCAACAATTGTTAGCAACAAAGAAGATTTGGAATGGAATATCAACAATCGGTGATGCCAAGTTGATAAAAAGATTTGGCAAGGTTGGTGTAACCCTCAGAAAAAGCATGTAGTTCAGCAGCTTGTCCTTGTGCTTGCAATCTGCACACAGAAAGAAAGCACAAGGATTCATATCATTTCAAGGCACACAAAAATATATCATTTCGACTGCTGAAAAATTACTATCTATATATAACATATATACCTCTGCTTGGAAGAATCTCAATTTTTCAGGCCACAACCAAGTGACTAATGGCTTCCCAATCAATTTTGAGAGAAAATAACAGCAAGATGCTCCGGCTGTAGCGTTGAAGACAACTAAGAAAAGACCCCGAATAACTCCAAAGAGAGCACCAGCCAACAATGACAAGAATATGGTTCAGGGATCATGAACGTCTGCATGAAAATATATGTGGAGCAGTAACCAAGAATGAATGCGGCTGGATGCTCTTGAGCGTACATTGCAAGATTGTCTCTGAACCAAATGAAATTCAACCAAATAGAACTAAGAACAAAAACACATATTCCCACAAATGTGTACACTTTTCGAGTCAAAAACTGCAAGACCATGTTGCCCAGAATTGAAAATAGGACTTCATCTGAGACAGCATGCTAGATAAAAGTTGGCCCATCCCAATCACCACACAAGCAAAGTTGAGGATCTAATCACCAAATGCACAGTTAGCTATTACTTCTGTTACATACATTATTTATCATGGTACAGGACAATGCCCACATTGTATACAATCATGTGCCACAATGTACATGTATTCATGAACAAGAGTATATTGACATGTGAAAGGAAGACGTGTAAGCTAAGAATGAAGTGAAGATTCTAATTTAATGAATCTTATACATAAAACACAGGTTGGTGTTGTCTATGTGGCACATTTGCAACTCACATTAAGATACAAAAACCTCAAAAACAACTGGGTGCATAGGGTCCCCTTAAATCTTCCCTGACCAGGACATATGCTGTCAACTCTAATAATGAACTTGATGAACAAGGTTAATCCATAGTTGCTATGATCTCTGTGAGTTACAAATCAAGTGAAAGGACATCCTCTTGTTGAAATGTCTATCAATCTCCAAGCATAGATCCAAAAACCCCTCTCTTACAGAGCACACAAACAATTTCAGCTGCAAATAGAAGATGTACAGAGATGTTGGATAACTGGAACTTTGGCTCAGGTCAGCGCAATAGTTTCATAGCAAACGCACAATCTAATTGAAAATGCATCCTAAAAGCCAAAGTTTCAGCCTTAGGATTAATAAGTCTAAGCTCCCTGATCAATCCAGCAACATATACCAGGAAACACTTTGACAAATTCACTAATATCAGCTCAACTATATCAATCGTAGCGGAAAGAAATAAACCTCAGAGAACCAAAATTATTTATACGACCTAGTCCTGCATCCCTCAATTATAGCAATAAACAAATGAAGATCACAGATGATGGAAGATTATAAAAACATACTTGAGAATTCGTAGATCAGAGATCGTTCGAGGCAACTTAATCTGGCCATACTGGGCAGCTGGCATAGTCCAGAATACGCAGGACAATCCAATGGTGAAGATCAAGAAGACACCCATTGCCACCGCCATCTCCCATCTCGTTAACGGAAACCTTGTCGTCTCCAATTTGAGCTTCTTGCTGCTGGGAGAATCAACCAACTTGGCGCTCTCCTCGTCCAGCAAGAACCTTCCACCACCATCTTCCCCGACCAAATTCCTCGAACCCATAATCGTTAATCTGAGATTGGGACTCGCCAAACACTAACTGCGCGTTTGTAGTTGCCCCTGATATAAAGAGGAAAATTCAAACCACTGCGCCGATGGGATCAATCAGAACCCTAACGCAAACCGCATATACGTGTCCCAAAGTTGAGACTGAGGAAAATTATGCTCCCACGGTTTTCTTCAGACGGTCAGAAATTGGTCTCGAGACGCAGAAAACCAGATTTTTTTTTCTACTGGGTTTTAGCAATTAAATGCGCGAGTTTTGGAATCAAGCATATCCGTGTTAAGATACCTCAAATTTATGCCAATTTAAGGGATTGGAAACTAAATAACGGTAGCGTGTCTGCGCGAGGGAGAGAGATAAAGAGATGACAGCTGCATTTGCCTTTTCCAAACTACGGAGCAGGAGGGAGAAGAGAGGATCAGAAAGTCAGGCAGGGAAGGTAAAGGATGAGGAAGGGATGGGATTCACCAAGACCGCCGGCAGCTCCCGACGGTACTATTCCGTATCGTTCCTCTTGTCCTGGCGCAAGACACTTTTCTTCCTCAGATCCTCCGTCTGAAACGAAAAAACTATCAAAAGATTTCCTCCTACCTCCGAAATTGAGGGAGATGATACATATAGATAGAGGATTGGCACCAATGAGAATGAGGACGACGCTAGCTACGTCTACGTGGCAAGTTAGATACTAGACGTTTTTTTTTGGAATTTTCATGAGATGTCCTTGAGGTTTGACCGAATTTCACCAAATACCCGTATCTTTTCAGAATTACTATGAGATACCCCTGAGATTTAGTTTTTAATACCAGATACCCTTCCGTCTATTTTCTCAGTAAACGTCCGTTAACTTTTTCAATTTCTTCCCATTTTACCCTTAATCCAATTTTTCATGAGATACCCCCACATATTTGTAACGACTACTTTCACCAGATACCCTTGCATGTTTCAAATTGCTAGTTTCACCAGATACCCCTGCAACGGGTACTTTCACCAGATACCCCTGTAACGGGTACTTTCACCAGATACCCCTGCAACATAAAACAGCTAGTTTTGGCCTAAAAATCAGAAAAAACATAACATTTTGACATTATAGTTTTCATAATGTGACAATGTCTTCCTCACAATCAAGTTACTCGGTCACTACTGTTGCTGAAGGTAGAAGATGCAATTGTGGAAGAGAAGCTGAAGTCCTTGTTTCAAGAAAAAAACACTTCATCCGGAAGAATGTACTACAAATGCTTACATTGCAATAGACGGATAGATTGGGCAAAACCACAACTAATCAACAGATTCCAATGGCACAACAACATTATATCCCCAACCAACAGAGCTTAGAAGCAGTGCAACATGAGCTGATGAAGATCAAGGAGGAAGTGAAGGACTTGAAGATGCAAAGTTCAGTGGGGGTGAGGGTAGGAGTATTTATATGCATATTCTATGTATTGTTGCTGCTGAAAATGTAACCAAATGTTAGAAATGTATTGTTGCTGTTGAAAATGTAACCAAATGGCACAACAACATTATATCCCCAACCAACAGAGCTTAGAAGCAGTGCAACATGAGCTGATGAAGATCAAGGAGGGGTAGCAGTATTTATAAGCTGAAATATTAGTTGTTGGAACTATGTAAATGCACTAGC
The DNA here is from genome assembly GCA_023374045.1 of Limonium bicolor. Taxonomy (NCBI): domain Eukaryota; kingdom Viridiplantae; phylum Streptophyta; class Magnoliopsida; order Caryophyllales; family Plumbaginaceae; genus Limonium; species Limonium bicolor. The sequence goes on from CM041780.1 coordinate 155,256,068, forward strand.
TTAATGTGTAAGCTGCTGCAACTTTGTGAAATAATCAAGCTCAAAAGTAACAACTTTATTATACTTCTGATTTTTTTTACATTTCTAACATTTGGTTACATTTTCAGCAGCAACAATACATAGAATATGCATATAAATACTCCTACCCTCACCCCCCATTGAACTTTGCATCTTCAAGTCCTTCACTTCCTCCTTGATCTTCATCATCTCATGTTGCACTTCTTCTAAGCTCTGTTTGAAATACCCCTAAATTAATTTAAATTAATTTAGGGGCTTTTATTAAAAATTAAATTATTATATGGAATTATGAATATTAAATTATTATATGGAATTGTGAAATTTATTTAGGGGTTTTCTCCTATTTAACCCTAATTATTATACATTATTATATAGTATTATGAATTTAATAATAAGATTTATAAGTCAATAAATCTTGGGAAAATTTCTAAACACTCCAAATATATTATAAAGATTTTAGGAAGTGTTGGAACATTGTTTTGAAACATAAAAGTCAATATAAAATTCTAGAAACCTTAAAGCTTATTAAGCCTTGCTAGAGTTGACTTTTTGAGAATGGTCAAACCAGGCCATGAAACCTATACCAATAAATAGGTTATGAAAAACCATGAAGATCGATAAAAATAACGTTAAAAACGGATCATCCTAGCCAAAGTTATGATAGATTGAAGTTTAGAGCCAAAATTTTGAGAAATGCTGACGTGTCAGCCAGGCATTACCACTGAACAGTCCCAGTTTTCGACAGTTTTGGCATGTCGAGGGTCGAATTTGAGACGCCTATATCTCTGCTCTACTCCACCATTTGGTATGCCGTCTGTTTCATTCTCTTCTCCTTAATCTCATCTTTCCAACCATTACTCACACATCATCTAACTCCTTCTACAATGACCGGAAAATTGATCCAAAGTTGGCTCCTCGCGATTGCGTAACCCAGAATTCCAGTTTTTCCTGAAATCGGGTAAACTTCGTCACGCCATAACTTCTTCATTTCTCATCCGAATTTCGTGTTCTTTAGCTTGTTTTGAAGATCTCTAATCCCTATATAACTTTCATGTTGATGGCCAAGGCTGATTCGCACTGGTTTGGGAGATAAATCTGTCTAAAGTTGCCTACTCGATCACGGTGGAAAATCTGCCCAGTTCATCCCGAAACCAACTAGGTAAACACCGATCTTGTGAGATCTGTAACTTTCTCCCTAGTTCATCAAATTCAATGATTCTTCCACTAACATCTAGAGTTACATGTCTAGTTTGGATTGTGATAGGTTACATGAATCAAATCTCTCTCTGTTGGTGCGAGTTGATTCGAGAAGTGGCATACCTGAACCGCACATAAAATAACGTTTTCCAGAATTCTCGATTTGGATTCTCCTCGTTAATGCAATTCCGGTAAGTTTCTGATCAAATTGCTCCGTTGATGCCATTCGAAATTTCATCACCGATCAAACCCACATGCCAATTTAGTCTATTATGCATTACAATGGGAGAATTTGTCGAAATTGAATTCGAACTCAAACCGTGAACCCTAACTTCGAACCCAGATTCGAAACTGCTCGATTCTGCATGATAATTGGGGAAATTGGTACCATTAGAACCGGGATTTGATTACGAGTTGATAGAAACAAGAATCACTCGATTTCGTTCTGTAGATTAGGAGAAAATCGGGATTTAGTACTCGAATGGGTTATTGAGTTCGATGATGAACTAGAGACACAGGGACCGTCCGATCGCAGTTTAAAGGAACGGACGGCCCAGATTAGATCGTGGGAATATAAGAGTATATTAAGTTTTATAAATTCCAGTAAATAGTCTTAACTTGTTGGGTTAATTTAAATATCTTCCCGAATGTATTTTGACTTGAAATTTTAACCATAGATTCCTTATTTAATCTAGTTTATTTTGATGTAAATTAATATGGGTTTTGAGGTTTTAAACATAAGTTATGATTTTTGCAAGTTACGGGTATTATGGAACTATTTGGGTGATTTAAAAAGATATTTTTATGAAATAAATATTTTATAATATGTCTAAAATGTTATAGTTATTATATATTAAATTTGGGAATTTTTGGACAAGGGTAAATAGGTTTAAAAATTATGTTTATGGAATTTTCATAAGAATAACCTATAATATAAGGTTTTAAATGTAACCAAAAATTAAAGTATGGCTAGGTAATTAACTTTTTAAGCTGGGGAAAATAAAGGAAACTAAATTAACATTTTATAACAGTATGTTTATAAATATTTTGGGTATTATCTTTTAGGTGAAGTAAAAGTTGTTTACACGTAAATATACTTATATGAGAAAAATAAAATAGGAGCTTATATTAAATCGAGGTATTAAACTAAACTACATATTATTATATGGAGGTTAATATGCTGAATTAAACTAGGGCAAACACTTTATTTTATAAACCATATATCAGTTGTGGATATGTCTAAAAGGTATTAAATATAATTAAATACAATAAGAATTTCTTAAAGAATGTTTTGGATAAATTCTAAGGAAAATATAGGTGTATATATAAATACATTAGAGGTAAATAAAAGTAGTAACATACCTTATGGGAAACGTATTAAGAGGGAAAAGTTGGGATAAACCTTATTCATACGTGACAATTAAGTATATCAAATGTTAAAGTGACATCTAGGTGGACTATTAGGGGGTAGTACATATCTTAAACCTTGAATAGGTGATAAAGTAAGTTAGCCAAGCGTAACCAAAGGGTCTAATTAAACTAAACCTGTAGTCAGGAGTGGGTAAATGGAATAAGTTAAGTATGCATTAAAGATTTAATTACGAGATCTAGCCAGATCCCTAGGAGGGAGTAACTGTAAAGCAAAACTATAGACTAATAAGAATGGAGGATGTGTAGCATTATAGTGCCTTAACTAATCAATGCTTGGAATACTTTAATTATAGGTGATTAGTGGAAGTAGTTCGCATTTTCGAGTTTGGTTACTGCTTCTACATATACCAGGTACGATTTCTCGTACTCAGATGCTTTTGGTGACGAATTTTATGGAACGTTTTGAGAAACGCTAAATGAGTATGAATGTATCTTGAAAGGAAATTGTTTGTGTGACTGACTCAGCTTGTTGTGACTAACTGAGCCTTGGATGTACAACTCACATGATCATTGGTTCCTTTTTATCTGGTTATCTCATTAGATATTGACTGTTGAGGGTTTACGCCTCTGCACTCTGTAGGACTGAGTGTTTTGGTATTGCACTTGTACAGTTAATAGTCTAGTGGGAATATGGGAAATGTCAAACTTGGTACTGGGTATGGATTATTTCTAATAAGTGGTGCACTCACTTTTCACCGATGACTGAGAACGGGTCGGTGGCAGCGGAGGTCTGCTATACCTCGTCCATATGGACAACTGACAGCGGAGGTCTGTTTACCTCGTCCTTGTGACAACTGACTGGCGGTGGGGGCCATCTCTTCCAACTGGGTATATTCCACTCTTGAGTTATGGGTTCTTGGATATCTTCTTTCATTCCTAGTCCTTGTGACTACTTGGGTCTTTCTAATCCTAATTGGAACAGAATCTAACTTAAGCAATGGATGTTCACTAACTTCTGGCGTGGTTTCTTTTAAGTTGACTCACTTTACTTCTTGTTATTTATCTCTATCCTTGACTTGTTATCTTGACTTGGTGTTTTGGTGTGCCTTGTTCTTCTGCTTTTGTTCTAAGTGTTTGGCTTCATCTTATTGTTTATTTTTAAGAGTTATGCTTTTAAACTGTTGTTTTGGAGAGTTGTACCAGTTCCATTCCAGGGAACTGACTCACCCCTCCTGGGGTGGGCTGCTTGGTTTCATCTTGCAGGTACGAATTGCTATACAGGTAGCCACGAAGAGTATGAGTGTATGGGATGGGAATTAGGAACTTTGGAGAGCTATTGTATTTTGTTATTATTCTTTTATGTTATGTTTTCTCGAGTTCAGACCGTAGCATTTGTAATATCATAAGTTGTAATTGGTGAGGTTTGGTGTCGGGTGTTTGGAACCCGATGATCTGTAATCGCCTTAGTTTTATTTCCGCTGCATTTATGATAAGTAGGGGCGTTACACTGTTGGTTGGGGATATAATGTTGTTGTGCCATTGGAATCTGTTGATTAGTTGTGGTTTTTCCCAATCTATCCGTCTATTGCAATGTAAGCATTTGTAGTACATTCTTCCGGATGAAGTGTTTTTTTCTTGAAACAAGGACTTCAGCTTCTCTTCCACAATTGCATCTTCTACCTTCAGCAACAGTAGTGACCGAGTAACTTGATTGTGAGGAAGACATTGTCACATTATGAAAACTATAATGTCAAAATGTTGTGTTTTTTCTGATTTTATAGGCCAGAACTAGCTGCTTTATGTTGCAGGGGTGTCTGGTGAAAATACCCGTTACAGGGGTATCTAGTGAAAGTACCCGTTACAGGGGTATCTGGTGAAAGTACCCGTTACAGGGGTATCTGGTGAAACTACCCATTTGAAACATGCAAGGGTATCTGGTGAAAGTAGTCGTTACAAATATGTGGGGGTATCTCATGAAAAATTGGATTAAGGGTAAAATGGGAAGACGTGGAAAAAGTTAACGGACGTTTACTGAGAAAATAGACGGAAGGGTATCTCGTATTAAAAACTAAATCTCAGGGGTATCTCATAGTAATTCTGAAAAGGTAGGGGTATTTGGTGAAATTCGGTCAAACCTCAGGGGCATCTCATGAAAATTCCCTTTTTTTTTTTGAAAATTGTTAGATACCAGACGTTGTGTGTACTAAACTTGGTTGAAATTTCTGCTTAACGTTAATCGTGAGTCATTGGAGGAATATGAAGATTATACTACGATGTAATTCTGCAATCTAGGCTCCGTTCTCACCTGAGCTTATTTACGTAGATGAAGTTGATATGATATTTGATTATTTGAAAGCCCTTCCTAGAGATAGAAATGTAACCAAAACTACTGTCTCATATAATCTAGAATGTGAACGACCCCTAATAGTAATGGGGGCATCTTAACTATTTGGGAGGCCGTGTGACGATACTAATATTAGACCCTTAAATATATGAAAATGATAAGTTATATAGACTAAATTATAAATTAATTTACTTTTAAGTGATATTTACTTATCATTTAATTAATATTATTAATTTATGTAATATTAATACACAATGATTTTGGAAGAAATAATTTTGAATTATTGAATACTGAATTAAAAAATGTAAGTAAATAATATAGAATTTTGGAAGTGATTTTCTTATCAATCTATAGATATTTTAAATTAATTAAGTTTATTTTATAGCGTTGTTTGATATTAATTTTACAAACATTATGCTATAGTAGTGAAATAAAAAAATATTATTAAAATAATCTAAATTTCAAATTTGAAGAACTAATTAAATATATAATTATACTAACATTTAAGTCATATTTCTTAATTAGCTATTTTTAAAGATTAACTAGTATTTTTCTTACATGTTAATATTTTATTTATATGAACTATAAATAAATTGACTCTATTTGAAAATAATAATAAGATCCTAGAACTTTGGAACCCTAAAAAAATGGGGTCCTGATCCATGTCACCGGCTAAACATTCTATTAGCCGTCCATGAATAGTAATATTTATTTAATTGAAAATCTGTTCATATTTTTTTACTTAGTCGTGTAGTCATGTGTAGACTCCAGGTAGCAAGGTAGTCCACAATAGTTAGACGATTGGGATGGCTATAGCCACCCAACAGCTACGTAGGCTCCAGCCTGTGGATGGCTACGCCTATTGTAGCTTGTTGTCTACTGTCTGAAATATAGTTTTTTTAGTTTTAACAAATGTTTTTATATCATTCTACATTTAAAGTGATGTTAAAGATTTTTAAGATGAAACAGCTGGAACATATTTAAAAGATCACAAATGACCTTAAACGCTAGACTACAAACCCTATAGAAATCTTTGACTGTTTAACATTCCTATGATATGTTTGTGGTTTAAGATATCTTTTTTGTTGTTCATTGTACACTCTTATAGCGTTTTAATTATCTCATAAGGCATTGAGTGTTTGTGGTTTAAGAATTATGGTCTACAAACACTAAAATAAACCTTCGATCATTTAACTTTCCTAGGGTGTGTGAAGGGTGCTTTTTTTTGTATGAGGGGGTCTAACTAAATGGTTCTTGAATGAAAGTGTAGAAACTAAAATATCATTATGTGGAGGGTGAAAACTCGTTATCTTGGCATCCCTCAAATACTTTACTTTATAATTCATCTTTTCCAGATAGTTCTAAAGGAAATGCTAGTGAGCACTACACCTGCTCGCTATGGGCTTCACGCGAACTTTTTCCCAAGGGGAGGAATTGACTAAAGTCGTCACCTGGTTTGACCTAAAACAAACTAGGAAGAAAGGTTGGGTTCTAAGAACCTGTGGTTGACTATGAAATTGTTGTCTATGGATAGGACTTATCTCATCATACCCGAGTTTTTGTATGGGTTCGCACTGGGTTATACCCCTCGGAAGTGGCAATGACCATGACTTCAGATGGTTCCTGAGGAAACCTCAGTCTCCAATTGTTGGGATTGTCTTTTTTCAAAGCCTTTTTAGAGATATCCATTTTAATGGGCAACATGGAGAAGATAGGGAAGAAATATGGTGGAGAATATTGAGAGAAACGAGCTTTTTTGCCAAACTAACACAAAAAAGGGTGTTGATGGATAGAGAGTACTTAATGAAAGTGGAATTGGGAATCGAGGGGAGTCTAGGGGATCCTATAAAACCATCCTAGACACCGCACTAGCCAGTTGGACACTAAAGGCTCATAGCTTACTATATGCTAGCCTAGACTTGAGGGGGTAAGTTTTTTGATCATGAGCTTTCAAAGTGTAGGTCTGGACCACATCACCTCGTGGGTTAACCCTTCTTGGAAGGACCCGACTCGTGGGGACTCAATCGTGGACTGACAATTCATCTTGACCTATGAATATAATGGGTGGTCCAAAGAAATGCATATCCTATGCTACCCAGTGCACCCCCTAACCCACAATAATAATGGGTTAACCCTTCTACGAAGAACCCTTTTAATAGAAAGCGGTAAATAAGCAATAATATTTACATTATACTGTATAATATTTACATTATACTGTCAGGCATAAAGAGCGGTAAACACACAAAAGTAAAACATGTAAACAGTGAAGCACACATGGCACTTAAGGTCAATTTTGAACTCCAAACTCCCATGCTAGCTATCCTCACAAACATACTCATTGTGTGGAGTAGAGTAGTCCTAGTGGTTATTAAACGAATCTCTTGAAGGTTTTGAAAGAAGTGGGGAAATCAAGAAAATCTTGAATGGAGTTTAGTCTTCCTTGACCAAGTTTTGTGGAAACATTTACTCAAGTTTTCCCCAGCAGAGTCGTCATTCTGTGGAGGGTGATTTTTTAGTATGAGAGGGGTATAACTAAAAGGTTATGACTTAAGAGCCCAGATCCTAGAAATTTTCATTTTGTGGAGGGTGAATACCTGTTACCCTGGCATCCCTAAATACCTACTTTGTCGTCTGTCTTTCCCAAAAAGTCTTAAGGGGAATGCTAGTGAGCACTACACCTGCTCTCAATGGGCTCCACGCGGACTTATGCCCTAAAGGTATAACTAACTAGAGTCGCCATCTAGTTTGACCTAAAGCAAACTAGGAAGAAAGTAAGAACCTTTAATTGACTCAGAGATTTGTTGCCTGTGGATAGGAATTCTCTAATCATACTAGAGATTCTTTGTTCAATTGCAACGAGCACGGTTCTTTGTTGACCTCTATTGCTCATACAAACGGATGCCACAATCTTGCTTGCCTCCATTGATTACTCCATCAGAGGCGACAATACTACTCGCCTCCTTTGATTATATGAAGCGAGATAAGTTTACGTTTCATTCATTAATCTTATACAAGTTACCTCCATTGATGAACACTATTTTAGTGTTAGGTTGGGTAACTTTCCCTTTTATTTTCTGCCAAAAAATGTTAAAAAGCATGAAAATACAAAAGTTGTCTCACTTAGTAAATCAAACTTTATTATAAACCTTAAAATGACATAAGTAGAGGAAAAATAGTTTCGAAGGGTAATGAAAGTAATTGAACCTGAAGAAAAGCTATATTACCAAGCCCTCAAACCCATGACTCTACCTTTATTAGATGTAATTAGGTTAATACTTGGTGGTGACTCATAATAGGTTCCAGTGAGCTAACCACATGTTATAATGAATTTGTTTTATAGCATAGTTCTTGAAATTTGGTTATAAGTGGACTTAGAACCTGAATAGATCCTAGACGCTAGACCACAAAGGATAAGGTTCAAAACATGAGCTCACAGGCAACAACTCACTAAAAATCAAAGCAGGAACAAATCGCAAAACAAGGACATCCTCAAGCAGACAAAGAAACAACTGGAAACGGAAATAAAGCACCCTCAAAACAACAAGCAAATCCAGCAGCAAGAAGACCGTACTTCCACCCTAACTGGAGCGGTGACTCACTAGGAACACAATGCATCAAACAAACTGTAGAAAACTTGAGCACCCTCACAACAACAACAACAAACCATAGAGAAAATCACAGAGAGCCACCAGACGTTCATAGATGGTTACACGTTGGGGACCCGAATAAGGAACACCAATAAAACACTACGAACCACCCTTTATGGAAAACCAAGTTCACGACTAGAAACCCAAAACAGGTACGGAAGAGATAATTTGTGGATCGGTAGGGAAAGACAATGGAGGGGGAAGCCACCCCTGGGTGGGGCAAGCACCACCAGGCGTGAGCCAGGCGATGGGACAGGGCCACCGCGGAGCATAGAGACAGCGGCCGTAAACTCAGGCAAAGAAGAGCGTAGGGAGGGAACTAGAGTGAAACAGGAGGGCGGTATGGAAAATTGGGGAATGAAGCACCCCAGGGTGAACCGGTGTGGAGGGTGATTTTTTTGGTATGAGGGGGGTCTATCTAAAAAGCCAAGATCCTAGAAAATGCCATTTGTGGAGGGTGAAAAACCCGTTATCATGGCAACCCTCAAATACCTACTTCATCATCGTCCGTCTTTCCCAGAAAGCATATGGGGAGTGCAAGTGTGCACTACACCCGCTCTCGATGGGCTCCACGCGGACTTATGCCTCTATAAGGCAGAATTGACTAGAGTCGCCACCTAGTTTTACCTAAGGAACTAGGAAGGGAGGAGAAGGGTTCTAAGAACCGTTGGTTGGCTCTGAATTTGTTGCCTATGGATAGGACTTATCTGGTCAGATCAGAGATTCTATTGTGGGTTCGCACTGGGTTACACCCTTAGAAGTGGCAACGACCACGACTTTGGATTGTGCCCGAAGAAACCTCGGTCTCCAATTGTTGGGATTGCCTTCTTTCAAAACCTTTTAGAGAGATTCAATTAAAGCCAAAGGATAGGATTGAGTGTAGACTGAGGAGTAGATGATTTTTGAAGAGTTTGAAGAAATAGGCAGGTCTTGAAGAAGTTTTTTGAGTGTTGAGAGGTTTTGATTGTTCTTTGAGAAGTTTAAGGTTGTTTTGGCTTTCATGGGGTCAAGAGGATGCTGGAAGTTTAAGGAGTAAAAGGGCATCTGTCATTTTTGTGGAGTTAAGGGATGTTTGGATCACTTGCTGGAGTTGAGGAGTTTTTCGGGACATTTTGTAAAGTTGGAGGATACTCGAGTTATTTGATGAAGTTAAAGGGAATTCGGGTTCTTTTGAGGAGTTTTCTGGGTTTGTGAAGTTCTGGTTTGGAATGGTCACATTTTGAGGTGTTGTAGGAAATCGAAGGCGTTGAGGAGGAATTCGGGTTTTCAGGACAATGGAGTATGGAAGAGGATACTGGTTGCAGGGTGTTCGGGTTTTGAGGATGTTTCAGGTTTCAGATGACTAAGGTTGCTTGGGAGTGTTTGGGAATTGGAGGTCCTATGACTTAGAATTTGTTCAGAGAAGGATTGAGATGTGTTTATGTGACCTGAAGCTCTAATGGAAGGGTTGGATTGGTTCATTCATAATTGTCTCTATTAATGTTTTAAAACCGAAAAAAACATTTTTTGAAAAAGGGCGGATAATCCCAAGGGATTACCCTATGTACCCCCTCGAACACGACACTTAATTAATAGTAAGTGTCGAGGCTCGAAAGATGGGGCAATGAATTTATGTTGAAAAATAGGATTCAGAGAGAACACCATGAATGAGATGTTCTCAGTCGAACCCTAATACGTCTCTAACTCCCGGGTTTTAAAACATTAAAACCGAAAACATTGAAATCTAGCGGAAGGGAGTTAGACGGTTCTAAAATCCCGGCTGCAACTAGGAAGGTCGTTACTTCCCTAGCACCCCGCCTTGTAAAAAATCTAGGCTGCAATTAGGGGGGTTTGTCACCCCTAATGCCCCCCTAAAGAGATCCAGACTGCGACAAGGGAGATTATGACCCTAGTGCCCCGCCTCAGATTTTTATTTTGGAAGGGAGACAAGTGATGCCTAACTAGGAAGAAAACGTTCTTTGAAGGTGTTAGACATCCCATGTTCCCCGAAAACGGTTTAGTTTTGAGTCTAAAAACTGAGTTGGGAAACTTTGAAGTTATTCGGAATTCTCGAAGAAGAAACATGATTTTGAGAAATGTTTTAGGAGAAAAATTTCTGTATATGTGAGAAGAACTTCTGCGTTTGAGAAGAGTTTTCTGGGATGTGAGAAGAGTTTTTCCTTTTAAATTCCACAAAATGGTTTCTTTTGAAAACTTGATGAAGTTTGAATGAAATGTTTGTTTGAATTTTGAGAAAAGGGACCTTCGGTACTTTTGAATTAAAACCAAATAAAGAGAAATGTTTTTGGATTTGGAGTTATACGGGATTTACAAGATAAGTTTGAAACGGATGCATTGAATCTGGGCTTGGATTAAAGAAGAGGTGGGTTTGAATTAGGTATGGATTGAACTTGGGCTGGAATTGGAAACGGGTCCGGTTGGTCAAGGTTCAGTTTGGTCAAAGTTGGTCAACGTCGGTCAAGGTCAGTTGGTCAAAGTCGGTTAAGGTCAGATGGTCAACAACTCGGGTCAACTCTTGGACTTTGGATTATTTTGTGACCTTTAGGGTTTGGGTTGATTTTTGTGGACTTAACTCGATTTTTGTGGATTTTTTGGGGTTTGGGCTGATTTTGGTTGATTTGGGCCTGGTTGAGGATGGAACTTGGGCCGGTTTTGAATGGGGCCGTCTTATTCGAATTGGACATGGGCCGGGTCATGTAGGATTGAGCTGTGGGTTTTTTGGGCTTGGGCCATGGGTTTTACGGGCTTGGGCCATGGGTTTACGGGCTTGGGCATGAGTTTTGCGGGGCTTGATGGATTGTGGACATGGGTTGGATGATGTAGTATTGGGCCATGGGTTTGGATGATGTAGTATTGGGCCATGGTTTGGATCATTAGTAATTGGGCCATGGGTTTGGATCATGTGGTATTGGGCCAGGGTTTTGGATCATGTGGTATTAAGCCATGGGTTTTACGGGCTTGGGCCATGAGTTTTGCGGGCTTGATGGATGTGGACATGGGTTGGATGATGTAGTATTAGGCCATGGGTTTGGATCATGTGTATTGGGCCATGGGTTTGGATCATGTGGTATTGGGCCATGGGTTTGAGCCTTGGGCTTCAGGTTTGGGCCTTGGGCTTCAGGTTTGGGCCTTGGGCCTTCGGGTTTGGGCCTTAGGCTTCGGGTTCTGGCCTTGGGCCTTGGCCTTCGGGTTTGGGCTTGGGCTTCAGGTTTGGGCCTTGGGCTTCGAGTTTGGGCCTGGGCTTCGGGTTCAGGCCTTGGACACGGGTTTGGTGATGGCCAGGTTGAGTATTGGGCCGGGCGGCTGAGATTGGGCCGGACTGGGTATTGGGCTGGGTTGAAATTGGGCCGATTTCAGGGATGGGCCGAGTTTGGAGATGGGCCAAGTTTGGATGGGAAAATTTGGGCTTGGGATGATTTGATTTTTTTTTTTTTTTACATATATATATATCTCTTTGTGAAAAAAATTTACAAGAAGAAATCAGATTGGAAATGAGTTTATTACAAAAAAAAACATTGGGATTTGTATTACAAGATGATTATGGAAATGAGAGACAATTTTTAATTTGAGGAAGAAGGGCGAGCAGAAGAAGATGAAAAGTTAGTGACAAAATTTTGAATTAAAGAGTTGAAGGTCTGAAACGGAAGTGAGATTTAATTATATATATTATACATATATTAGGTGCATTTTAGGGTTTAGGGGTTACCGCCACGAGATAGACCAATGGTCTATCAGGCCAGGGGAACACCCTCTATCCTAAGGAATCATTATTTACTTATAAATAAATGTGTGTTTTAGGGTTTAGGATGTCACCACCATAAGATAGGCCCTATCAGGCCAGGGGGACCCCTCTATCCTAATGGCTTGGGCCTAAGGTCATAGTAACTAGGGCTTAATAATAATAAACAGTACAAGGAAATGAACAAAAGTCGTAAAAAAGCGAAGTATGCAGTATATACAAGGCTCGTGCAAAAGGAATATACATCATGACCATTAAACAGATCGAAGTTGATGAAGACAAATATTCAGACGAATAAAACATATTCAGAGTCAATGAAAGGCTGTTAGGACAAAGAGCAAAAGAATCTGTTAGTCCCAAATGAGATTAAGACAAACTAGACACCAAGCTATTAAAAGTTCGTCCTCTTTCTGCTCATTAGTGATCTAGTATCCCTTCCCTAAGTGGTCAGATTAAAAATTCCGAAGAAGAACAACTAGGTTGAGGATCTGGGCCTACGGTTTATTACACTCGAACTAGATGCAAACCTAAGCCACATTGTTTGACGCCAATCATTCACATACAGAGATCAAAATGAAGGTTTTAGACCACAAGGATGAATATCAAAAACCTGGAATTATTAATATTGACTTTGAAAACGAACTAAAAACTAAATGAGTCAACATTAGCTTCTAATTTGCTTCTGCTTTTAATTATGAGGTTCTCTCCCTCTGCATTGACCTCTAGTCCCTCAAAACCATGTTTTTCCTAAGCTGGGTTTTACATTAATCTTGTGATTTAAACAAAAAAACTAAGACAAAAGCAGATAACAGGATGAACTGTTAGACCGTGACCGCTTCAGATAGTAAAAAAGAAATCAAACGCCAACATCCAAACTCTTCTATGATATGTAACTTGTAGCATAAAAGTGAACAAGACAAACTAGCCAAACATAGCATCAGAGAAGTGATCATGGTGATCCGCAGATAATAAAGCAAGCAGTCACAAGCACCCAAACACAGTCATGAGGGAAGCTTAAACACATTAGGGTTAGGTTGAGTACCAGAAGGGGCATGCAAAGTTTCCTGCGAGAATGTTAGTGCAACCAAAATGAGCAAACATAATCAGGTTAGCTCACGGATTATGAAAGATCAAGTAATCTGTGATAATGAAGGATGAATGGAGATTTTAAGATAACCATAACCCAAATACAACGTTCTGATTTCCTGCAAGTATCCCAAAACACAACCACAACTCGGTAGAACGTTAGTCCCAGTAAATAGGCAACAGAAACGGGGTCAACCATTGAGCAAACGGCCTTTATATTGTAATAAATGAGTAAAAGAGATGTTCCAGACTCATCGGGGTTTGGATGCGAAAACAACAGCGGAGACAGTTATCAAACTACTATCACGAGGGGTTAAGAACAACATGAATGAAACTCAAAACTGGAGATGGACCTTTCTGCTGCCGAAAGCAAAATATTATGGGTGCAGACGAATTCATGACTATAAGAGAAAGAGAAAAAAAGGCTAACGTAACAGCAGGGATATTAAATTTCATAGTAAAAACCAGTCGTAGAGACATCTAAAGGGCGAGAGGGGGTGCATATTGACTCATCCTGTTCGTGGACTGCATTGTCCATACCAGGTTAGAACACTCGAGCAGTAGTAGTAGAGGTTTACAGAAACTACGAGTGATAAATAGAACCCAACAGAAACCGAGGAGCAAACGAAAGTTACAGTCGGGATGAATTCCGAAACTACATTCGCTCCTCTCGATCAAACGTACAAAGCAGCGCAAACGAAAGGAAAAGATAGGCATGATTCTAAATCATGGAATAGTTTGTTCAAACACCCGAAATCAAGAGCCTGCGATACCAGTCATTTGAAACTTGCTTTTGAATTTTATCGAAAAGAAAGAAAACAAACAGAAAGAAGGGAGACAGAGGTGATGGAGATGGGTTTTACGTCGGAAGTATTTTCCCGACTGAACCACAGTTATCTGCCATCATTAGCTTGAGATGTTTTGGCAAAACCTTCGAAATAGCATAACGGGGAGACTGAGATGAAGATGATCACAAATTTTGGAGGTTTGGAACAAAAATATGACCGAAAGTCTACTTACACTGTCGACAATGCAGTAGGGCAAGAGAAGCCTTCAAGGGGTTTATGCTATGGCTCGAAGTCTCTGGTTGAGTAAGGTGTTGACGATGGAAATGGAGCTCGGGAATGGAGGGGAATTTCCGGCGAAGGAGGCTTGAAGTTTTTGAGAGTATTGCCTCTGGGTGACCGTTCGGGGAGAAAAAAATAGTGGAAGTTTCTATTCTCAAAACGGGAATGCCGGGATTTGTGTCTAATTGGATGATCTGGGAATAGTAGGGTTTTTGGTTGTTCTTTTATAAGAAAGGGTGGGGTTTCTTAGGGAAGGTCTGATGATTCTATGGGCTGATAAAGGAAATGGGCTTTATTTGGGTATATAGACAAAAAATGGACCCAGAAGCACAGCTGGGCCATATTTGGTCTGCCTAACTAGAAAAAACTAAGTATATAAAAAAATTACGGGTGTCCAAGTTTGAACCCGGTACCTCCGACCTTCTACCCGCACACCTGACCAACTAAGCTGTAGCGAGATTCAGTTTATAACAGCAGACCATAAAACAAAAGGCCTATTGCGAGCTAAACGAGAAATAAAAAAACGCCTCCATTCAGAGTCGAACCCGGGGCCATTGGATTACATGGAGAACATGTTAACCGGCTATGCTGAGTCAGAAATCAATATCTTCACGGAAAAATAATACTAGAGTTTTAGCCCAGACCGGGATAACTCTTCTAAAATGCTACCGTTTCAAAAGGAAAGTATACAAAAATGAGGACAATAATATAGTGAGATGAACTATGGAATACAATTAAAAATAGATTCAAAATTCGATGAGATATAAAATAAAAGAATAACACATGTATGAAATGATGAAAAATAATGCCCGTGAAATGGAGATAAAACGAATAAAACAAATAGATAAAATATTGGTAGTAGAAGTCGCAGAAAGCGATAGAAATGATGATGGAAAAATCTAAGGGAAATAGATAAAAGAGTAGAAAATCAAACGGGTAAGTAAAATAATGCAACCTAATAACAAAACAATGAAAGATTTTTTTAAAAAATAAAAGTAACAAAATAAGTATACAAATGAAACAGGTTTAAAGCGGATTACAATAAAACGCTCGTACTCCTTTCCCATTGGAATGCGAGATTTAAATGTCGGAAAAAAAGAAATTCTTTGGTTGAAAACGGGGAGAGACGCCGCCTTGTTTCTAGAAGCATGTTTATTTTTGTATTTTTCGTTCAATATAAACGGGTGAGAATTTTTGGTGTCTACAGATGGCTCCCCTTGATTCAATTCTGTAATAGAAGGCTTGTAGAATTGGATCAAGGTTGACGGGGCGCCAAAAATTCCCACTAAGGTTTTATGCGTGCACCGAGATGCGGTTGCAAATGGAGTGTTGTATGAATGCAACGGGAAATTTACGCGATAATGGGATGCATGAGGACTTATGACAAGCCTCAACTAAACCTCTTGATGTCTAGCTATAGGACTTATGACGAGCCTATAATGCAATTGAAAGTACGAGGACTTATGACGAGCCTCAACTAGACCTCTTGATATCTAGTCATAGGACTTATGACGAGCCTATGATACTAACAATTAGATTGATTGGGTGCACGAGGACTTATGACGAGCCTCAACTAGGCCTGTTGACATCTAGCTATAGGACTTATGACGAGCCTATAATGCAATTGAAAGTACGAGGACTTATGACGAGCCTCAACTAGACCTCTTGATATCTAGTCATAGGACTTATGACGAGCCTATGATACTAACAATTAGATTGATTGGGGTGCACGAGGACTTATGACGAGCCTCAACTAGACCTCTTGACATCTAGCTATAGAACTTATGACGAGCCTATAATGCAATTGAAAGTACGAGGACTTATGACGAGCCTCAACTAGACCTCTTGATATCTAGTCATAGGACTTATGACGAGCCTATGATACTAACAATTAGATTGATTGGGGTGCACGAGGACTTATGACCAGCCTCAACTAGACCTTTTGACATCTAGCTATAGGACTTATGACAAGCCTATAATGCAATTAAAAGTATGAGGACTTATGACGAGCCTCAACTAGACCTCTTGATATCTAGTCATAGGACTTATGACGAGCCTATGATACTAACAATTAGATTGATTGGGGTGCACGAGGACTTATGACGAGCCTCAACTAGACCCCTGACATCTAGCTATAGGACTTATGATGAGCCTATAATGCAATTGAAAGTACGAGGACTTATGACGAGCCTCAACTAGACCTCTTGATATCTAATCATAGGACTTATGACGAGCTTATGATACTTTGTGGAGTTGTGCGAAACTCGCTGCTTTGAGTGGTTGATTTGAGGATGACTTTGATTATGGATTGATTTGGGATTGGATGCTTTTCGGTTACTTCTGTGAGGGATGTGATAGATGTTGCCCTTGGCTTGGTTAGTGTGGGACTCATGTTTCGATTTTCTTATGACAGCCTCGCCCGATGTGCACAGTAGTCTCGGGATTTGGTATGACCCTTGGCTCAAGAGTTTCAAGATGGCTCCAGTGTGGCCTTGCGATGGCTCCGGTATGGCCCTGAGATGGCTCCGGTATGGCCCTGAGATGGCTCCAGTGTGGCCCCGAGATGGCTTTGATATGGCCCTGAGATGGCTCCGGTATGGCCCTGAGATGGCTCCAGTGTAGCCCTGAGATGATCTTCTCGATTGAGGCGGATTTCTCCACAAAGTGATGGCAATGGCCTTGTGGTTCGAGGGGAGGAGGGTTTTTATTTGGGACGGGGTCGCACCCTGAGAGGGTTGCCTACGTACTCAACTCCCGGTTGAGATCAGACCTTACGTAGTTCATGGATTTTGGCGAGTGAGGAGTTTGGTGGTGAGGAGGGATGTCCTGCGGGGCATTCCTTTGAACGGTGCCCGAAGACTTTTGGCCCTTTGCTTCGATGACTGCACAGTTTTTCACATTACTCAGAGAATGGCTATCGTGCCGGTTGACAAAGGAGACAGGCACTATGCCGTGGCCTCCACTACAAGGATAGTATACTCATCTTTCTCTTTCCGTGGTGTAGGATATCATGTCCGGACCAATGGATGCGAATCTATTCTACATGCATTTTTTAGGAATTGGATATGATTGAATGCAGAGGGGATGTCGTGTCAAGGTGAGCTCAACCAAGAATTCTAGTTAAGTCAGATTAGTCATCTCTCTAAGCCACTTCCTTCTTGAAAAATCTTCCCGAAAGAGGTCTCTCGTGATCTCATATACCTTTATGTTTCCTCTCTTAAGGTCAGTTAGACTTTCTTTAATCGAGGTGTGGTAAACACTCGTTTTTTTCCCTTTCTTCCTGATTTCTCTAACACTCGCTTGTGCATGATTGTATTGACAAGATCGGACGCGTTGTGGCCTTTCATGTTTCGAATTTGGTACTATTCAAATCAAGCAAATATCATCTCTAAGTCGGAGGTCTTTCAATGGGTCATAACAGGGCTGCAGGGTATGTCACATGGGACTGGAAGATTTGTTTGAGAATTGTGGAGATTTTGTGCAACGGATGATATGTTTCACCTTTGCCATGGGTGGAGTGATTTATGAACTTCTTTCGCATTTGCGCGGATTGTGGTGTTCTCATTTTTGATTTGCTACTTTCTTTGAGTAGTCTATTTGCACTTCTTTGTGTTTGACATTTTTGTTCTTATCTATTCCTCATGTGTGGGCATTTTGCATGATGTGATGCTTTCATTTTCTCTCTCTCTCTCTCTCTCTCTTCCTTCGAGTATTTTGCGTTTCATTCCTCTCGTTTTCATCCTCTTTGGGTATCTCTTTCAAGTTTTCTTTCGTGCTTTAAACGGTGGGGAAGGATCCATGGCTCCGGCTCTTTTCATCCTCCTTTGCCGGGGTGAATTGTTGTGTGATGCGGGGTGGTATATCGTGGAGATATTTTCGAAAAAGGTTTTAACGAAAGGCTCAGCGGGGTTCACTAAGGGATCATTTTCAAGGTCAATAAGGCTTTTGGCCTTGTGGAGGTTTTCTTCGATCCTAGGTGCCTCATCATCCTTATTGACAGATAATTGTTTCCTCTACTATTCCCAAATTTTGACATGAATGATAACGCGCTTTTCTCATCAAGATTTGGTTCCGTGAAGGGAGGTTCTCACATAATGTCTTGAAGTTTACATGTGTCAAACACTCTGGGTTTTACGTGCTCTATGTTTCTCTCATGCACTCGACTCTCACAGATGGTTGAAGATCCTTTCGTGACCTCTTCGGGGAAAATGATACAGAGCTCGGTGTTTTTGTGATGATTCATGCGACTTTCCTAGAATTAAAGATTGAGATACACCTCGAGATTGGGGGTATGCAAATGCAAATGTAGTTAAGTTAAACCTAATGCAGATGATCATGATAATTTTTTGTGTGGATGCATTTTTTGGATTTTTGAATGGATGCATTTTTCTTGTGGATGCATTTTTTGGATTTTTGAATGGATGCATTTTTTTTGTGGATGCACTTTTTTGGATTTTTGAAGGGATGCATTTTTTTGGATTGTTGAATGAATGCATTTATTTGTGGATGCATTTTTTTGGATTGTTGAATGAATGCATTTGTTTGGATTTTTGCGACGGTTCATACATAATACCGTTTCAACCGGTCGAGATTGACAAGACTTTGAAATTCCTCTCCGTCCAGATCTGTCAACAATACAACACCATGAGGGGCTATCTCTTTCACCAGATAAGGGCCTACCCAGTTCGGTCTAAATTTCCCTCGCGGGTCAGGCAGATCCTTTCTCATCTCTTTCAGGACTAGGTCACCTACTCGGATATTTCGTTCTCTGCCCTTTTGTTGAACGCTCTAGCCATTCTCTTCTGGTAACCCTGGATGTGATATAATGCCACTAGGCGTTTTTCATCGAGAAGAGCTAAACTATCATAGCGTTGTTGCAACCAGTCACTTTCAGCAATTTTCAGTTCATTCGTGACTTGAAGGGTTGGGATTTCGAGCTCAATTGGTAAAACGCATTCTGTCCCGTACATTAAGGAGTACGGGGTGGCTCCGGTTGCAGTTCTGACAGTAGTCCGGTAACCCTAGAGAGCGTAATGCAGATTTTCTGGCCAATCTTTGTAGGTTTCAACCATCTTTGACAATGCGCTTTTTACAGCTTTATTGGCGGCTTCGACTGCTCCGTTGGTCTGAGGTCTGTATGGAGATGATCTGTGGTAACGGATGTTGTATTTTTCCATGACCCGGATAGTGTCTCCGTCGAATTAAGGACCGTTGTCGGATACGAACTCTGAGGGAACCCCGTATCGGCATATGATATTGATAAGTGGTGAAATAGTGCTCTCTCAAGGTCTTTATTCACCGTCATTTTATTTGGTGCATGACTTATTTCACCACTTTATGGAGTGTTTTGTGTTTATTAGTGATCTTATACTATTGACATATTCAAATAGGAAAATACTCATATGAGTACATTTTGAGAGCTTAATCTGAGAATGCATCAATGTTCGAGGACCTCGGGAAGGATGTCAAGCCAACGGGAAGCATCGGGAGAATTCTGGCATAAAAGAAGGACATTCTGGGGCCGACCGACCTTAGGACCGACCTTGTCAAGGTCGGTCCGACTCTGCCCAAGCCGTCCCAAACACACTGGAATTGACCGACCTTGGGACCGACCTTGTCCAAGGTCGGCCGAGCTTTAAAACCTGTCACATGCTTCTGTCTAAGAGAGTCCGACCGACCTTGCAAGGTCGGTCGGACGAAATTTTTGCCCATAATCTTTTTTAAAAAGTCTACATTTTGGGGCTTCCTTCCCCAATATCCAACACACACGACTCCAGCCTGAAACAAGAGAAAGAGAGGCGAAAATAGAGGAAAAAGGAAGAGGAGAAAAGAAGAGAAGAAAGAAGGAAGAAGAAAGTGAAGATTTCTACCTCCATTGAAGCTTGGAAGCTCCTCTAATGGCTAATTCTCCCTTCTCCTTGCTCTTTACTTTAGCTATGGCTAAGTAGTTCCATTTGTATCCTAGGATGAGGGTTTGAACCTATTTTGCTCATTGAATGCTAGAAACCTAACTCATTTATTACTCTTGTTTTATTAATTTCAATATCAATTAATGTAACACCCCAACCGCCAACCCTTCCATTTTCCTCAAATCATACTCGTAATTACTCGCAGCGGAAAACTTACTTACTTACTTACTCCCGGCGGGTGATACAACGCCATTAGCCATCCAAGACTAACAAGGCTACTACTACTTACAGTAACGGTCTGACGATTAGAATATACCGAATACATAATACTTACTTTACAACGCCAATACTTACTTACATTTGATTACCGAGTATCCAAATTATATAAATTACATTCCAAGTATATCCAAAATCAAGAGTTTGTACATCTACTCCTTTCTATTCATTCACATTTCATTATTCATAAAGGTGTACCACATGGTACGCCGGCTACTCAAAAGGGCCTTAGCAGCGTACAACTCGGTACACCGTTCCAATCTACTAACTACCTCAAAAAGAACTCAATCCGGTCCTTACTCGACCATCACGTCTCGCGGGTACCTGTAGAATAAAAACATTCCCCCTAGGGGGTAAGCTTACGCTGAATATGATAACCGTATACCCCGTGTACTAGCGAGGGTACGCCAACTATTTGGTCGAGTACATGCGGTTCGTTTCATTCATACATACATACATGCTTTATACAATACAATTCGATACATTCATTTCACAAGGTATACATACATTCATTACATGCAAGGGAGACATCACAAGTCAACCATTCATACTTACCGAATGCTCACCGCAATACGGAGATACACTTCTCCAATTCATACACAGGTCTTGTTAGCTTCATTACACACCCGGGTTAATCGGGTGTTCAATACTCTTTTACTCAAGATCAATGACTTACAATAGTCAAGACCAATACTCATACAATACTTTACTTCTTACTTACTTTACTCAAGTCAAGTCGGTATGACCTCCAGGCAGGGATTACTACATCCCACCACCGGGCTTTAGGGTGGCCCACTAATCCAGGATGCTACCCATTCAAGGGATTTGGTCCATGGAAAAGATTACAGCCAGGATTCGGATCCAACCTCTTGTGTTTCCTTATCCTCACGCGTGGCCGAAACTATATCGGACTTCTACTCATTCCATTTTACTCATTACTCAAGTCAGGAGTTAGATAGTTAGGAATTAGTAGAAGTCATTACTTCCATACCATACATCAATACGCTACTCTAGTACACAACATTTACACATACTCTTCATTCTCATTAATATATTTCATGAATTATATAAAATAAATGTTCAGGAGAATACAACACGAACAATATAGTTCAAACACAGCTAAGTGCAATAAAAGTCCGATTCGTGTATTTATCTTATTGGTGATCACATAAGCACACAAATCGGGGTAACCAAGTTAGGATACAGGGCATGAAGAAATCATACCGTTCACCTTCGTATTTGTACTACCGGTCCTTCGGTGTTCACAAATCGAATCCTATAACCTACATGGAGTTGTATGATTAAAGAGATTATTGTTTAGCTCCTACTCCAATACCTTTTCCTAGGCATACTTACTAAGTCTTACATGTTACAAGTGGTTACGAATCCATTTCTTGCTTTGGGTTTGCTTCCTTACTCATGTACTAGTTCACTTACTACTCTTAACCACAATGGTATATACTTATATATATATATGCAGGTGTGTGCATACATATACATATACATATGATTACTAGGGTTAACACATTTTTTTTATAAGTTTGGGCCGACTGACCCACCGTCTAACCCAACCTCTGGGTCGGTCCATTCCTGTAAGTTTCCCGTTCTTCAGACTTTGCCCGACCGACCCAAGACTGTTCCGACCGACCCATACACCTCTGGGTCGGTCCATTACAGAAAGTTCCCGGCCCTGGAATTCATCATGACCGACCCACGACCGACTCACGGCTTCTGGGTCGGTCTGTTCCAGGAAGTTTTGGTTCAGTTACTTATGCCCCGACCGACCCACCGACCGATCCAACCTCTGGGTCGGTCGGTCGGTAGCAGATCATGCCTACAGATTTTGTTTTTCATTTCCTTTCTTACCCATTCCTTCCCCAATCTTCCTACATACATCCCAACATGTTTTAGTACTAATTAAACCCTCTAATTCACCTTAGTTCATCCCCAAAACCCATTACTCAATCTTAGATTCTCTTACACATTTTCCTCATTCCTTTTCAACACTTGTATCAGTTTTCACTTCTCCTTTGCTACAGATTTTTTTAAACTTTCTTCTACCTCTCAATGCTTCCTCAACTAATGCCACTCCTAGCATTCTAAATACATTAACTCACATCCTAGTTCCATCCCATTAACAAGTTCCTTTCTAAATCTGTTTCAAGGTACTAAACACCCACTTTGGACTCTCCAATTACCCCTAGTTACTTCCTAGATTTCTTCCTCTTCTCACACAACTAAGTCCTTTAGTTTATAGACGAATTTGGACATAGTCTCCCCTATATTTTTAACATTACCCACACATTAATTCAGCTCACAAATGCTCATTCCTACACCTGTTTATACAATGCATCATACCCACATTTCAACTCCATTACAACACCATAAAATTCCTGCATATACACATATACTACCCATGGTTTTCCAAAGCTTTTAAACATCATTTAAAAATTCAAAACTGTTACATTACCTCTCCTCATTACACTACAACATACTTACTACTCATTACTCAATACATTACATTTTTACAACTCAAAAACTGTTACAATACAATACACAAACTAACTCAAGGTAAGAGTATTTACCTTGTCTTGCTATTTTTTCTTTCTTTCCCTTCCTTCTCTTCTTTTCCTCTTTCTTTCTTCTCTTGTCCTCGGTTTTGTTCAAGAAATGGCAATGCTACAGGCACCATACCGATACACACAAACACTTAGCATCCATGTTAACTAACCCTAGAATTTAGATGCTTTTAGGGTTTAGAAAAGAGTATTACCTCCCAACCAATGAATGAAGTTCTTGACTAGCAAGAGAGTAGGATTCCTAGCCCAAAGAAGAAGCCAAAATCGGCAGGAATACAAGGAACAAAACAAAGCTTACTTTAAATTTTCGTTTTGCCAATAAGGGCTAGAAAAAGATGGGTTTTCAAGAATATTTTTACCTCAAAATGACAAGGAGGTGAAGGTGCTTCTAATGGTGGTACTCAAGCTCCAAATGCCGTACACCCATGGAGATGAAGTTGGTTTTTTCGATTTTTGAAAGGAGGAAGATGTTCTCCTTTGCAAGGGGATTCCAATGGTACTAATTTTGTAATTTTTGGAGAAGGATTAAGGGGTTAACAAGATGAGAGAAGGTGGAAGTTGAGTGAGCTCTTTCATTTTTCCATGGCTGTCGCCCAAGGAAGAAGAAAATGCAGAGAGGAGGAGGGTGAGTACGTGAGTGATGGGGTGTGGTAGGAGAGAGAGAGAGTTTTTCTTTCTTTTCTTTACTTTATTTGTCTTTTAGCAAATAAGAAGACAATAAAGAAGGTGAGAGTGAGAGAGGGAAATCGGCCCCCTATGCACCCCTCTACAAATTTTTGATTTTTATTGTAAAAGTGGACACACTAGTTTCTCTTATTTGCATTCTCACCCCACAACTTCTCGTTTTTACAGTTTTTACTAACCGGAACTCGTTTTCTGGAATTTTCTCGTTTAATTAATTTTTATTGGCTCCCAACCTTTATTACTATTTATTAACGACTATTTGGTTGACCAAAATCGTTACGAGTCTATTTGACTCGCTTAAAGTCGCGTTTTCCCGGTTTCCTTGAAAAACGCGCTTTAAGGTTCGTTTATGCTTTAAACCCATTTTAAAGGTCCGTTTTCTTCAGGATTTGTTCCCTCATGTTTATTTAAGTGTAATTAAGCTTCTAAAATTATAATTGGCCTAATTAATCACTGTTTTTAATTACGGGGTATTTCAATCTACCCCCCTTAAGGAACTTTGCCCTCAAAGTTGCTCAAGGTTTACAGTTTACTATTCTACTCATTTGGCAAGCTAATTGCCACAATGTACTCTACTACCACCTTACAAGGTGTTCACAATTCTTACACTTCAAGCATACATCAATTTAAATACCATGCGCCATACTCAATTCAAATACCATACACAATGCACAATCAAATTCACACATTCCACATACAATTCACAATACACTTCACATTGTCATTCGTGTCATATACCGTACAACACAAATGCGTTACTCATTACACACATACCATACACATACCATACTCATTGTGCTACATACTGGATACTACTACATTACATTGTGCCAATAAAATACAATTAACACTACATGTGCCAACAAAATACAATTATAATACATACATACTATATATGCAATACTAACCCGAAGCAATGCAAAAGCGAAAAGGCTCTACCCCCTTTAAAAGGGGTACGCCCTGTATCCTCCGTACTGTACGGATACTAGCCATCTAGTCTACAAATAGATTCGGGTACTTCGCCTTCATGGCGTCCTCTAATTCCCAAGTCGCTTCCTCGACATCGTGGTTAGACCACAAGACCTTCACCATTCGTATAGACTTATGATGAGTGTCTCTTGTCTTCGTATCAAGGATTCACAATGGAGTCTCGACATATCTCATCGTCGGCTCTAGGGATAGTTGCTCGGGTTCTAATACATGAGAGGGATCGGCTATGTATTTCTTGAGTTGTGATACATGAAAGACATCATGAACACGCCCCAATTCTTCAGGCAATGCTAGCCTTAGCTACGGCTCCAATCCTCTCGGTAATCGTGTACGGGCCTACGAATTTTGGGCTCAGTTTGCCTTTTTGGCTAAATCGAAAGACGCCCTTCATAGGTGAGACACACAAGAACACTTGGTCACCCACGGCAAACTCAAGGTCGCGTCATCGCACATCCGCATAGGATTTCCATCTATCTTGGGCTGCTTTCATATTTGCTCGGATTTGCTGAACCTCAGCTTGTACTTGTTCTAAATACTTCAGTCCTATGATGACCGCTTCACTTGACTCATCCCAACACAACGGGGTACGGCAAGGTCTACCATACAAAGCTTGGAAAGGCGACATCTTAATCGAAGCATGATAGCTATTGTTATACGAAAACTCGATAAGATGAAGCTTATCAATCCAGCTCCCCTGGAAGTCTAAGGCACATGCCCTAAGCATATCCTCTAGTGTCTGGATGGTCCTTTCTGTCTGACCGTCGGTCTGTGGATGGAAGGCGGTGCTAAGCTTCAACTCAGTACCCAGCGCTTCCCGTGTTGCTCTCTAGTATCTCGAAAGAAATCTGGTGTCGCGGTCAGATACTATGGTTTTCGGGACTCCGTGGTGTCGGATGATCTCCTTGTCGAATAGCTCCGCGAGCTTCGCCACCTTCCAGGTGTCCTTCATCGGTATGAATCGGGCAACCTTGGTGAGACGATCGACTACTACCCAGATCATGTTGAGTCCTCCCCTAGCAGGTGGGAGTCCAACAACAAAATCCATAGAATGTCGTGGAATTTCCACTCCGGAATGGGCATGGATTGCACCATTCCTCCCGGTCTTCGGTGCTCGAACTTCACCTTCTGGCATGTGAGACACCTTAGAACATACTCAGTCACGTCGGATCTCATTCCTGACCACCAGAAGTACCTCTTCATGTCTTTGTACATTTAGAGGCTCCCAGATGGACATGCCATGTCGAACAATGTGACTCTCGCAGAATGCGATCCCTTAGCTCAGCATTGCTTCAGGGGACGCATAATCTGCCATTCAACCGGATCAGACCATCTTCATGCAATTTGAAGTCGTACTTTCGGCTCTCGAAAGTACCCTCTGTGATTTTCTGTCTGATCTCTGTGAAGTAAGGGTCGCTCAACTGAGCGTCTCGCACCTCGTCAACCAAGCTAGATGAAGCGAGTAGCGAATGGAGCGAGTGTGCTCGACGACTCAGGGCGTCGGCTACAACGT
This sequence comes from Limonium bicolor, assembly GCA_023374045.1. Lineage (NCBI taxonomy): Eukaryota > Viridiplantae > Streptophyta > Magnoliopsida > Caryophyllales > Plumbaginaceae > Limonium > Limonium bicolor. The sequence goes on from CM041780.1 coordinate 155,282,485, forward strand.
TTGCCTTCCCTTCTTTATACTGGAGGTTGATGTCATAATCCGAGAGGAACTCCATCCACCTCCTTTGTCTCAAATTGAGCTCCTTCTGTGTGAATACATAATGTAAACTTTTGTGGTCGGAGTAGATGGTGATGCTTACCCCATAGAGGTAGTGTCGCCATATCTTCAAGGTGAAGACAATGGCACCTAACTCTAAATTATGTTTCGGGTAATTCTCCTCATGCTTTTTCAGCTGGCGGGAGGCGTAAGCTACTACCTTGCCGTGCTGCATGAGTACGCATCCCATTCCCTTACCCGATGCATCACAATACACCTCAAATCCCTCTATGCCCTCTAGAAGTGTGAGAATTGGCGCTGATGTCAATGAGTCTTTTAGGCTCTGGAAGGATACCTCGCACTCGTCTGTCCATACAAACGGTGCATCTTTCTTCATCAATGACGTCATGGGCTTAACGACTTTTGAGAAGTCCTTTACAAACCTCTGGTAATAACCGGCTAAACCAAGAAAGCTCTGGATGTCGGTAACAGTCTTAGGTCTAGGCCATGATCGTACTGCTTCGATTTTGGATGGATCTACTGAAATACCCGCGCTCGAGATGACATGACCGAGGAATGATACCTGATCTAGCCAAAACTCGTATTTGGAGAATTTCTCATACAGCTGATTCTCGCGCAGTGTCTTAAGTACTCTTCTCAAGTGGTTTTCATGCTCCTCTGCTGACTTCGAATACACAAGGATGTCGTCGATGAATACTACTACTGAAGTGTCCAGCTGATCACCGAATAATCGATTCATTAAGTCCATGAATTTGGCTGGTGCATTAGACAAACCGAATGGCATCACCGTGAATTCATAGTGGCCATATCTCGTTCGGAATGCTGTTTTCTCAATATCTTGCTCTTTGATAGCAATTTGGTGATATCCGGATCGAAGATCAATCTTAGAAAAGACCGAAGCTCCCTTCAACTGATCGAACAAGTCGTCGATGCGTGGCAATGGATACTTGTTCTTTATAGTGACCGCATTCAATTCGCGGTAGTCGATGCAGAGGCGGAGACTACCGTCCTTCTTCTTAACGAAGAGAACCGGTGCTCCCCAGGGTGATACGCTTGGGCATATGAACCCTTTGTCGAGTAAATCACGTAGTTGCTCCTTAAGCTCTGTCATTTCAGCTGGTGCCAAACGGTATGGTGCCCTAGCAATGGGACCAGTACCAGGTACAAGGTCGATTTCGAACTCTACTGCTCTCTGTGGTGGCATACCAGGTAGCTCCTTCGAAATACGTCAGAGAATTCTGAAACTACTGCTACATCATTACTGAATTCTGGATCTCTCTCCAGGTTTGCACATGGCACAGATACACATCATGTCCTTTTCTGAGCTCCCGGTACATTGCCATAGCGGAAATGACTGTGGTTAAAGGCTCTCTCGGCCTCTGGCGGTATCAAACAGTGACCCCAGTTGGACTCTTGAGCAGTAATCGGTGCTTGGCGCATAGGATCCGTCCCTTGTGCCGCTCCAACCAGTTCATTCCGATTATTAAGTCAAATCCCAACCCGTTGAATTCAATGAAGGAGATGGGAAACGCTTCGTCTTTGATTCGAATGGTGGCGGTATGGTAGTACTTAGTACACTTTACTCGCTCCTTCGACGGGAGAGTGACCGAGAAGTTTGGTAGCTCATCTGCGTCTAGCCCCAACCTCTTCGCAAAAGATGGCGATACAAAGGTATGAGAGGCGCCGGAGTCGAATAGTACTGGCTTCGATGCCGTTCACTGGGAATGTTCCCTTTATAATGGTGTCGCTTTTGCCGGCTTGTTCTTCGGTGAGGATACTCAGGTTACCTTTGGTACCGAGTCCACAACCTATTGATTCATAAAATTATAAGTAATGGTGGCGGATCACAAGTGGAATTTAATACCAACACTGCTTTATTGAATAACCAACCATCATACATACTGTGTCCTAATACACGTATCTACCAGATTACATGCTACTACAAGATTAATACTTCCTAAAGGTAGGTTCAGGCGTCCTGGTTTCATGTGTGTGGCATGATTATTGCCGGTGGTGCCGTATTCAACTTGATCTTCTGGATCCCGTGATACAGCAGCCTTGATTTTCCACCCATGATTAGAACATCTCCTGATCTCAATACCAATTTTTCTGCGAGGTCCACACGCTCTGCTAGCTATACAAGAATACGGCGTCATCACCAATGGACCAAGACACTACAGGCACTCCTAGTTCAAGGGATTCCGCCGTCTCGTTCTTATCTTGTGTAAGCCAAGTCGTCCTTCTTTCTCATAGAAGTTGACAATACAGAGGTCTGCTTCAAGTGCAGGGATTGGTTCATCTTCGCATTGTTGGCAATTCTACAGCTTGTGTGACAAGCATTTGGTAGTCAGTGGTATTGATGGAGGTGTTTCTCCGTCTCCTGCTCGCGTCGTTTGGTATGTCTTGGTATAAGGGTTCCAATCCTTTCCCAAGCACATCATTGTCAGCTTCATTGTTTCTCCCCCGGGGAATTCGGGTGTAATAAATCCTCCTGGGCCCATTCTAGTTCATTGCATCGTCGGATGATTGAAACTTGTGCTTCGGGTGTCAGGTATCCTTTTAATAAGATCATACTTGTGCGGATAACCTGACACTGCTCGTTGTTGAAGTGGTGAGTGGTGATGTCGGCCTCTTCATGGAGTGGGTTTGAAGGTATTGGGTAACAAATGCGGAATTTCCCTAAGGTGGGTGTAAATTTCATCTAGTGTGAGTTCTAGGCTCACTAATTCATTTCATGCTTATACATACTTCCATTTTACTTACTCATGCTTAATTTCATACTTCAAGTACTTACGCATTCATGCATCCATTCATACAGATATTTCATTACTCTAGACATGCTTCTCAAGGATTAAAGGTTACGGTAATACCTGGGCCGGACTTAGTCCCGGTCCCTCACGGTCTATGATGGGCAAGGCCGGCTGCCTCTGCGGTGCGCCCTTCTACGGACCCCGGGACCCCTGTCCCTGTGAGGTGTGCTGGCATGAGCATCGCCAGGTGCAACCTCCTTGCCTTCACGCTGCTTGTAGCCCTGGTAGTTGCCCTTGGGCTTAGAGTTTTCTGGGCATGCATTAGCACGGTGCCCCGGCTTGCTTCTGGCAGTTGTAGCAGTGGATCTCCCTTCCCTGGCAATCAGTATCGGGATGATCCTTGTTGCAGTTTTGACACACATAGCTGCGGCCATCTTTTGGCCCTGCCATGCCAAATCCAGAACCTATAGCTTCCAAGTTAGCGAGGTTCGGTATACTCACAATACTCAATATACATACTAATTCATAGGTGTACTAATTTAATTCCGGTTCTTACCCTTGTAGGGCTGAGACCGCAGTGGCTTCGCTGCCACTGGTGCAGTGTAGGCAATCTGTAACGGCTCAGCTGCCTTGCCCTTCTCAGCATGGGCACTGCCGTCCCAGAGGTGTTTTCTGGTGGGAGTACTTCCCTTCTTCTTTTTCCATGGTTTGGTTGGTTTTGGTCGTCGGAGGTGTTACCCTTGCTGCTCACCTTGCGCTTCAGCGCTTGCTCTCATCTCTTAGCTGGTAGGTGATCTCAACTCGAGAGAGCGCGTGGTACACTCCTGAATTACTCGCGGCATTAGGTTACACATTTACATACGGGAATACTAATTCACATTGCTCATGGCTTTTAAGGGTTCAAAGTTGTTTACCTGGAGGGTGGTAAACCGTGTGAATCCCATGCCATACCGGAGTCGATGGCTCAATCCGCCGTAGAAGCGGTCGACCAGACTTGGCCGTGTACCCAAGGTCGGGTAGGAGTCTGAGAAGAGAGGTGAAGGAGTGGTAATAATCATCAACCGTCATCTTCTCTGTCATCTTCAGGGCATCAAGCTCAAGCCGTTTCTTGGTCTTGACATGCTCGGGATAGTACTTTGATCGGAGGAGAGAGGTGAATGCTTCCCATCCGAATGCGGGGTCGGCTACGTGCTCGGCCTTGATGAGCTTCCACCAGTCCATAGCCACGTCCTTGAGGTAATACGCAGCTATCCACACTCGAACTCTAGCGGGAGTCTCAAGTGTCTCGAATGCCGTCTCCATCTCGGAGAGGTAGGCCTCGAGCTTGGCGGGGTCGCTCTCGCCTCTAAAGCATGGAGGTCGAAGGTCGACGACGGCTTTACCCAATTTGGTTTCACAGGGTTGAGGCGGGTCGGGCTGGTGCGGTTGCTACTGCTGGTTCTATGTTGTTTTTGTACAGAGATTACTTGTGGTAGCATTTGTGCTACTGTGGCGGCGACGATTTCAGCTATCGTCTGCGCGCCTGGCCCCTTAGAGGCTTCATCTAGCTCGACCTCGGCCTCGTCCTGACATCTGAACAAGTGTGGATTACATTAGATACTGTGACACAATGACCGCTTGGTTGATTCAAACATGGTATCGTCTTTACAGACGTCAAAGGGTATCCGTTATTGCTAACGATAATTCCTAGTTAGGTTCCTAATTCTACGTTGTAAAACGGTTTATAACCTAACTCGGTAATCACCACACTCGTTATTCTAATCATCAGAGCGAAGCTCACTCTGATACCACTTTTTGTAACACCCCAACCGCTTACCCTTCCATTTTCCTCAAATCATACTCGTAATTACCTTACTCGCAGTGGAATGCTTACTTACTTACTCCGGGCGGGTGATACAACGCCGTTAGTCTTCCAAGACTAACAAGGCTACTACTACTTACAGTAACGGTCTGACGATTAGAATATACCGAAAACATGAAACTTACTTTACAACGCCAATACTTACTTACATTTGATTACCGAGTATCCAAATTATATAAATTACATTCCAAGTCTATACCCAAAATCAAGAGTTTGTACATCTACTCCTTTCTATTCATTCACATTTCATTATCCAAAAAGGTGTACCACATGGTACGCCGGCTACTCAAACGGGCCTTAGCCGCGTACAACTCGGTACACCGTTCCAATCTACTAACTACCCCAAAAAGAACTCAATCCGGTCCTTACTCGACCATCACGTCTCGCGGGTACCTGTAGAATAAAAACATTCCCCCTAGGTGGTCAGCTTACGCTGCATATGATAACCGCATACCCCGCGTACTAGCGAGGGTACGCCAACTATTTGGTCGAGTACATGCGGTTCGTTTCATTCATACATACATACATGATTTATACAATACAATTCGATACATTCATTTCACAAGGTATACATACATTCAATACATGCAAGGGAGACATCACAAGTCAACCATTCATACTTACCGAATGCTCACCGCAATACGGAGATACACTTCTCCAATTCATACAAAGGCCTTGTTAGCTTCATTACACACCCGGGTTAATCGGGTGTTCAATACTCCTTTACTCAAGGTCAATGACTTACAATAGTCAAGACCAATACTCATACAATACTTTACTTCTTACTTACTTTACTCAAGTCAAGTCGGTATGACCTCCGGGCAGGGATTACTACATCCACACCACCGGACTTTAGGGTGGCCCACTAATCCAGGATGCTACCCATTCAAGGGATTTGGTCCATGGAAAAGATTACAGCCAGGATTCGGATCCAACCTCTTGTGTTTCCTAATCCTCACGCGTGGCCGAAACTATATCAGACTTCTACTCATTCCATTTTACTCATTACTCAAGTCAGGAGTTAGATGGTTAGGAATTAGTAGAAGTCATTACTTCCATACCATACATCAATACGCTACTCAAGTACACAACATTTACACATACTCTTCATTCTCATTCATATATTTCATGAATTATACAAACTAAATGTTCAGGAGAATACAACACGAACAATATAGTTCAAACACAGCTAAGTGCAATAAAAGTCCGATTCGTGTATTTATCTTATTGGTGATCACATAAGCACACAAATCGGGGTAACCAAGTTAGGATACAGGGCATGAAGATATCATACCGTTCACCGTCGTATTCGTACTACCGGTCCTTCGGTGTTCACAAATCGAATCCTATAACCTACATGGAGTTGTATGATTAAAGACTTATTATTGTTTAGCTCCTACTCCAATACCTTTTCCTAGGCATACTTACTAAGTCTTACATGTTACAAGTGGTTACGAATCCATTCTTACTTTGGGTTTGCTTCCTTACTCATGTACAAGTTCACTTACTACTCTTAACCACAATGGTATACTTATATATATATATTTATATGGATATGCAGGTGTGAGCATACATATACATATACATATACATATGATTACTAGGGTTAACATTTTTTTATATATAAGTTTGGGCCGACCGACCCACCGTCCGACCCAACGTCTGGGTCGGTCCATTCCAGTAAGTTTCCCGTTCTTCAGACTTTGCCCGATCGACCCAAGACTGTTCCGACCGACCCATACACCTCTGGGTCGGTCCATTACAGAAAGTTCCCGGCCCTGGAATTCATCATGACCGACCCACGACCAACTCACGGCTTCTGGGTTGGTCTGTTCCAGGAAGTTTTGGTTCAGTTACTTATGCCCCGACCGACCCCCACCGATCCAACCTCTGGGTCGGTCGGTAGCAGATCATGCCTACAGATTTTGTTTTTCGTTTCCTTTCTTACCCATTCCTTCCCCAATCTTCCTACATACATCCCAACATGTTTTAGTACTAATTAAACCCTCTAATTCACCTTAGTTCATCCCCCAAACCCATTACTCAATCTTAGATTCTCTTACACATTTTCCTCATTCCTTTTCAACACTTGTATCAGTTTTCAATTCTTCTTTGCTACAAATTTTTTTAAACTTTCTTCTACCTCTTAATGCTTCCTCAACTAATGCCACTCCTAGCATTCTAAATACATTAACTCACATCCTAGTTCCATCCCATTAACAAGTTCCTTTCCAAATCTGTTTCAAGGTACTAAACACCCACTTTGGACTCTCCAATTACCCCTAGTTACTTCCTAGATTTCTTTCTCTTCTCACACAACTAAGTCCTTTAGTTTATAGACGAATTTGGACATAGTCTCCCCTATATTTTTAACATTACCCACATTAATTCAGCTCACAAATGCTCATTCCTACACCTGTTTATACAATGCATCATACCCACATTTCAACTCCACTACAACACCATAAAATTCCTGCACATACACATATACTACCCATGGTTTTCCAAAGCTTTTAAACATCATTTAAAACTTTAAAACTGTTACATTACCTCTCCTCATTACACTACAACATACTTACTACTCATTACTCAATACATTACTCATTTTTACTACTCAAAAACTGTTACAATACAATACACAAACTAACTCAAGGTAAGAGTATTTACCATGTCTTGCTAGTTTTTCTTTCTTTCCCTTCCTTCTCTTTTTTCCTCTTTTTTTCTTCTCTTGTCCTCGGTTTTTTTCAAGAAATGGCAATGCTACAGCCACCATACCGATACACACAAACACTTAGCATCCATGTTAACTAACCCTAGAATTTAGATGCTTTTAGGGTTTAGAAAAGAGTATTACCACCCAACCAATGAATGAAGTTCTTGACTAGCAAGAGAGTAGGATTCCTAGCCCAAAGAAGAAGCCAAAATCGGTTGGAATACAAGGAACAAAACAAAGCTTACTTTGAATTTTCGTTTTGCCAATAAGGGCTAGAAAAAGATGGGTTTTTAAGAATATTTTTACCTCAAAATGACAAGGAGGTGAAGGTGCTTCTAATGGTGGTACTCAAGCTCCAAATGCAGTACACCCATGGAGATGAAGTTGGTTGTTTTCGATTTTTGAAAGGAGGAAGATGTTCTCCTTTGCAAGGGGATTCCAATGGTACTAATTTTGTAATTTTTGGAGAAGGATTAAGGGGTTAACAAGATGAGAGAAGGTGGAAGTTGAGTGAGCTCTTTCATTTCTCCATGGCTGTCGCCCAAGGAAGAAGAAAATGCAGAGAGGAGGGTTAGTACGTGAGTGAGGGGTGTGGTAGGAGAGAGAGAGTTTTTTTCTTTCTTTTCTTTACTTTATTTGTCTTTTAGCAAATAAGAAGACAATAAAGAAAGTGAGAGTGAGAGAGGGAAATCGGCCCCCTATGCACCCCTCTACAGATTTTTGATTTTTATTGCAAAAGTGGACACACTAGTTTCTCTTATTTGCATTCTCGCCCCACAACTTCTCGTTTTTACAGTTTTTACTAACCGGAACTCGTTTCCGGAATTTTCTCGTTTAATTAATTTTTATTGGCTCCCAACCTTTATTACTGTTTATTAACGACTATTTGGTTGACCAACATCGTTACGATTCTATTTGACTCGCTTAAAGTCGCGTTTTCCCGGTTTCCTCGAAAAACACACTTTAAGGTTCGTTTATGCTTTTAACCCATTTTAAAGGTCCATTTTCTTTGGGATTTGTTCCCTCATGTTTATTTAAGTGTAATTAAGCTTCTAAAATTATAATTGGCCTAATTAATCACTATTTTTAATTACAGGGTGTTTCAATTAATGCTAAATTGATCTCTTATTGCATTTATGGTGGTTTCATTCAATATTTGAGCTTGAGTTTGGAACTAGACCAACAAGGGAGTAAACCCTAACTTTTGCTTTCTTGATTTTGGAAGTGAATGCTTAGGGCTATTGATTAAGAGTGCTTGCTTAATGCTATTTGATGACTTAAACCTCCTTTAATTAAGGGGTTTGATTAGTTAGGTAAGAATTGGATTTCCCATGATTTGGGGATTCATGAGCTAAACTCTAATAGGCATTGAGATGATGAGTTATGGTTTTGAAGTTCTTTGAGTGAATTAGGTGATTCCCACTATCCTAGGGTACTCTCCCCATCCATTCCATACACAAACATTTTACTGTTTTTATTGCATTTCAAAACAAACAACCAAGCTTGCCTCTGGCTAAACCCCCATTTTACTGTTTATTCGCACTTAACTATTATACCGAAGCTTGGGATTTAGAAACCAATTTCCTTGTGGATACGACACTTGTTTTATTGCAACGAATTGGGTGCACTTGCCCATTTTAGCTAGGTTTAATTACTATGTTTGTAATTTTCCCAACAAGTTTTTGGCGCCGTTGCCGGGGAAATTGATTATTCAATTTCCCTTGGTTCGGTACTTTAGTTTTTGTGCATTTAGTACTTTTATCTTTTTATTTATTTGTGGTATTTGTGTTTTTAGTTGTTGTCTATATTTTACATTTCCTTCTACTTAAGAGCATTTGGTGTGGTGTGGTTTAGGTACCTTCTGTTTTCTCGGTGTATGCCAAACACTCGAGCCAAAGGATCTCCACTTGTTAGTCCGAGACCCGAGCTCGAGCGTTCATTGTTGAGAGCCATCCGAACTGTGAAAAATTCAATCATGGCTGATCTAGACCAACACGGGGGTTTAGAAGAAACGGAAACCCAACAAATGGCTCTCAAAGACTACAACCAGCCGGACACCGAAGGGAGACCTTCGGCCATAGTCCTACCGGAGTTGACGCCTCAAGAGGCCGGACAATGGGTATTCAAGACCCACTACATCACTGCTGTCCGGGACTTAGGAAAATTCAGTGGAGCAAATCCCGATGAAGCTCCCAACCACCTAAGTCAATTCCTCGACTTTTGCAACTCATTTGGTAGAACTGGAAACGTTGGTGAGAGGATACGCCTGCAGCTCTTCCCTCACTCACTGTCCGACGCTGCATCAAGATGGTATAGGAGCTTACCGTCAAAATCAATCCATACTTGGGCACAAATGGCTCAAAAATTTCTTGCCAAGTATTACCCCACTAGTAGAACGAGGCAATTAATTGGAGAGATTAATACCTTTTGCCAAGAGCCGGGAGAGACGCTATACGATGCATGGGATAGATTCAAGGACATGTTGATGAATTGTTCCCACCACGGTTTGGACGACCAATCACTATGTCTATCATTTTTCAACGGTCTCGACGACTCGAATAGACTACTTGTGAACTCCTCAGCTGGAGGAAGCTTTATGACTAAGTCACCTCAAGAGGGGATGGAACTCCTAGAGGTGATGACTAGTAACACAAGGCAATGGTCTAAGCCAAAGGGGAGAGCACCAAGAGCAGCTGGTCTCTTACATGTTGAGCCCACCGACCACCTTTCCGCTCAACTATCTTCACTCACCAAGATGGTGGAGAAGCTAGCTATAGCTCAAAAAGAAACAACAAAGTCTATAGCTTCTTCATCATCACCCTCTCCATCTACTTCTACTTCAATCCAAGAGGGGTGTGCAATTTGTGCGGGTCCTCACGAGACCCACTTTTGCGAAGGCAAGTTTATGCCGATCCACATGAGGATGTAAACTTTGTAGGCAACCGCCCCGGATACAACTACAACCAACAAAACGCCCCATGGAGGAACCATCCAAACTTCTCATGGAGAAATAATGACCAAACCCAAGGGGGAGCTAGCAATGCTTCCAACAATCCCACGGGCTACCGGTCACAAGGGTCGTCTCAAATGTCCAACCCACAAATGGGTTACCGACCACAAGGAGCACCTCCGGGCTTTCAACAACAACACCAACCACATCAACAACCTCCTCCTCCATCCACGGATGCCAATGCCGAGCTAAGAGACATGATGAAAAATCTTGTCTCAGTTGTACACACTAAAGCGGCTGATTTGGATGCTTTTAAAGCAAGCCAAGAAGCCACCAACAAAAGGGTTGAAGCTCAACTTGAAAGCATCTCCCAACAACTTGCTCAAAGACAACCGGGTGTTCTTCCAAGTCAAGTCAAGCCCAATCCAAGAGAGCAAGCAAAAGCGGTAACACTAAGGAGTGGGAGACTCCTTGATCCGTCATGCTCACAGAGGACATGGAGTCCCAAGAAGATGAAGCTCAAGAAGAAGAGCAAGAGATTGTTGGGGAACCACCACCTCCACCTAAGGAAGTTTCCAAGGAGAAGGAGTCTCCTGAACCTTCTACTTCTACTACTCTTGCAAAACATCTTCCCCCTCTTCCTTTTCCCAATAGACTCAAAAAGAAAAATTTGGATGAACAATTTGGGAAGTTTCTAAGCATTTTCAAGAAATTAACAATTAACATTCCTTTTTCTGATGCTTTGAAACAGATGCCGATTTATGCTAAGTTCATGAAGGACATCATAGCAAACAAGGGATCGCTGGAGGAAGCGGAAACCGTTCACCTCACCGAAGAAGTTTCAGCGGTTCTACAAAGAAGTCTACCTCCAAAGCTTGGAGATCCCGGTTTACCTATCGTTCCTTGCTTTATTGGTGAAATTGACTGCGGTAGGTTATGCGATTTAGGTGCTAGTATAAATCTTATGCCTCTCTCAACTTTTAATAAGCTTGGAATTGGTAAATGCACTCCCACTCCCATTCAATTGCAACTAGCGGATAGATCTTTGGTTATCCCTAAAGGGAAGGTAGAGGACTTGGTAGTAACTGTTGGTACATTTGTTTTCCCAGCTGATTTCATTGTGATAGATATGGAAGAGACCAGAGAGTGCCACTAATTTTGGGTAGACCTTTCATGAGAACTGCTAGGGCCCTTATAGATGTGGAGAAAGGCAAAATAATTCTGACTTCATGATGAAAAATTAGAATTTGACATGTCTAAAGTAGTGAAGAGACCCTCACAGGCTGAGGCTGTTTTTGCTATAGATGTCATAGATTCAATTGTGCAGGATCACTCTCTCTCTTGTTAAATCTGATGCCCTTGAATTAGCTTTGTTTGAGGCTTGTTTTGAACAGGAATTCCACCCAGAAATGATTGAAATGGTGGCTGAGTTGAACAGCAGATTTTCTGGCTATAGACCACGCTATCCGCCACCCGAACCATTGGAACGAGCTGCTCAGAAGCCGTTGCCCTCGGTTGAGAAGCCTCCCACTGTGGAGATGAAACCTCTACCCTCTCATCTTAAATATGCTTATTTGACTGATCCGTGTGTTCTACCTGTTATTATTTCTTCTTCCTTGACAGGTGCACAAGAGGAAAGTCTGATGAGGGTGCTTCGAAACCATAAACGGGCTATCGGGTGGACTATAGCCGACATCAAAGGGATCACCCTCATTTCTGCACCCACCGGATATTCATGGAAGATGGCTACGAGCCGTTGGTCCAACCTCAGAGGAGATTAAATCCCAATATGAAGGAGGTTGTAAAAAAGGAAGTTCTTAAACTCTTAGATGCGGGGATTATCTATGCCATCTCCGACAGCAAATGGGTAAGCCCCGTGCAAGTGGTCCCAAAGAAAGGAGGCGTTACCGTCGTCCCCAACGAAAAGGGTGAGCTGGTGTCTCAGAGGACTACCAATGGTTGGAGAGTCTGCATCGACTACCGGAAGCTGAACACCGCCACCAGAAAAGACCACTTCCCTCTCCATTCATTGATCAAATGCTTGAGAGGTTGGCGGGGCAAGACTATTACTGCTTTTTGGATGGATATTCAGGGTATCTCCAAATCCCCATAGCTCCTGAGGACCAGGAGAAGGACATTTACATGCCCATATGGGACGTTTGCCTACACCCGGATGCCTTTCGGGCTTTGCAACGCCCCGGCCACATTTCAGAGATGCATGATGGCAATCTTCTCCGACTTCCTAGAAAAAAGCATTGAGGTCTTTATGGACGACTTCTCCGTCTTCGGCACCTCCTTCGACACTTGCTTGGACAACCTCGAGGCTATCTTGATCCGGTGTGAGGAGACAAATCTTGTGCTCAATTGGGAAAAATGCCATTTTATGGTAAAAGAAGGAATTGTCTTGGGGCACAAGATCTCTTCAGAGGTATGAGGTAGACAAGGCTAAAATTGAAGTAATTGAAAAGCTACCTCCTCCAACATCAGTGAAAGACATTCGAAGCTTTTGGGTCATGCCGGTTTCTACAGAAGGTTTATAAAAGACTTCTCCAAAATCTCAAAGCCTCTCTGCGACCTTTTGGCCAAAGGATGTTAAATTTGAATTCACCGAGGAGTGCCTTAATTCCTTCAACACCCTCAAACAGTGCCTTATATCTGCGCCTATCGTGGTCTCCCCCGATTGGAGTTTACCGTTTGAGATCATGTGCGACGCCAGCGACTATGCGGTGGGGGCGGTCCTTTGTCAGAAGAAAAAAGATATTGAGGAGTATCTACTACGCTAGTAGAACTCTCAATGATGCCCAAAAGAATTACGCCACCACCGAAAAGGAGCTGTTAGCTGTGGGTTTCGCCCTCGACAAGTTCCGATCCTACCTCTTGGGCAGCAAGGTTGTGGTGCACACAGACCACTCTGCACTGAAGTACTTGTTCAACAAAGGCGATGTGAAACCTAGACTTCTCCGATGGATTTTGCTCTGCAAGAATTTGAGATAGAGATCCGGGATAAACCAGGTTGCAGAATGTAGTAGCTGATCATCTATCTCGAATGGAGGCCCCTGATGATGGTGTGCCAATCAATGAATTCTTCCCAGACGAGAGCATCTTCATAATTGCAGAGACCGGAGACCCGTGGTATGCGGACTTTGCAAATTATTTGGCAAGGGGAGTGGTCCCATCGGAGATGACCTATCAGCAAAGAAAGAAATTCTTCTCCGACGTCAAGAGGTATTTCTGGGAGAACCCTTTTCTTTTCAAAGTTTGTGCTGGTGGGGTGATCCGGAGATGTGTGCCCATGAGTGAAGCGCAAAATTTGATTCACTGTCACTCGGGTGAAGCCGGAGGACACCACGGTCCGGCATGAACAGCGGCCAAGGTTCTTCAAGCCGGGTTTTTCTGGAAAACCCTTCATAAGGATTGCCACTCATTCGTTGCCTCTAGTGACCAATGTCAGAGGCTCGGGAACACTTCCCGCAAACATGAGATGCCTCTCAACATAATGATAGAGGTCGAGCCGTTTGAGTTGTGGGGTATCGATTTCATGGGCCCCTTCCCATCTTCTTGCTCCAACTTGTTTATTCTTGTGGCGGTCGACTATGTGACCAAGTGGGTTGAAGCAATTGCACCCCGACTAATGATGCCAAAGTTGTGATCAAGTTTCTGAAGAAAATATTTTCACCCGGATCGGGGTACCAAGAGCCATATTGAGTGATGGCGGGTCTCACTTTTGTAACAAACAGTTTGAAGCGCTGATGACTAAATACGGAGTGAGACACAAGGTTGCCCTTCCTTATCACCCTCAATGTAATGGCCAAGCTGAGGTCACCAACAGAGAGCATAAATGGATCCTCCAAAAGACAATCAACTCCTCAAGGAAATATTGGTCCATGAAGCTCGATGAAGCATTGTGGGCATATCGGACCGCCTACAAAACTCTAATTGGTATGTCCCCGTTCCGGCTTGTCTATGGGAAGGCTTGTCACTTGCCGGTTGAATTAGGCATAAGTCATATTGGGCGTGAAGGCCCTCAAATATGACCTCAAGAGCGCCGGTGACAAGAGACGGTTCAATTTGACAGAGTTAGAAGAGATTCAGGAGGAAGCCTACGAAAAATAACCGCATCTACATAGAAAAAGCCAAGAAATGGCATGATAAGATGATTGTGAAGCGGGAGTTTCACGAAGGTGGCCGGGTTCTCCTCTACAACTCAAGGCTAAAGTTATTCCCCGGGAAGTTAAAGTCTCATTGGGCTGGCCCTTTTATTGTCACGAGGTCACCCCTTATGGAGCTTATGAGCTGAAGAATGTCAAGGGGGAACTTTCATGGTCAACGTTCCCGCTAAAGCATTATCATGGAGGAGACATTCAAAGGTTGAAGCTCGGGCTCTTTACTTAAGAGACCCTCCAGGTTCCCTCTAACCCTCACTATGGTCTAGCCAAAGACCTTAAAAAGACGGGCAGCTTTCCGGGAGGCAACCCGGACATTTGGCACTTTTACCTTGCATTGCTTTCTCGTTTAAGTTATGCTAGTTCGGTGTTTATTCTATGCTTTATTTATTTTTGTTCTGGCTATTTTTGCATGTTAAATTTGTTTTTATTTGATGATAAGTGTTTAGGCAAGAAAACAAACATTTTTGGGAAATTTTGGTCTCAACCGACCTTAGGACTGAACTTGAAAGGTCGGTCGAGTCCAAGATTTCCAATTCGCCAAGCTACTGACTTGGACCGACCTTGCGACCGTACTTGCAAGGTCGGTCGGACTAAAATTTACAAACCCGAAACATTCTGGAATGGACCGACCTTGCGACCGACTTGCAAGGTCGGTCGGATGAAAAATTTTCGAAACCAAGACCTTCTGGAATGGACCGACCTTGCGACCGGACTTGCAAGGTCGGTCGGGCGAAAAATTTTGAAAAAAAATAAAGAAACGACTTGTTTTTGAAATGCAACCCCCCATTTCCCCTTTCGTCTGTCATCCCCTACCTCTCAACCCAGCGTCCCGATCCCAGCATACCCCCCCTGTTCTTCTCTCTCGTGCACCCTCACCACCACCCAAGCCCACCACCGCTCCACCGCCACGCCCTCCAACGCCGCACTTTCCGACGCCGCCCTGACCCCGCCTGCCACCAGCCTAACCGCGCCTGCAGCCCGCCGCAACACAGCAGCCCCCAACCCCAACACACTCCCAAATCCCTAAAATTTTTCCCAAATCGGTTTTGACCGATTTAGTCTCTAAATTTGTCAATCTTTGCTCCTTTCACTTCTAAAATATCAAGGTACTTGTTCCTAGTCCTATTTCGTCAATTTTTGACATTTTGCAAAAGTTACATTGTGGTCTACAATAGTTCGAACCAAAAGCCCTAGTGAGATTTGTGGATTCTTACAAATATGGTAATTGGGATTATTTCTAATTGCTAATTATGGGGTAAGGGTGCAAATGCGATTAAAAATTTGGCAATTTGTTGGTTTTAGCATAATTTTGTGACTTTTGTCTCAATTTGAATTAGGCTTTGTTTAGCATTATTCAATTGTGCTTCAATGTATGTTATTGCTTTGTGGGTACTGCTAGATGATTAGTGAGCATGATTGACCCAAATGCCTAAGGTGCCTTCATTGGTTGGATTTTGTGGTGACTAAATTGCAAAACTTGAATCGTTGGTGTGTTTGGTGGGATAGTCATCCTTTTGCTTGCAATTGTTAGTGGTATGCTAGGTGAGCTGAATGATACACTTTTAAGTGAGAATATGGAGGTTCTTAGAACCGGGGAAAGATAGAAAAAATAGGGAGACTCTGTCAAAATTTTTCCAAATTAACGTCGTCCTTACGCTCTATAACGTGCTTCATGCTTTATGTTTTGCCCCTTCCTTATTGTCATCCCACTTATTTTCTAACATTTCCTGATTGTTATTTTTGTGTTCTGTTTTGCATTTTCTTTTATTTTCTTTGTTTTACAGAACCATGGGCAACCGACAACGCCGTGCTAGGAGGAAACAAGCTGCTCCCAACCAAGAACTAGACCACCCCAATGGCCTCCTCGATGGCATCTTCATCAACGAAGAGGCCCGACGCTGGTTCACCTCCCCCAAACGACGGGAGATTGTTCGGGAGCGGCCTGTGGATCCGGCTCTCATTGCGGACCTAGAGCTCCGGCACACTTCGACTATCTGGGCTGGAGCTGCGTGCTCACCATGGGTGGTCAATACCACCCCGGCCTGATCAAGGAATTTTATGCTAATGCGGGCAGTCCAGCCCAAGGAGATCACCTCAGTTGTCAGTGGCCGGGCCATAGCCATCCGGAGGTGGGACGTGCACCAGTTCTTTCAGCTCCTAGATGATGACCTCGACCACTTCTCCGTCATCCCCCCTGGGAGATCTGATCGCCACCGCCACCGCTACCTCGCCGACCTCCCGGTCCAGACACGTAGAAAAAACCAAGCCGAGACGGACGTTAGGGTCACTATGACCCTAAACATGGTGAGCAGCCCACTGAAGAGGGTCATCCTCGCGATCTTACATCACAATGTCATCCCTCGCGACAACAAAGATCTGAACTCCAGGGACTGCTATCTCATGGATTATTTGGTCGCCCCGGACCCGGAGAAGCCGCTCTCCCTTTCTGATCTTATCTTAGATCGCCTCTGCCACATCATTAGAAGAAGGATTCCCATCACTTGGGTTTTCCTCACTTCTTGGAGAGGTAGTTAGTACGTTGTGGAGTGCCCCCAGAGCGGATGGGGCAGCCATCCTACTGTGGACCCTATCTCCGACACTACTATGCGGAAGATGGCTTTTATCACGATGATGACGGGTGGCACAAGGTGACCGCAGAGCATAGGTAGAGCAGGGGTGCATCCTCGTCTTCTGGTGCCTCCACTTCCGATGCCTCCACTTCCACTACTGCACCCGGCCATTACTCGCCCTGCCTCCCTCACTACCGACCGGCGTTGTGACCCTAGAGCAGTTTGAGGCGTTCGAGAGATAAATGGCTGACCACCAGCGTCTCATGATGGAGCACCAGCGCCCATGGACGCACAGATGCAGTACCTTTGCGAGTAGGCTGCGCGTGGTGGTGCTCCTCCCCAGTAGCCATCTTATGATCCCGGGATGCCCTGCCATTGTTTTTCTGCTTGTTTCATCTATCTTATGATTCTCTTTTAGACTGTTACATTTCATTTAGATGTTTGTTATGTTTGTACCTTAAACTTCCTTTACTTTCGCATTGTCGTACTTACCTTTTATGCTATGGTGTTTTACGCACCGTATTGAATACTCTGCTATGGGACTCATTTATGAGTCCCCTTTTGGTTATCTAACTATGGCATTATTGCGAATTCTCCGGAATCCCTGTTGCGCCTAGTTTCTTTTTGGTTTTGAATTGTAGATATATTAACTGAACTCGAGAACACCCAAAAGTGAGTTAGGAGAAATTCAAGAGAACCTCTTGTCAATTTTTCCTAGGACCTTCGACTCTTCCTGTCGGAGCTAGCGCTTACATGAATATGCACACTGGCAAGTGTGGGGGAATCCCGCCACCAACTCATCTTATCAGGGGATACTAGTTCTCTAACCTTTTCCAATTTATACAATGTAACACACTTTTTGCTTACTTCATGCCTAGTGCTACAAAACGGTCTTCTGTTTGTTTTTTTCCATGAGCTTTTCTTTGAACAATGAGGACATTGTCCCATTCAAGTGTGGGGGAAACGACCTTTTCTTTATTGATGCACTGCTCAATTTCTCATACATATTTATAGCTTCCATGTAGGAGTTATGTTTATAGTGTTTTTCCTTGAATTCTTGGAATTTTCCACCGAACTTTTTTTCAAAGGTTCTCTCTTGAGGAGCACTTATGTGTGGTGCAGTCATAAATCCATATCTTGGTGAATTTTTATTGCTTAGGGGTTCTTTCTACCTTCTAATCTAGGGATTGGTAAGGGGTGATCCTATGTGAAAAATGTTAAAAAGGAACTTGAGAGACACCATAGGTAACCAACAAATGAGAGTTAAGTGTTCATTGAAGCAAGGCAAAATGCCAAATTATCTCTCCTCATCTCTTGTTGCAAAAGTGAATCAAATGCAAATCTCTATTTTTCCTTTTGTTTTTTCCTCAATGCCCATTCTTGAGAGAAGTTGGCCATGGTAAAAGTTCTTCAAGTTCCATAATCTGTAAGAACTCGGAAGCACTCTAGATCATACCCCGAAACTCTATATTTTCATTTGCCCTAAGCACACCCATCTCATCATGAGAAGGTTGGTTACACTCCTCTTGAGGGTTTTCACAAATTTTGCTCACTTGAATTCAAGAACTCATCTAAACACTTGCTTGCTTTAAATGTTTCTTCTTTTCATGGGTCCTTATCTAATTTTGCTTGAGGATAAGCAAATAGATAAGTGTGGGGGAGTTGATAAGTGGTGAAATAGTGCTCTCTCAAGGTGTTTATTCACCATCATTTTATTTGGCGCATGACTTATTTCACCACTTTATGGAGTGTTTTGTGTTTATTAGTGATCTTATACTTTTGACATATTCAAATAGGAAAATACTCATATGAGTACATTTTGAGAGCTTAATCTGAGAATGCATCAATGTTCGAGCACCTCGGGAAGGATGTCAAGCCAATGGGAAGCATCGGGAGAATTCCGGCATAAAAGAAGGACATTCTAGGGCCGACCGACCTTGGGACCGACTTTGTCAAGGTCGGTCCGACTCTGCCCAAGCCGTCCCAAACACACTGGAATCGACCGACCTTAGGACCGACCTTGTCCAAGGTCGGTCGAGCTTTAAAACCTGTCACGTGCTTCCGTCTAAGAGAGTCCGACCGACCTTGGGACCAACCTTGCAAGGTCGGTCGGACGGAATTTTTACCCAGAATCTTTTTTTAAAAGGCTACATTTTGGGGCTTCCTTCCCCATTATTCAACACACACGACTCTAGTCTGAAACAAGAGAAAGAGGCGAAAATAGAGGAGAAAAGAAGAGGAAAAGAAAGAAGAAAGAAAGAAGAAAAGTGAAGATTTCTACCTCCATTGAAGCTTGGAAGCTTCTCTAATGGCTAATTCTCCCTTCTCCTTGCTCTTTCCTTTAGCTATGGCTGAGTAGTTCCATTTGTATCCTAGGATGAGGGTTTGAACCCATTTTGCTCATTGAATTCTAGAAACCTAACTCATTTATTACTCTTGTTTTTTCCTTCAATATCAGTTAATGCACTAAATTGATCTCTTATTGCATTTATGGTGGTTTCATTCAATATTTGAGCTTGAGTTTGGAACTAGACCAACAAGGGAGTAAACCCTAACTTTTGCTTTCTTGATTTTGGGAGTGAATGCTTAGGGCTATTGATTAAGAGTGCTTGCTTAATGCTATTTGGTGACTTGAACCTCCTTTAATTAAGGGGTTTGATAATTTAGGTAAGAATTGGATTTCCCATGATTTAGGGATTCATGAACTAAACTCAAATGGGCATTGAGATGATGATTATGGTTTTGAAGTTCTTTGAGTGAATTAGGTGATTCCCACTATCCTAGGGTACTCTCCTCATCCATTCCATACACAAACATTTTACTGTTTTTTATTGCATTTCAATTAACAAACAACCAAGCTTGCCTTTGGCTAAACCCCCATTTTTACTGTTTGTTCGCACTTAACTATTATACCAAAGCTTGGGATTTAGAAACCAATTTCCTTGTGGATATGACACTTGTTTTATTGCAACGAATTTGGTGCACTTGCCCATTTTAGCTAGGTTTAATTACTATGTTTGTAATTTCCCAACAGATATCTCGCTCGATGAACTGGGCAGCTTGCTTTGATCCGATGTTCACAAACGACTGTGCCTCTACCCATTTGCTGAAATAGTCTATCACCACAAGGATGTAGCGATGTCCATTTGAAGCTTTAGGGTGAATTTCCCCTATGATGTCAATTCCCCATATAGAGAACGGCCAAGGGGCCGCCATGGCTGTTAGGGGTAAGGGAGGTAGATGTTGTAAGTTAGCATGTGCCTGACATTTGGCGCACTTTTTCACAAATGCTTGATAGTCGACTTCCATTATTGTCCAGTAGTACCCTAGTCTGAGGATTTTCCGGGATAGGGAATGTCCTCTAGCATGGGTCCCACATACTCCCTCCCTCGTGGACATCCTCAACGATCTTATCTGCCTCTTTTCTGGTCACACATAAGTGTTGAATTCCATTCGGCATTCTCTTGTAGACCCAGGTTCCACAGATCACATATTGATTTGACATTTTTCTCAGAGCAATGTGGTCCTGCTTAGTGACTTCTGACGGGTGCTCTCCTTTTCTGAGAAATTCTCAATGTCCACGAACCACTTATCTTTGGTTTCTTCTGCTTCGATGGCTTCAATCTCGAATGAGGGTACATTAGTCATAGTTATCCACAAGGGAAAATATAATGAGTCACTCGGTACTTGGACTACTGAAGCTAGGGAGGCTAAAGAGTCCACAAAGATATTCTGGCTCTGGTTTACGTGCTTGAAAGTTACGTTTCGAAAGCAGGTAATTAGGTGTGAAAGATAGTCATGGTAGGGGATCAATCGTTCTTCTCTGATCTCCCAAGTTTGGTTGACTTGCGAAATGACCAGATTAGAATCACCGAAAACCTCCATCTCGAGTCCCAGAATGCATGCTTCGTATTTGGCCATATTATTGGTGACTGGGTAGTTGATTTTTACCGCAGATGGAAGCAGATCTCCCTCAGGATGAATCAATAAGATCCCGGCCCCTTTACCCTTATGGTTGACGGCACCATCAAAGTACAACCTCCAACAGGTTTTTGTAATGTCATGATTTGCTCGTTTGGGAAGTCGTCATTGCCAAAGAACTCGGACGCTACTGGCATTCTACTAGATGCTTGGCTATGGCACTCCCCTTGATTGATTTCTGAATTTTGAAAGTGATATCTAATTCAGACAACAACAGGGACCATCTGGATAAGCGACCGTCAAGAATTGGCTTTTCCAGAAGGTACTTTATAGGGTCCATGCGTGCAATCAGATGAACCTCCTGCCCTAACAAGTAGTGCCTTAGCTTCTTCGCGGCCCACACCAAAGCAGCACAAAACTTGTGGATATCGGAGTACCGTGTTTCTGCATCAACCCATTTTTTACTGATATGGTAGATCGACTTTTCGCACGGTGGGGATCCTTGTTCCTGGGCCAGCATGGCGCCCATTGACGTTTCTCGGGCAGTGAGGTAAAGGATCATCGGCTTACCCTCTTGGGGCGGTATCAAGACTGGCGGGTTCTGTAAATAGGTTTTTATCTTCTCAAATGCTTCTTGACATTGTTCATTCCAGACTTTAGACGCATCTTTCTTCAACAGACGGAAGATAGGCTCACGGGTCTCGGTAAGCTGCATGATGAATCTCCTGATGTATTGAACTCTGCCTAAGAAACCTCTGATTTCTTTCTCAGTCTTCGAAGGAGACATTTCTTGAATGGCCTTTATCTTATCTGGGTCTACCTCAATCCCTCGGGTCGTAATCATGAATCCTGGAAGTTTTCCCCCGGTTACACCGAATGTACATTTTTCCGAGTTGAGCTTCATTTGATATTTTTGCATCCGATCAAAGAACTTCCTTAGGTTTGTCAAGTGGTCTTCCAGTTGAGCAGCTTTAACGATCATGTCATCTACATATACTTCCACTTCCCTAAGAATCATATCATGCAATAATGTAGTGGCAGCCCTTTGATACGTGGCTCCGACGTTTTTCAAGCCAAAGGGCATGTTCACATAACAAAAGGTTCTCCACTGCGTAATAAAAGACGTCTTTTCCTAGTCTTCTACGACCATTCGAATTTGATTGTAATATGAGAACCCATCCATGAATGACAGTAGTGCATGTTGGGCAGTATTGTCAACAAGGATCATTGTGGGGTAAGGGAAAGCTGTCTTTGGGGCTGGCCTCGTTTAAGTCCCAAAAGTCAATACATACTCGCACCTTTCCATTTTTCTTTGGGACGGCTACGATATTGGCTAGCCAATCGGGGTAATTGACGACCCGAATAAAGCCAATATGTAACAATTTTTCGACTTCTTCACTTTCACTTTCAGTTGATGCTCAGGTTTCATTCTTCTTAAACGTTATTTCTTGGGTTTGGCATTGGGATACAACGGTATTTGGTGTTGAACAATGTCAGGGTCGATCCCTGGCATGTCTGCGTAACTCCAAGCAAAAACATCGACATATTCAATTAGCAGAGAAGTCAAGTCACGTTTCTCTGTTTCACTCAGACCCAAACCGACTTGCAAAGTTTTGGGGTTATCAGGTGTTCCGATATTTATTGCTACAGTGTCCTCCACAATCTGAGTGTGGGTGGAATATTGTTCTGTGGGAGGCATATTCTCCTCGTCATATTCCTCTTCTTTAGCCTCATAGTTTTGCATTGAATCAAGTGACAAAAGAGATGAATTTTTTGAACAAACTGAACTTTCATTAATATTCCAAGAGATGGGTAACTCAGTGATTGTTAGAAAATTGCCACCATTTTTATAGCGGAAAAAAATGGTGGCTCCCCCTCTCTTTCTCCTTCATTGAAATTGAGACAGATATCATTCTCATCATTAGCACTATAAGAACTACTGCTATCACTACTATCTACTATCACTATCAACTAGACTGATTGAATATGGATCCTCCTTCCTGTAGCAAATGGCAAGGCATGCTCAATGGCTATCTATCGAGAGTGCGGGGGCCTTGATGACTGATTCGATCGTGACACTGTTCTCCGCTACCTCCTCGGGCATTCCCTGATCGCATTCCTTGTCGTCCTGGTCTTCAAGGCATGAGTTGAGGGATAAAAAAGTGGTCCACCAGCTCCCCTACTCCATTGTCTCCTGACCCTCCAGAGCCCAAGCTACTCTCTCCTTATCACAACTCACAGATAGATATGGTTCAAGGTTAACTGATAAGAAATAATCTGTGGGAATTCTTACATGTGAATCTGTCAACATCATACCTGGCATTTCCGTAAATCCCAACCTGGCTCCTCGACCTCCAATATATGATGTTAATGGCTCCGCTAAGCCCTGCAGCTCCTTGCCTAATCCATTCCCCTGTTTATAGCCCATCCGAGACATCATGTGCTGCGATGCGGGGCTATAGACACTAGGGTCGAAGTAGAGAGAGATGGAAGAAGTTTGACTTACCTGTGAATGTGGCCTCGCCACTGTGAAGCCCCTGAGCGTCAACTCTCGACCCCTTGGTGCCTTAATCTCAAATAGTTGGGACTCAGCTCTAGCCTCTCCCAAAACCTCCACGATTCGCCCCCCGTGTTTGAATTTTAGCTTCTAATGGACGACTGAGGGGACTCCTTTAATCTGATTGATGAACTCCCGCCCCAGCAGAAGGTTGAAGGTGGAGGATATGTCTATGACCATTGCTTCGATGGTCAGGGAGACATCCTCAATCAAGATCGGTAGTGAGATGGTTCCCAAAACCTTTCTATGGCTATTGTCATAGGCACTCAACGTCATGTCTACCGGCTTGAAGTCATTGAGTCCCATGTGATGGGCTACGCGGAGCGGGCAGACGTTCACTTCGGCCCCATCATCAATTAGAGTCTTTGGGACCTGGAATCCTCAAGCCTTCACAGTTATGTAGAGGGCTTTTCCCGATTGACGAGGGATCTCGTCATCGGTGAATGTTATGGAGAGGTCAGGAGTCTAGGATAGGTGAGCTATGATGTTTTCAACCGACGCCGGCCGCTTCTTGTCCATTCCCAAGTGCCTACTGCATCTTTGTGCTCTTCTGAAATCGTCAGCAGGGACCAGATTGTGATGGGTATGCTGGTAGTCTTCAATTTTCTCAACAGTTCTTCTTCTCCCACCAACTTGTTCTCCGACTCATTCAGAGTAAGGTCATGGACTTTCTGTTGCAATGTTTTTTGCTCCTCTGCGAGCTCAGTGGGTTTGAAATGCCTTCCTGAACGGGTCAAGTGATTGATTTTTTCCAAGTCATCATCATGTTTTTCCTCATCTGCTATCAGAAATGGTACTTTAACAGGGGTTATAGCCGGTGGATTTTCATCTTCGTCGGTGATCATAATGACATTGCACTCAGAGATTCTCCTTCCTCGCCTTTCGACAATCTTCTGTCGGCACCATGCTTCTACCACCTCCAATGTTTTCATAGTGTTATAGAGCTCTCGTGCTTCAAAGTTCAGCCCCAAGAGTAATTCGAGGTTCTTCTCCATATGTCGTCCTACAATCAGTAGAGTGATTATAGACACCCTTCCTTGTTCTACCAGACGCTCAACTGTGTCTTGAATTTCATGCGTCATAGCTAGATATTCATGCATCTGCGGTTGAATATCGTGCTGAATTTCTGGACGAGGAACTCGGAAGGCGTCTAGCTCCAGGGATAGTATGATCGGAGAGGGTGTGCTCTGGTTGCCTGGCTCAGAAGAATTCTCGATGACATTGATCCTTATGATTCTACTAATATCTGACTCTTCTTCTCCTCCTCCCATTAGAC
This sequence comes from Limonium bicolor, assembly GCA_023374045.1. Lineage (NCBI taxonomy): Eukaryota > Viridiplantae > Streptophyta > Magnoliopsida > Caryophyllales > Plumbaginaceae > Limonium > Limonium bicolor. The sequence continues at coordinate 155,307,306 of CM041780.1, forward strand.
TCAACATATTCACATGTCTGGGGATTGAGTTATTCTGAGTGTTTGGATTAGTTTTCGGGAATTCCACCTCTCCAGCCTCGATCAGGTGTTGGATGATGTGGCGCAAGGCCCGACAATTATCTGTACTATGTCCTTTGATCATGTGATATTCACATAGGCTGCTGAGGTCAAGTCACATCTGAGTGACTCCAGGTTTCGGATTCGGGTGTCTCTGTAGGAATCTGCTCTTCTTCAACTACTCGTAGGCTTTGCCCATCGGCATTTCTGGACTTATGTAATTTCTCTTTGGTTGGGATTGGTAACTGCTCGGTGGTGGAGTTGCAGAATAGTTTGAGGTTGACCCACTAATTTGGGCTTGAAACACTGGTGGTTGAGATTGATTGGTTGACAGGGTAGGGACGAACTTGCTGCCCGTGTTTGTCTTAGAATGCTTGTTTTGGTCGTTTGACTGTTGGGGAAATGATCCCTGGAAACTTAGACCTTTCAACTTTCCAGCTAGAGCTAGTTCTTCTGTGGTCGTGGCAGCTACTTTCAGATGCTTGAAATCACAAATCCCCAAGGATTTGAGGTGATCTAAGTAAGGATTTTCTAGACAATCAATAATGATTCTTATTTGCTCATCTTCACTAGGGCGGTCTAACATCTGGCCCGCCTTCTCTCTCCACCTGGTGATAAATTCCATCACTGTCTAATGATTTCTTGGTCTCATTGTTTCCAAGTCTCTCCGGGTGACCCCTAGGTGAGTGTTATAACTATACTGCTCCACAAAAGCTTGGTAGACTTCTTCAAACTTCTTCCCAGAGAAGTCCAACCTTGACACCCAAGTTTGGGCAGACCCTTCGAGGTTGCTGGGGAAGCAGATTATCTTCATTTCATCATCTAGCCCATACATAGTCATAACCCGGTCAAACAGGGCAAGATGGTGCCTAGGGTCCCCTTTCCCAGAGTATTTAGAGATTTCTGGCAGTTTCAGATTCTCGGGCAACTTGGAGTTTGGCTTCAATTGGAAATGACGGAAACCCAACACCTTTGCTCGCTCCCAGAGCTGCATCTCTGCTAGTAGCTCCTCCTTTAGGGATTTCTTCATTTGACCGAAGTCAATTGGAAGATGCTCAACAGGTGGGGCTTGGTTGTAGCCGTGAATCAGATGGTTAGACGGGTGAGGTAGTAGTTGGGTATGGGTAATTGCTTCCTCAAAATGGACAACATGTCCTAGGGTAGTGTGCTGGTATGGTTTGAGCTGGATGGGGTCAGGGTGTGGTGAATTGGGATGAATGAGCTAGATTGTTTGGCTTGATATAGATTGGCCGTTTGGGCGGCGGCTCCAGCAGGTGGGAGTGGTGGTAGTCTGGGGAAGGTGGTTGGTACTGTAGGAACCGTGGTCAGGATTGGAGGTAGCATGGGTGCTCCAAAAAGTAGGTCAGCTGTTTGGAATGTGGTGGTCATGGGGTGGATGACGGTACATTCTTTCCCTATGGCCGGTTGGGGTATAGTGGTGTTGAACATAGGGTTTTGATTGAAGATGATCCTTGGAGTGTCCTCAAAATAATCATCGTCAGGGTCAGTAAGGTATGGGTCCTTTCCCTTGGCCACCCTCTCTTGGCGCAGTTGCTCTTCTAGTCTTTCAACAGTCTGTTTCAGCATATTCTCATTCCTCGTTGACTGCTCAAGCATCCAATAGAGAACACTCGGATCGGGAAGGCATAAGCCACTGCCACTAGCTCCTACGGCTGCACTCGCACTCGCCTCAATAGCTGAGGTGGCTGGGGCGCCTTCTGGGGCGGTTGGATTGATCAGGCTTGGATCCATTGTCTCGGATGAAGTATCGGTCATGGTATCACTGGCCAGCCTGCCTCTAGAGTCCCTCTTCCAAAGTCAAGTAATGTTGGAAGACTGGAAGAAGACTCCATATGTTTCTGCTCTGCAGTACCCGAGGAATACAAAATACGTGAAAAATGTTAGTATGAAAGTAACTTAAAAAGATGAGAGAGGGAAAGAGGGGGAGGGGTCGTCCCCGGTGTTGTGTAAAGACGTGTGAAAACGATTGAATTCTTTTGTGAAAATGATAACGGGGAAAGGTGCACGAGCCGATTTGCATTTCCAAAACGAAGGTCGTGCTATCATTACTTAACTGTCGTTGCAATATAGTGGGGAGATAAGGGATTACATTCGAGTTCATAGGGGAAACATGACATTAGTTCAGAAGAAATAAATAGTCATTACATAGCCGAGTGTCATGATGGGGAGAGGGAATTACATCTAAATTAAGAGGGGGAAGACATAATACCGAACGAAACATACAAAAAGGTCGTTACATATCCGAATTTTATAATGCGGAAATGGGGAATTACATCCAAAGTGAAAAAAAGGGGTGACACGTCTAAAACCTAGGATAAGTAAGTGGACCGGCAGGAAGGGTCAGCCAAGTGCTTGCTTCCTCTTCAGGTTTCTCCTCTCCTTCTTCCTCTGCTGGCAGGCTGACATGGGGGGCTGCAAGTTCTCGACTATCGCTTCACCAGGTTTCTGCTCGATCACCGGATGAATGAGAGAGTAGGGATAGCGGACTTGCCGGTTGATCCTCATGTCGATCCAATTCTTGTACCGGTCGCTAAGGTCCAAGTAAGTTTCCTTATTAGCGTAAACAGCCCATTTTAAGCCATTGGCATAAGCTAAAACGACATATCTAACCGCGCTGTCGGTAAACTGATGGCTCCTGAAACCTGACTCGATGGGTCCCAGGATGATCTACTCGCGTCCAAATTAACGCATCACCCTCTGTGGGTAAATGGTGATGAATTTGCCCAGGCCAATGAGTACTAGTCCACTGTTGCCTGCCGATTGGACGACTCCCCCTTGGACATCCAAATCCTTAATGACCCAACGCTTGAAAATCAGATGGGTGTCATGGAAACGAGCTCTCCAACCGGCTTCCGGCTTACGCTCTTGCTTTCTAGCCATCATAAGAGTGTCCAGGTTGACTACAGAATAATGAGGTGCTATTGGCAATAGATTCAAATGATCGAAAAGCCAAATCTGAAGTAGCAGGGGGCTTCCCACAAAGAAGGTCTCTGCGGTTCCCGTCTCCTTCCAATTGTCTAAGGCTCGAACGATTTCGGCAGCCGCCACCAATCCGACACTCAATCCCTCTTCAAATGCATGTAGTAAGTAGATGACATGAGGATTCATTCTGAGGTCTCTCTACCAGAACAAAAACACACCCATGATGCAAAGGTCCATTACCCGTCTCTTGCTCTTAAGTGAGCGGTAAGGTCCGCTAAAACGTTCCAGCAGTTCTGGTAAGCTCAATCCCATATTCCCGAAGTTCTCGACCTCCTCTAAGCTTACGTCTAAGAACTCGGCTGTGAATTTCGGAGTTCTAGTCTGCTCTATGGGGATCACCGGCATTCTCTGGTGAGGCTCTATCTTGAGGAAAGCGTCCAACTCCTCTAGCAGTATCACCAGTTCCTTTCGGAATAAGCGGTACAAGTGATCGACTGGATCCCAATAAGTGACTGATTCAAACAACGCTTCATAGATTATGTCGACCTTACATAAGCGAGCGAGGCTTGTCAAGAGTGGCTCACATGTATTCTTCATCTCCATGCAACGGCTCAAAAGCTCTTGACCAAACTCCCTTTCTCTGACTAGTTCTTGCTGAAAAGGCGAGAGTTGACTCTGACTCCCAGATGTTGTTTCATCTTTTGGTTTCTGTTGCGCCCTTCTACGTTTCTTCTCTTCCCCAGGCACATGCACTAGTCGGTTGAACATGGTTAATCCTGCAAAATTTGAGCAAATAAAGAGAAGGGGAAGAAAGTGGTGAGCAAGAATAAGGGAAAGCAGCTTAAGCAATATTAGTGCGACCTTCGTTTTTGGAAATGAAAAACTAAATTTGGAAACCAATTTCAAAAAGGGTTTGAAAACAGTCTTTGATCTTGAAAGGGGTTTAAAAACCGTCAATGAGTTCCCAAATACTTGTTGATTGAAACAACTTTGTTCAAATGAGAATTCCGAACATTTTTTAGAAGACATAAACAAATGGGTTTGACAAGAGGTTTTTCACACAATGCAAATTGAATCGTGGTTGTTTTCTTATGTGGAGCTGAGTGCGAATGATTGGGATAATCACCTTCCAGGCCTATACCAACGACATCTATCATAGAGCCACACGGGCCATGACCGGTAATTATCACAACATACTCACTTTCGGAAAACTTGGGGAAGCACTGCATGGGAACAGGTCTCCCATCGTCTGCACGATAAGGTGTGTCTAAAGTCCAAATTATTCACTGACTATGTTGTGCCATGTATGGGTATCCGGTAAATACGGGATCCTCTATGGACGTGTAGCGTACATTGGGATTTAAAGACACCCGTGGTGCAGAGGAATCATAGAGAGCTGAGCCTAAGCAATCTTTAGGGTAAGGCAGAAGGGTGGTCAGACAGGCGGCATACAAGGGGGTGACTACCCATAAAACCCGTCCTAGACACCGGATTAGGCAGCTGGACACTGAAGGCTCATGGTTCACTATATGCTGGCTCTAACTCGGATATGGAGGATAATTTTAGATCATGAGTCTTCAGGGTGTAGGTCGGTGACCGTCTCGCCTCGCGGGTTAACCACTCAATGAGTGACTCGACTCATGGGAAATCAATCGTGGACCGATTGGGATGCCGTGACTCGTGGAAATAGGGGTGACATAAAGGAATGCATGTCCTGGACTACCCATGCACTCACAACTTGTAAAATGTAAAAGCGGTAATGGTGTAGGTCAATGACCGTCTCACCCCGCAACAAGCAACAATAATATGAATGCGTTAAATAAACCAGAGAAGAACAAACAACCCTATTTACTAACTGTTTTCTTGAAGGTGGTAATTTCAATTGGTTGTTTTTACCTAAAGGGAAGTTAGCTTCATTTGGTCCTAAGTGTCTCTTTAAATGTGTGCTAACGATTAACCTAATTATTGTCAAGTTTGTTGAGGATATATCAAGTCCTATCTGTCCTCATCAGATACACACTCTTAAGTGTGGAGTAGAATAATCCTAAAGGCTTTGAAAAGAATCTCTCGAAGGTTTTGAAAGAAATGGGGAAGTCCCGACAATTTTGAATGGAGTTCATTCTTCCTTGAGTTTAAGAAAAACTTACTCAAGTTTTCCCCAGCAGAGTCGCCATTCTGCGGAGGGTGATTTTTCGGTATGAGGGGGGTCTATCTAAAAAGCCGAGATCCTAGAAAATGTCATTCTATGGAGGGTGAAAACCCGTTATTCATGGCAACCCTCAAATACCTACTTCATCGTCCGTTTTTCCCAAAAAGCATATGGGGAGTGCAAGTGTGCACTACACCTGCTCTCGATGGGCTCCACACGGACTTATCCCTCTATAAGGCAAAATTGACTAGAGTCGTCACCTAGTTTTACCTAAGGAACTAGGAAGGGAGGAAAAGGGTTCTAAGAACCGTTGGTTGGCTCTGAATTTGTTGCCTATGGATAGGACTTATCTGGTCAGATCAGAGATTCTATTGTGGGTTCGCACTGGGTTACACCCCTTAGAAGTGGCAACGACCACGACTTTGGATTGGTGCCCGAAGAAACCTCGGTCTCCAATTGTCAGGATTGCCTTCTTTCAAAACCTTATTAGAGAGATTCAATTAAATCCAAAGGATAGGATTGAGTGTAGACTGAGGAGTAGATGATTTTTGAAGAGTTTGAAGAAATAGGCAGGTCTTGAAGAAGTTTGTTTGAGTGTTGAGAGGTTTTGATTGTTCTTTGAGAAGTTTGAGGTTGTTTTGGCTTTCATGGGGTTAAGAGGATGCTAGAAGTTTTAAGGAGTAAAAGGGCATCTTGGTCATTTTTGTGGAGTTAGGGGATGTTTGGATCATTTGTTGGAGTTGAGGAGTTTTTCGGGACATTTTGTAAAGTTGGAGGATACTCGAGTTATTTGATGAAGTTAAAGGGAATTCGGGTTATTTTAAGGAGTTTTCTGGGTTTGTGAAGTTCTGGTTTGGAATGGTCACATTTTGAGGTGTTGTAGGAAATCGAAGGCGTTGAGGAGGAATTCGGGATTTCAGGACAATGGAGTATGGAAGAGGATACTTGGTTTGCAGATGTTCGGGTTTGAGGATGTTTCAGGTTTCAGATGACTAAGGTTGCTTGGGAGTGTTCGGGAATTGGAGGTTCTATGTGACTTAGAATTTGTTCAGAGAAGGATTAAGATGTGTTTATGTGACCTGAAGCTCTAATGGAAGGGTTGGATTGGTTCATTCAGAATTATCTCTCTTAAAGTTTTAAAACCGAAAAATCATTTTTTGAAAAAGGACGGATAATCCCGAGGGATTACCCTAGTTACCCCCTCGAACACCACTTAATTAATAGTAAGTGCCGAGGCTTGAAAGATGGGGAAATGAATTTATGTCGAAAAATAAGATTCAGAGAGAAACACCACGAATGAGATGTTCTCGGTCAAACCCTAATAACGTCTCTAACTCCTGGGTTTTAAAACGTTAAAAACCGAAAACATTGAAATCGCAGAAGGGAGTTAGATGATTCTAAAATCCCGGCTGCAACTAGGAAGGTCGTTACTTCCCTAGCACCCCGCCTTGTAAAAATCTAGGCTGCAATTAGAGGAGGTTTGTCACCCTAATGCCCCACCTAAAGAGATTCAGACTGCGACAAGGGAGGTTATGACCCCAGTGCCCGCCTCGGATTTTTATTTTGGAAGGGAGACAAGTGATGCCTAACTAAGGAAAACGTTCTTTGAAGGTGTTAGACATCCCATGTTCCCCGAAAACGGTTTAGTTTTGAGTCTAAAAACTGAGTTGGGAAACTTTTGAAGTTGTTCAGATTTTCGAAGAAGAAACACTGATTTTGAGAAATGTTTTAGGAGAAAACTTTCTGTATATGTGAGAAGAACTTTCTACATTTGAGAAGAGTTTTCTGGGATGTGAGAAGAGTTTTTTTCCTTTGAAATTCCACAAAATGGTTTCTTTTGAAAACTTGATGAAGTTTGAATGAAATGTTTGTTTGAATTTTGACAAAAGGGACCTTCGGTACTTTGAATTAAAACCAAATAAAGAGAAATGTTTTTGGATTTTGGAGTTATACGGGATTTACAAGATAAGTTTGAAACGGATGAATTGAATCTGGGCTCGGATTAAAGAAGAGGTGGGTTTGAATTAGGTATGGATTGAACTTGGGCTGGAATTGGAAACGGGTCCGGTTGGTCAAGGTTTAGTTTGGTCAAACTCGGATGGTCAAAGTTGGTCAAAGTTGGTCAACATCGGTTAAGGTCGGTTGGTCAAAGTCGGTTAAGGTCGGTGGTCAACAACTCGGGTCAACTCTTGGACTTTTGGATTATTTTGTGGACCTTTAGGGTTTGGGTTGATTTTTGTGGACTTAACTCGATTTTTGTGGATTTTTGGGGTTTGGGTAGATTTTGGTTGATTTGGGCCTGGTTGAGGATGGAACTTGGGCCGATTTTGAATGGGGCCGGTCTTATTCGAATTGGACATGGGACGGGTCATGTAGGATTGAGTTGTGGGTTTTTTAGGCTTGGGCCATGGGTTTTTTTGGGCCATGAGTTTTACGGGCTTGATGGATTGTGGACATGGGTTGGATGATGTAGTATTGGGCCATGGGTTTGGATGATGTAGTATTGGGCCATGGGTTTGGATCATGTAGTATTGGGCCATGGGTTTGGATCATGTGGTATTGGGCCATGGGTTTGGATCATGTGGTATTGGGCCATGGGTTTTACAGGCTTGGGCCATGAGTTTTGCGGGCTTGATGGATTGCGGACATGGGTTGGATGATGTAGTATTGGGCCATGGGTTTGGATCATGTGGTATTGGGCCATGGGTTTGGATCATGTGGTATTGGGCCATGGGTCAAGGCCTCTGGTTTGGGCCTTAGGCTTCAGGTTTGGGCCTTAGGCTTCGGGTTTGGGCCTTGGGCTTCGGGTTCAAGCCTTGGGCCTTGGGCTTCGGGTTTGGGCCTCGGGTTTGGGCCTTGGGCTTCAGGTTTGGGCCTTGGGCTTCGAGTTTGGGAATTGGGCTTTGGGTTCAAGCCTTGGACACGGGTTTGGTGATGGGCCAGGTTGAGTATTGGGCCGGGCTGAGATTGGGCCGGACTAGGTATTGGGCTGGGTTGAAATCGGGCCAATTTCAGGGATGGGCCGAGTTTGGAGATGGGCCAAGTTTGGATGGGAACATTTTGGGCTTGGGATGATTTGATTTTTTTTTACATATATATATATCTTTGGGAAACAAAATTTACAAGAAGAAATCATATTGGAAATGAGTTTATTACTAAAAAAACATTGGGATTTGTATTTACAAGATGATTATGGAAATGAGAGACAATTTTTGAATTGGATGGAGGGCGAGAAGATGAAAAGTTAGTGACAGAATTTTGAATTAAAGAGTTGAAGGTCTGAAACGGAAGTGAGATTTAATTACATTATATACATATATTAGGTGCATTTTAGGGTTTAGGGTGTTACCGCCACGAGATAGGCCAATGGTCTATCAGGCCAGGGGAAACCCTCTATCCTAAAGGAATCATTATTTACTTATAAATAAATGTGTGTTTTAGGGTTTAGGATATCACCACCATGAGATAGGCCAATGTCTATCAGTCCAGGGGGACCCCCTCTATCCTAATGGCTTGGGCCTAAGGTCATAGTAACTAGGGCTTAATAATAATAAACAAGTACAAGGAAATGAAACAGAAGTCGTAAAAAAGCTAAGTATGCAGTATATCAAGGCTCGTGCAGAAGGAATAGACATCATGACCATTAAACAGATTGAAGGTGATGAAGACAAATAATCAGACAAAAAACATTTCAGAGTCAATGAAAGGCTGTTAGGGACAGAGAGCAAAAGAATCTGTTAAGTCCCAAATGGGATTAAGACATAAACTAGACACCAAGCTGTTAAAAGTTCGTCCTCTTTCTGCTCATTAGTTATCTAGTATCCCTTCCCTAAGTGGTCAGATTAAAAATTCTGAAGAAGAACAACTAGGTTGAGGATCTGGGCCTACGGTTTATTACACTCGAACCAGATGCAAACCTAAGCCAAATTGTTTGACGCCAATCATTCACATTCAGAGATCAAAATGAAGGTTTAGACCAAGGATGAATATCAAAAACCTGGGAATTATTAATGTTGACTTTGAAAACGAACTAAAAACTAAATGAGTCAACATTAGCTTCTAATTTGCTTCTGCTTTTAATTATGAGGTTCTCTCCCTCTTCATTGACCTCCAATCCCTCAAAACCATGTTTTCCTAAGCTGGGTTTACATTAATCTTGTGATGATTTAAACAAAAAAACCAGGACAAAAGCAGATAACAGGATGAAATGAAAGCTAGACCGCGACCGCTTCAGATAGTAAAAAAGAAATCAAACGCCAACATCCAAACTCTTGTCTGATATGTAACTTGTAGCATAAAAGTGAACAAGACAAAGTAGCCAAACGTAGCATCAGAGAAGTGATCATGGTGAACCGCAGATAATCAAGCAAGTAGTCACAAGCCTAAACACAATCATGAGGGAAGCTTAAACACATTAGGGTTAGGTTGAATACCGAGAGGGGCATGCAAAGTTTCCTGCGAGAATGTTAGTGCAACCAAAATGAGCAAACGGAATCAGGTTAGCTCACGATTATGAAAGATCAAGTATCTGTGTATAATGAAGGATGAATGGAGATTTTAAGAAACCAGAACCCAAATACAACGTTTTGATTTCCTGCAAGTATCCCAAAACACAACCAAAACTCAGCAGAGCATTAGTCCCAGTAAATAGGCAACAGAAACGGGGTCAACCATTGAGCAAAACGGCCTTTATCTTGTAACAGATGAGTAAAAGAGATGTTCTAGACTCATCGGGGTTTGGATGCGAACACAACAGCGGAGACACTTATCAAACTACTGTCACGAGGGGTTATGAACAACATGAATGAAACTCAAACTGGAGATGGACCAGTCCACTGCCGAAAGCAAAATGTCATGGGTGCAGACGAATTCATGACTATAAGAGAAAAAAAAGGCTACCGTCAGCAGAGATATTAAATTTCATAGTAACAACCAGTCGTACATACATCTAAAGGGCGAGAGGGGGTGCATATTGACTCATCCTGTTCGTGGACTGCATTGTCCATACCAGGTTAGAACACTCGAGCAGTAGTAGTAGAGGTTTACAGAAACTACGAGTGATAAATAAAACCCAACAGTAAACCGAGGAGCAAATGAAAGTTACAGTCGGGATGAATTCCGAAACTACGTTCGCTCCTCTCGATCAAACGTACAAAGCAGCGCAAACGAAAGGAAAAGATAGGCATGATTCTAAATCATGAAATAGTTGATCAAACACCCGAAATCAAGAGCCTACGAAACCAGTCATTTGAAACTTACTCTCGGATTTTATCGAAAAGAAAGAAAACAAATAGAAATAAGGGAGATAAGGGTGTTGGAGATGGGTTTTACGTTGGAAGTATTTTCTCGACTCAACCACAGTTATCTGCCATCATTAGCTTGAGCTGTTTTGACAAAACCTTCGAAATAGCATAACGGGGAGACAGAGATGAAGATGATCGCAAATTTCAGAGGTTTGGAACAAGAATATGACCGAAAGTCTACTTACACTGTCGACAATGCAGTAAGGCAAGAGAAGCCTTCGAGGGGGTTTATGGCTATGGCTCGAAGTCTCTAGTTAAGTAAGGTGTTTGCGATGGAAATGGAGCTCATGAATGAAGGGGAATTTCCGGCGAAGGAGGCTTGAAGTTTTCGAGAGTTTTGCCTCTGGGTGACCGTTCGGGGCGAAAAAAAAACAGTGGAAGTTTCTATTCTCAAAACGGGAATGTCGGGATCTGTGTCTAATTCGGATGATCTGGGAACAGTAGGGTTTTTGGTTGTTCTTTTATAAGAAAGGGGTGGGGTTTCTTAGGGAAGGTCTGATGATTCTATGGGCTGATAAAGGAAATGGGCTTTATTTGGGTATATAGACAAAAAATGGACCCAGAAGCACAGCTGGGCCATATTTGGTCCGCCTAACTAGAAAAAACCGAGTATATAAAAAAATTGCGGGTGTCCAAGTTCAAACCCGATACCTCCGACCTTCTACCCGCACACCTTGACCAACTGAGCTGTAGCGAGATTCAGTTTATAATAGCAGAACATAAAACAAAAGGCCTATTGCGAGCTAAACGAGAAATAAAAAAACACCTCCATTCAGAGTCGAACCTGGGGCCATTGGATTACATGGAGAACATGTTAACCGGTTATGCTTAGTCAGAAATCAGTATCTTCACGGAAAAAATAATACTAGAGTTTTATCCCAGACCGGGATAACTCTTCTAAAAATGCTACCGTTTCAAAAGGAAAGTATACAATAAAATGAGGACAATAATATAGTGAGATGAACTATGGAATACAATTAAAAATAAGATTCAAAATTCAATGAGATATAAAATAAAGAATAACACATGTATGAAATGATGGAAAATAATGCCCGTGAAATGGAGATAAAACAAATAGATAAAATAATGGTAGTAGAAGTCGCAGAAAGCGATAGAAATGGTGATGGAAAATCTAAGGGAAATAGATAAAAGAGTAGAAATCAACGGGTAAGTAAAATAATGCAACGTAATAACAAAACAATGAAAGATTTTTTAAAAAATAAAATAAAAGTAAAAAAAGTACACAAATGAAACAGGTTAAATCGGATTACAATAAAATGCTCGTGCCTTTCCCATAGGAATGCGAGATTTAAATGTCGGAAAAAAAAGAAATTCTTTTGGTTGAAAACGGGGACGACTGCCTTGTTTCTAGAGCATGTTTATTTTTGTATTTTTCGTTTCAATATAAACGGGTGAGAATTTTTGGTGTCTACAGCCGGTGCCACCAGGTGGGAACTGACGATGGGGCGAGACCACCATAAAGTTTAGTGCCGGTGAACGAGGAGTAGTGGCTGTGGAAAATTAGCGATCTCAAAAACAAAGGGGAACGACATACAACTTAAAGAAGGGAAAGGGTTAATCGCTTCTAACGTGGGAGACAAGAATAAGTTGATCTTTAAAAAGACCCACCAAGCTAGTGTTTTCTTCTATACAAGCTCAACCTACAAATCAGGCAATGGAACACCTGAGAAAAAAAAACCCACACCGCTGGAAAAAAAAAGAATAAACAACGCCCCTTTAAAAACGGTTATATTGTAAATCATTTTTTTATAATAGGCGGGACATCTTAATAAACGCTTTGCTTAGAAAGCGTTGTTTTATGTATCACGCCCAAAGACAAAATAACGCTTGCTTACAAAGCGTTCTTTAAGAGGTACGTATAAAAAACGCTTCTCAAAAGAAGCGGTTTTTATGTCTTTGGGCGCGATAACATAAAGAACACTTTAGTTAAGAAGCGTTCTTTATGCTGATCGTAAGTAGCATAAAAAAACACTTCTTAAGTGAGCGTTCTTTATGTTACCGCCGCTGTTCCTCTTCTCTTCCCTCCCGATAATCGATCTTAAATATTCTATATATCTTCCGGCATTGGGGCGCGCGATGAAGGCGGGCCACATGCATGTGTCGATCGATATCGGCGCCTCTCGTGTAACACCCCAACCGTTAAGCTCGTCATTACCTCTTACTGTCACTAAAAGCTCTTACCCACGCAGCGGAACTCTAATTACAACGAGGGGTGAAACAACGCCGTTAGCCAACCATATGGCTAACCAGGCCTTTCTTACATACCGTAACGGTCTGATGAACTGGAGCAACGAGTACACAATACATATACAATACTCAAATCATTTCTTTACTATACCGAGTCTACACATGGATGCCGACAACATATTCGGTCTTACACCTCTTTCAATACATAAGTAATTAAATCTAACTACCCTGCAACCACCGACCCCTCCTACTCTCGAACGGTAACATCTTCGGTGTACCTGTAAAATAAAAACGTTGCCCCTAGGGCTCAGCTTAACGCTGCATATGAAATTCGCATACCCCGAGCGCTAACCGGGGTACGCCGACTACTTGTCGGATATACATGGAGTTCATTTTAGTCAAACAACATGCATCATAGCAATACAATATATATGTATATTACTCAAGGAATCTACATCCAATCACGGAACACAATTCCTAACTAACATAACAAGGTTGTTAGTTGTATCTGTTTACTCTTAGGCCTTGAGGGTTATACCTCACTATGCCTTGTTTACTTATTCAATATCTCACCCGCTCTCTCGGGTTACTTATTCATATACACACCCATTCTCTTGGGCTACTCGTACTATACTCACTCATTCTCTCGGGTTACTTACCATTATCTCTCCCACACTCTTGGGTTATTCATACTCGTTATCTCACCCACACTCTTGGGTTATTTATACTCAAGCTATTGTAGATTCTCGAGACACTACAGGTCTCCTACGTCAGGCTTGTTACTCTTAATTCATTCTCAGGCCAAAACTCATGGCTCTCGAGCATAGTCTTACTTCCCCGGTTTCGACCCTACTCTGGGCTAGCATGGTGGGAAGGTTCAACTAGCTCATGGAACTCTCTCTTAGTTCCTATCTCTTACTTAGGTCCGACTACTCTCGGACTACTCTCATTCCCATACACTCCTCTCTCGGAGTTATAATAATATTATGTAAATTAGTCTAGAAGCATCACTCTCGATGTTTCTAATGACTTGGGAACATTACTTTAGTTCGGTTAATCTTAGGTTTTTAAGAGTTACCCATACATTTCACTTACTCATACTTTCGGTTATTTTCTTATATCGGGTAAATCCTCATATAGGAGGTCGACCATGCCACAAGGGAGTTACTTATCCCTTAGGTCCCTTTTACCTTCTTTACTAGTTCACATCTTCGAACTATCGTTAATCCTCTTGAGGGAGGTTCACTTATCTTTCCACTTTCATTTGTTTCGTGGATTGTGTCATTATGGTTTACTAACCGTTATCGGGTAATTACTCAACCCACATCTCCTTACATTCTAGGAGTTCATATGTTTGCGTTATCGTTATACTTTAACGGATAGTTTGTGTGTTTGCACGTTTTCGTTACCATAAGCATCGACCCGATCTATGGGTCACTAGCCAAACGTTACTCACTATGTGTCGGTCTTTACACTATGTTAGACCACACCGGCATACAAGTATGTTAGCTCATTCAACATACAACAAGACATACATAATCAAACAAGGGATTATTTTCATGCTTTAATCTTGATTAAGCCGGCACACAAACACACAAATCAACGTAACTCGGTTAGCACGCGGAGTATGAGAAAATCATACCTTTCACCATGGATTACTTTACCGGGTCACCACTCGTTCCTCGGTTCACACTTGTTCCACTGATAACATTCAAATGTTTTTATTAACATCAAAGCGTTACGGTATGTAAAACTATTACTCCCGTACTTAACCCCGTTAACCCGTTTAACTTAGTTTTACTCATGTGTTCTTAAGCTCACAACTTTCTCATTCACCTCTCAAACTTGTTTACACTCCTAATGACCTTTAAACATCATTATTCATGTCTTAATTACCTATACTATCATTACCATTCAATTCCCCATCATTAGAATGCAAGAAAACACTTTCTGTGCAACTTTTTGGGGTGGTCCGGGTTTGTGTCCGGGGATACAAACCCGGACCAATACTGGAATGTGCTCTCGGGTGACTTTTATGTGTGGTCCGGGTTTAGGGGTGGGTTTACAAACCCGGACCATACCTGTGTAAACCTCTCGGGTGGAATTTTGGGGTGGTCCGGGTTTATGTCCTGGGTTACAAACCCGGACCACTTCAGTTTTACAAGTTTCTGTCGTGTTTTGACACTAGTCCGAGTTTCAAAAATAAATATGTTTTTGCTTTGTTTCAACTCCAAACTTATACCCAACCTCTTCCTAATCATTCCACATGTAGTCCAACATATTTTAACACCTTAATCAAGCTCTTACCTCCTTAAACCATGGACAAAACTTGTCACTTAATTCATGCACAACTACCATTTCCACCCTCTGTTACACTGATGCACAACAGCACCTCTAGCTTCTTTGTTTCTGTAGTAGTTTTTCCATTCCTTTCTTTCCTTCATTCCAACTCCACGCATCAATACACTCAAGCCCATACATTCCTAGGCAAATTTTGACAAGGTTTTCTACATTCCTAAGCATTCTCCACACTACAACAGCCACCAAGATCAGTTTTTCCATCCCTGTTATTACAACATTAAAACCACTGCTACATCATGCTAAGTTCCCCTCTGTTACCACCTATGTACCAGTTAGCCTCAAGGCTTACTAACCACACTTAAACATCATTAAAACTTCTTCTTTAACAAGCATATTGTAGTATCATAACTACCCCATACATGGTCATTATTTACGTTCAAAAATATGTTTACAGAGAACAAAACCATCTCAAGGTAAGTTCAATACCTTGTTAGTTTTCTGTTTTCTTTTCTCTTCTTCCTCCTTCTCTGGTTCTCTCATTCTCTTCTTGTTTCCACACCAACAAATGGTATCGATTGTTATCTACAATCTTATTCCCATGCCATACATAACAAGCTAGTTTAGTTCTCACGTTTCTCACCGAATTAATATTTCAAGAGTTAGTTTTAGGGCTTTATCACTAAGGACTTACCTTACTCTCTTGAGGGCAAACTTTGTACAGCAAGACTAGCAAAAATATCACCCCTCTGTTGAAGACCCAAAACCGTCTGGAAAATGGAGCAAAGCTCAACGTGAGCATTTTTTTTTGGATCTTGCAAGAATAAGCTAGGAAGATGGAAGACTTAAGCTTATTTTTACCTTGGAGTATTTAGGAGATGAAGGAGACTCAAAACACCTCTTTAAGCTTCAACAGAAGCTACGGTCATGGAAATGAAATGAGGGTTTTAAGTTTTTGAAGGGTGGAAAATGTTGCCCTAGACAAGAGGAATCCAACGGTACTATTTTGTGTGTTTTGGTGGAGAATGGAGCAAGATAATGGAGAAGGAAGATTGTGCTGTTGCTCTCTGAAGAAATCGCCATGGAGCTCTCTGGGAAGAAGAGAATACAGAGAGTGGAGGCTGGGAATCGTAAAATAAGAAGAAGGAAAAGTGAGAGAGCACTTAAAGTACTTTTTACTATTTCACTTTTGCTTTATTTATTTATCTTGTCATCTTGACTTAATAAGCTAACAAGCTAATTAAATGTGTGTGTATACTAATTAAAATCGGCCCCACACAAAATACAAGCTGGGAGCGTTTTTCATTTTTTTACAGGAAACGCTTGTTAATTTACCCGGTTTGGCACTATTCACTAACCGGGCCCGTTTTTTGGATTTTTCTCGTTTCTTCATTTTTATTGGTTATTAAGCTTCCATTAATACTTAATAGTTATTTAATCAACTATAATTTTTACGGGTCCGTTTGACCACTTAAAGTAGCGTTTTCGGGTTTCCTCGAAAAGCGTGCTATAAAACTCCGTTAGCATTTTCAATCCATTATTTGGATCCGTTTCTTCGGGAATTATTCCCGTATACTAATTAGGCTTAACTAAGCCTTAGGAATCCATCTCGGACCCTAATGAGATCATCTATCTCTTATACTCATTTAATGCGCGTTTTAGCGTTTTTCGCGTTTTACGCATTTTCTCTTTTCTTTTGGTTTTATTCTCTTTTCCATACTCTTTAGGCACCATTAGGCCTTTAATAATCATATTAGAGTAATTTAATCACCATTTTAGATCCGGGGTATTAAAATCTACCCCCCTTAGGAACTTTGTCCTCAAAGTTGGTGAATCTATATCGTTACTCTCATGGCGTACTATGCCAAGGTTATAATACACGTATAACCTTACAGACTCCACAAGTCTCTCATTTCACACTACACATACCACACATCACAGCATGTATAGCAATCAAAAATACTCTTTTACTCTCCATGGAATCGGTCCGAAGACAAGAAGGCACTACAGTCCTCGAATCCATATTGAGTAATACTACTGATCCCTCAGGTACCGGTCACGTTGGACACTTACGCTCTCTGGTCCACGGCCGTTTCATGACAATGGGCACTTACTCTCTCTGGCCCACGGTCCCTTCGGTTCTGATCAAAACGTTACACATATACATATCCTCAGGCACTCTGGTTGACTCACTCAACACAGGATCGTCTCAGGGTACTCTCCCCGTCCCGCTGCCTTTGGAAAAATCACACACTGTCACCGCCCCAACCGGTCACTTAGGACCGCCGCACGTACGGTGCAATGGTTTCAAAACTAATACACGCCCACCGTTCTACCGGTCATCAAGACTTAAGGCCGTAGCCATCGGCGGGTGATAGCGTTTAAAAACCAGTTTTCATTTCCATCTTCATACTTGAAGAAATCCTTTTCAAATTCTTTGAAATTCTTTTAAAACATCACACAACTCCAAATCTTTATGGTAGCTGTCTTTTCTTAGCGTGATTACTTGTGACCACTTATAGGGAGCTTCAGAATCATCCAACCCTGATGTGATCAGCATCAGTGTTGAACTATCCTTCCACCCCAATTTGTGTTCGGTTTCCCTTGATCGCTAGCAGATCAAGTTCCACCTCCCACGTCAGTTTCAAACAATCAGATAGTCAAACATTTTCGTTTTCTATCTTTTACTCTTTCTAGTCATAACATAAAACATTCATTTTAATTATCTCAGTTCCTAGACTTAGGTCATCGTCATTCTCATTTCCTTGCTACTTTACCTAAGCCACTTATGACCTCATTTTCTCAATTGTTACTCAATTTAACACAACATACAACTCCAAAGGATGGAACTCACTCCATCATCATTCTCAAAATAGAATCACCTAGGGAACTCACTCCTACTAGGTTATACACCGGTTTCATACCGGTTCATACTCATAATATCTCATGTCTAATCTCAAATACACCAATACTAAAGGGATTCTCATTCCCCAAGAGTCTCTCTACTCCTCTTTTCATAAATATTATATACTCGTTACTTGCATCTCTCATGCACAATAATCATTATTACACAATGAATGGGTACATATGTTTATGTAACATAAGTTCCAATCATCAAAACAATTTCTTTTGTGCCATGCACATAGTAGTTTACGCACCTATGCGTAAAACATACTCTAAGCGGTTTCTCGCCCTACCCCCCTTAAAAGGGTTACGCCCGCGTAACTAACCATATGTTATTACTAAAAATTGGTTCATTAATTCAAGTATCATGAAGTGTTTTAACTTCAATGCGGTTAATTAACTCATAACCAGGTTCGGTTCTAGCCTCTAAGGCTTCAGGCGTTTAGGATTAGCCAATTACTCACAATCGCTAGGTATACTTAACCTTGTAATTACGGCCCACTAGCTTTTGCTGCGTGACCTGATAGCTAGAGCTTAACTCGCCCTTTTTACATTCTTAATGTATTACCCACTCCCTTTTATCCCTTTTTGACTTGGGATTAAAGGTTTCTCAATCGTCGCTAGGTATCTCTTACCGTATGCGAATTCGATGAGTTATCGGTTTTCTCTCCAGCTCTTGGTTTGGAAATTTATTTTGTATACTCTGTATACCTTCGTGGTTATTCACTTACCTTTTCCGACTTATTGTCGGTTGAGATCAAGCTACTACTCAGTATGTAGTGCTTCCTCGTTTAATAGTGCTTCTCAATTATGTTTATTATTTACTTATGTACAACAATTCCTCCTTCATACTACTCTGCGTTAACCATTCATCGGTCCTGGGACCTGTGGGTTATGGGCCCACATTCTTCGTGCATCTTTGGCCAAAGGCCGCACGGTTTTTCTTTAGATTCTCGCTCAACAGGCTTCGTTGACATTTCTCAATTCCTGGCTCTCCCACTCGATCATTACCGAACAAGTGCAATACCAAAACACTCAGTCATACAGAGTGCAGAAGCGTAAACCATTGACAGTAAATCTCTCATGGGATAGGAATGATTATGTCTCCTTTA
This sequence comes from Limonium bicolor, assembly GCA_023374045.1. Classification (NCBI taxonomy): domain Eukaryota; kingdom Viridiplantae; phylum Streptophyta; class Magnoliopsida; order Caryophyllales; family Plumbaginaceae; genus Limonium; species Limonium bicolor. The sequence goes on from CM041780.1 coordinate 155,326,280, forward strand.
CCACATTTTCTCATTAGCTCTGTATCATTATCTGTTACTGCGTATCATGCTCTACTCATTACAACATTCGCTTATATGGCATCCGCTACTACTTTAGCTTCCGCTCATGTACTCCCCCATTTATACTATGGCTTGCCATTCACTTGGCTCAATAAAATATACTTCTTCAACCTCTCTATGCTTATTGCGCATTGTTTACTCTACAATTCGTATTGCACACATACTGTGTTCACTACTAATCCGATTACTCTCTCGGTTTCTTTCCACTGCTATCAACGCCTTTCTATGCCCTATCTCTGTTCGACTTACTCCTTGGCAATTAACACATGCTCAAGTTTCACTACACCGCTTTAGCGGTTTCACATTACATACTTAGATGGTAGCCTTTCTCTAGAGGATTCACGCAATTGTCGCTCCCAAGGCCCCAAAATAACAAGTGGTATCCCCCACTCTAAGGTAGTGATTTGTTCTCCACAATTCCTTTTTATGCCTTAATGCATAAGTTTTACAACGTTTGGATCTACAAATTGTAGTTGGTTTTACCGGCTTACAAGCCACATTGCCTCGCCACGCTCTATGCGGGCTGCTCAAACAGGTTTCTTCTTCTCCGTATGCCATTAAATGGTTAGGAGGTATTTCTGGGCTCTTTGATATGGTTGTCTCATCACACTTCCGTACATGGAAGGCCCTTTTGCATTTTAATATAAGTCTATGCCCCTAACGTATCTAAATATTAATTCATGCCTTCTGGCAATCTAGGGTATCCCGTGTTACATGGGATCCCTTCGGGTTGTACCCGAGTGTTCAGTTTACACTGGTGTTCTCAACACGATGTTTCGTTCAACTACTGTTGACTCCGGTACCCTTCAAGGATTGCTCCTGGGTGTTACTGAGTTATGCCGTCACATCTGGCCTAAATTCATGGGTGTGTTCAGTTCTTTACACCGTCTTGCAGTTGCATATAGTTTGAACTATCCCGTTTAGGGTTGTAGTATCTCCCATTATTGGGTAGATCCTTGGTACTTTTCCTTTACCTTCTTGGTCAGGTCGTCATTCTCTTCGGTGAAGTATACTATGGGAACTCTATCCCGTTATCGAACATTAATATGTTCAATTTTAGGCCTTCGCCATATTACTTACGCTGGTATATATTCCAGTTATTAGGTATTTCCTTATCGTTTTCTAAGACATATCCAATGTCTATGCTCATTACTTTGTGCTTCTTGAACTTCTCTATGCTATATTCTTAGATCCTTCATCTTACTGGATTCTTGATTCTCTTATCTTGGTAAGCTTCCTTGTGTTCTTCGATCATTCGAGGTGTCCAACTGTCTTGGTTTGAATTGGCTCTTTCGTCCGTAGTATGGAGTGGGCTACTTCCCGTGTTCCGTACTCTACTTGTATACATACATGGAGTATCTTATTGATACGTTACCACTTACCCTACTCATAATTGGTTTGTCAGGCCCGTAAGCTCCTTCGGAGTGCGGTCGTTCCCTGTCTCGTTTAGTACACCGTAGTGTCGGTCACACGCCTAAGTGAAGTATTCTGTTGCCAACTCCTCTTATATCGTCCTATGATAACTTACCGTGATTCTCTGGTTTGGTTTTTAAAAATTTGGGGGGTTTTTGGAAAATTCTCTGTTTGAAAGAAAAATTTGAGTTGAAAATAAAATCTCCACGGCATTTCAATGCCGGTTGCTTCTTACCAAGTCTGACTTCTTGCAGACTGGTATGTTCTTTATACAGTGGTCAGGCCTTTAGGCCTTTCCAAGGTTTCATTTCAGAATTCTTAGGGTTTGTGGTGCTAAATTGGCTTCTCTTGCCGTCTTGGTACTTGCTAAGTACTAGTCACTTGTCAAAGTGCCTCTTAATAGTCGCATTAGTACTGCACTTGCCATGGCAAGTGCGCGGTACATGCGGTTTTTAGGTTAACTCATACCGGTCATGGTATTGTTCACATTGTATTTGGTAGCCTTGTCGGCTCTTCCTTGATCCTTTAATTGGATAACTGCTCCTTAGAGCTGCTTCTCATTCCTCTTGACATGACTGTCATTCATTTAGGTGTTTCTCCACTGTCGGAGTTCCTTAATTATTTAGTTCCGTGATCTACCTCGTTGCTCGCTTCCACGTCTTCACTGTGGTTACCGAGGTTTAAGTCATTTAGGCACTACTACTGTAGTCCTATTCAGGTATATCCTGAAGTTTGCTCGTAGCTGTCTAAGCTATATCAGTTAAGTATTTCAACTTCTTCGGGTGTGGCAGGGTGGGTGCACCTACTCTCAACTAGCCGTTAGTGGTATTATTTAACTATGGCGGTCCGTAGACATGTGTCCCAGTTCTCGTTAGTTCTTATGAGTCCGTCTTGTCGCACGATTGGTGCATCCTTCTTGCTGCTGCTCGACCAGCTGGGTTCTCGCGACTGCTAAGCATGTCGCCCCAAGTTGCCACAGATTCTGGTCTCCTTGGATTAGGATTTCTCGACCTCACGTCATTGAGCGCGGTTATTATCGTTCCAGCGGGATCCGTCTCCGGGGTTTCCGGTTCTCAGGATCTACCGCATGACAGGTTCTGGTTCATATTGAAATATTTAATAACTGCCGGATCGGGTTTCCCCGTCTCTCTGGCGTTCTTCCCTGAGCGGGGGTTTGTGGAGGGCGGGTCTGGTATTGTAGGTATCCAGAACATTCTGGAAGTTCCTAACTAGCGCATCTCTCACGCTACCACTCAACCCTTAACCCTAAGTCTCTAAACCCTAGCTCGGTATTTCCTAAGCTCGGTATTTCCAGTCATCAGAGCGATACTTTGCTCTGATACCATTTTTGTAACACCCCAACCGCTAAGCTCGTCATTACCTCTTAACTGTCACTAAAAGCTCTTACCCACGCAGCGAAACTCTAATTACAACGAGGGGTGAAACAACGCCGTTAGCCACCCATATGGCTAACCAGGCCTTTCTTACATACCGTAACGGTTTGATGAACTGGAGCAACCGAGTACACAATACATATACAATACTCAAATCATTTCTTTACTATACCGAGTCTACAACATATGGATGCCGACAACATATTCGGTCTTACACCTCTTTCAATACATAAGTAATTAAATCTAACTACCCATGCAACCCACCGACCCCGTCCTACTCTCGAACGGTAACATCTTCGGTGTACCTGTAAAATAAAAATGTTGCCCCTAGGGGCTCAGCTTAATGCTGCATATGAAATTCGCATACCCCGAGCGCTAACCGGGGTACGCCGGCTACTTTGTCGGATATACATGGAGTTCATTTTAGTCAAACAACATGCATCATAGCAATACAATATATATGTAAATTACTCAAGGAATCTACATCCAATCACGGAACACAATTCCTAACTAACATAACAAGGTTGTTAGTTGTATCTGTTTACTCTTAGGCCTTGAGGATTATACCTCACTATGCCTTGTTTACTTATTCAATATCTCACCCGCTCTCTCGGGTTACTTACTCATATACACACCCATTCTCTTGGGCTACTCGTACTATACTCCCCCATTCTCTCGGGTTACTTATACACATTATCTCTCCCACACTCTTGGGTTATTCATACTCGTTATCTCACCCACACTCTTGGGTTATTTATACTCAAGCTATTGTAGATTCTCGAGACACTACAGGTCTCCTACATCACGCTTGTTACTCTTAATTCATTCTCAGGCCAAAACTCATGGCTCTCGAGCATAGTCTTACTTCCCCAGTTTCGACCCTACTCTGGGTCTAGCATGGTGGGAAGGTTCAACTAGCTCATGGAACTCTCTCTTAGTTCCTATCTCTTACTTAGGTCCGACTACTCTCGGACTACTCTCATTCCCATACACTCCTCTCTCGGAGTTATAATAATATTATGTAAATTAGTCTAGAAGCATCACTCTCGATGTTTCTAATGACTTGGGAACATTACTTTAGTTCGGTTAATCTTAGGTTTTAAGAGTTACCCATACATTTCACTTACTCATACTTTCGGTTATTTTCTTATATCGGGTAAAATCCTCATATAGGAGGTCGACCATGCCACAAGGGAGTTACTTATCCCTTAGGTCCCTTTTACCTTCTTTACTAGTTCACATCTTCGAACTATCGTTAATCCTCTTGAGGGAGGTTCACTTATCTTTCCACTTTCATTTGTTTCGTGGATTGTGTCATTATGGTTTACTTACTGTTATCGGGTAATTACTCAACCCGCACATCTCCTTATATTCTAGGGAGTTCATATGTTTGCGTTATCGTTATACTTTAACGGATAGTTTGTGTGTTTGCACGTTTTTGTTACCATAAGCATCGACCCGATCTATGGGTCACTAGCCAAACGTTACCACTATGTGTTGGTCTTTACACTATGTTAGACCACACCGGCATACAAGTATGTTAGCTCATTCAACATACAACAAGACATACATAATCAAACAAGGGATTATTTTCATGCTTTAATCTTGATTAAGCCGGCACACAAACACACAAATCGTAACGGTTAGCACGCGGAGTATGAGAAAATCATACCTTTCACCATGGATATACTTTACCGGGTCACCACTCGTTCCTCGGTTCACACTTGTTCCACTGATAACATTCAAATGTTTTTATTAACATCAAAGTGTTACGGTATGTAAAACTATTACTCCCGTACTTAACCCCGTTAACCCGTTTAACTTAGTTTTACTCATGTGTTCTTAAGCTCACAACTTTCTCATTCACCTCTCAAACTGTTTACACTCCTAATGACCTTTAAACATCATTATTCATGTCTTAATTACCTTATACTATCATTACCATTCAATTCCCCATCATTAGAATGCAAGAAAACACTTTCTGTGCAACTTTTGGGGTGGTCCGGGTTTGTGTCCGGGGATACAAACCCGGACCAATACTGGAATGTGCTCTCGGGTGACTTTATGTGTGGTTAGGGTTTAGGGGTGGGTTTATAAACCCGGACCATACCTGTGTAAACCTCTCGGGTGGAATTTTGGGGTGGTCCGGGTTTATGTCCTGGGTTACAAACCCGGACCACTTCAGTTTTACAAGTTTTTGTCGTGTTTTGACACTGGTCCGGGTTTCTGTCCTAGTTTACAGACCCGGACCACTTGCAGGTTTCAAAAATAAATATGTTTTTGCTTTTGTTTCAACTCCAAACTTATACCCAACCTCTTCCTAATCATTCCACATGTAGTCCAACATATTTTAACACCTTAATCAAGCTCTTAACCTCCTTAAACCATGGACAAAATTTGTCACTTAATTCATGCACAACTACACCATTTCCACCCTCTCTGTTACACTGATGCACAACAGCACCTCTAGCTTCTTTGTTTCTGTAGTAGTTTTTCCATTCCTTTCTTTCCTTCCATTCCAACTCCACGCATCAATACACTCAAGCCCATACATTCCTAGGCAAATTTTGACAAGGTTTGTCTACATTCCTAAGCATTCTCCACACTACAACAGCCACCAAGATCAGTTTTTCCATCCCTGTTATTACAACATTAAAACCACTGCTACATCATGCTAAGTTCCCCTCTGTTACCACCTATGTACCAGTTAGCCTCAAGGCTTACTAACCACACTTAAACATCATTAAAACTTCTTTTTTAACAAGCAAATTGTAGTATCATAACTACCCCATACATGGTCATTATTTACGTTCAAAAATATGTTTACAGAGAACAAAACCATCTCAAGGTAAGTTCAATACCTTATTAGTTTTTCTGTTTTCTTTTCTCTTCTCCTCCTTCTCTGGTTCTCTCATTCTCTTCTTGTTTCCACACCAACAAATGGTATCGATTGTTATCTACAATCTTATTCCCATGCCATACATAACAAGCTAGTTTAGTTCTCACGTTTCTCACCGAATTAATATTTCAAGAGTTAGTTTTAGGGCTTTATCACTAAGGACTTACCTACTCTCTTGAGGGCAAACTTTGTACAGCAAGACTAGCAAAAATATCACCCCTCTGTTGAAGACCCAAAAACCGTCTGGAAAATGGAGCAAAGCTCATCGTGAGCATTTTTTTTTATGGATCTTGCAAGAATAAGCTAGGAAGATGGAAGACTTAAGCTTATTTTTACCTTGGAGTATTTAGGAGATGAAGGGGACTCAAAACCTCTTTAAGCTTCAACAGAAGCTACAGTCATGGAAATGAAAATGAGGGTTTTAATTTTTTGAAGGGTGGAAAATGTTGCCCTAGACAAGAGGAATCCAACGGTACTATTGTTGTGTGTTTTGGGGAGAATGGAGCAAGATAATGGAGAAGGAAGATTGTGTGTTGCTCTCTGAAGAAATCGCCATGGAGCTCTCTGGGAAGAAGAGAATACAGAGAGTGGAGGCTGGGAATCGTAAAATAAGAAGGAAAAGTGAGAGAGCACTTAAAGTACTTTTTACTATTTCACTTTTGCTTTATTTATTTATCTTGTCATCTCATGACTTAATAAGCTAACAAGCTAATTAAATGTGTGTGTATACTAATTAAAATCGGCCCCACACAAAATACAAGCTGGGAGTGTTTTTCATTTTTTTTTACAGGAAACGCTTGTTAATTTACCCGGTTTGGCACTATTCACTAACCGGGCCCGTTTTTCGGATTTTTCTCGTTCATTTTTATTGGTTATTAAGCTTCCATTAATACTTAATTATAGTTATTTAATCAACTATAATTTTTTACGGGTCCGTTTGACCACTTAAAGTAGTGTTTTCGGGTTTCCTCGAAAAGCGTGCTATAAAACTCCGTTAGCATTTTCAATCCATTATTTGGATCCGTCTTCTTCGAGAATTATTCCCGTATACTAATTAGGCTTAACTAAGCCTTAGGAATCCATCTCGGACCCTAATGAGATCATCTATCTCTTAACTCATTTAATGCGCGTTTTAGCGTTTTTCACGTTTTACGCATTTTCTCTTTTCTTTTGGTTTTATTCTCTTTTCCAATACTCTTTAGGCACCATTAGGCCTTTAATAATCATATTAGAGTAATTTAATCACCATTTTTTAGATCCGTGGTATTAAATCTCGCTATCGCTAATTTTGCCCTCAATCTGCGAACAAATATATACATATATGCATGCCTATAATCTTTCGATCGATAATTAATATTTGCAAAATCGCACCAACAGGACATACATGCCTTGTCGCACGCACGGCGCCTCTGGTTTACAGCCCAACTAGCGAAAGGAACAACATACATGCGCGCTAGATCTTTCGGCTCTATTCTTGGGCTGATGAGGTAATTTTTCAAACCAAACTTCTTAATCAAGAAAATACATGCTCTGTTTGTTTGGGATTAAAAGGCGTGAAATATGTGTGTATCGTTTGGGAATAATTTTGCAAGCAAACCAAACTGCATGTGGCGCGCGCATTTGTTGTTAACCTATGTGTGCTTGCAAACCAAACTTGTTAATCAGGAACATATATACTCTGTTTGTTCGGGATTAAAGGCGTGAAATAAAGTGTACATGTGTTTGGGAATAATTTTGCATGCAAACCAATGGACTTGCTGGTTTTTACTATGTGGTGATTGTTGTTAATCAGGCGCGCATATTGTTGTACTATGTGCTGATTTTTACTTGCTGGTTGTACAACTAATGGACTTGGGAATTAATGTGTAATATAATGCATTTAGGCATGCATACAAATATAGCCACGTTTATATATGGCGAAATTAATTTGGTTAGATGATTATAGGGTGTATTATAAATTAATGCTATATATTATATTATAGTATAACCTAGGGTGCAAATATTAGATGACCATGGGATGTATTAATTAGTTACAAAGACATAGCATTACGGCAGCTTGCCTGATGTCCCCTTCCCCATATAGCTTTTACCTTAACATCCACCCAGAAGTTTATCTACGTTTCTACCAATACCAACATCAAACTTCTAAGTTCCTTCACACATTCTTCTCAGATTTGTTATCCGGTCAAGCTAGGCATTCCAATTAACCCTCTAATGCTTTGGAAATCTATATGACCACCATTGGCCATATTAGAGACCTCTAGCTACTTATAGCTTCTTAATTTCTTGTAGTTATTATTTTAGTATCCCTTTACATTTTTTGGCTAGCGCCTATGACCTTCGATCGTCATCACCTATAATAAAAAAAATTGAACTTGGACGGGCCCACCAACTTTATTTTCCTTCACGACCTTTCTTCTCTCCTTTTCGATTCCTTTAGTCACCTTTGACTAGTATATACGATGTGGAAGCTTCAGTAGATCGAAAATCAGAACTGGACAGCACTAAAACATCACAGAGAAAATTGGATAAAAAGTCAGACGAATTTGGCCGATGGAGACGGTTGCGGCCACTGTTGAAGATGAAAGTACCGACGATCATGATGATTCTTCTACTGATACAAAAGAGACAGAAGAAGAAAAACATGGTACAAAAGAGACAGAGGCAGATACAGATGAAAGGATGAATGAGAACTCAGAAACAGAGAGGTTAAAGAAATTGGCTAAAAAGTTAAGTGAGGCTGTCATGAAGTAGAGTCCGGTGGTGATTAACGAATTACCAGCCCATTCATGACCTTGAATGAAGAAAATGGTTTTCTAGAATAGTTATATGAGGAGGAGAGGAGGAAACTTAGTCGATTATATGGTGGCATGGGGGACTATATGAAGATAAAGTGGTACCAAATCGCCCGGTTGATGAGTTCATGTCTTATGGATGGAGAGGGAGATGGATAAGCTAGGCACTTCTCCATCTTCAGTTTTGATTGGATTCGCATCTTCTTTCAGTTGTGAACATCGATAGGTCTGAGAAATCTTTAAACACTAGGACATGAGTATCTGTAGATTGCATGCAGTCATTTGGAATACTAGCCACACACTGTTGATGTGGGGTGCATCGTATCTTTTAAAAAAAACTAGATGAAGGTCCCTTGGCAATTAAAAAGATTGAGAGATTCCCCCTAAGTATGATTCCCCCTGAGTTTGCATGTTAAGCGACTTTAACAAATGATAGCAATAAATGACAACTTTTATGCACAATAAATTACAGCTTTTATGTTATACTGTAACCTTAGTAGAACATAGTACTATGGTTATAGTATAACTTAAAAGCTGTCACTTATTGTGCATAAAAGCTGTCACTTATTGCTAAAGCTGTCACTTATTGCTATCATTTGTTTCTTGATAGCAATAACTGACAGGTTTTATGCACAATAAGTGACAGGTTTTATGTTATACTATAACCATAGTAGAAAGTTTTCTACTATGGTTATAGTATAACATAAAAGCTGTCATTTATTGTGCATAAAAGTTGTCACTTATTGCTATCATTTGTTAAAGTCGCTTAACATGCAAACTTAGGGGGAATCATATTTAGGGGGAATCTCTCAATCTTTTTAATTTCCAAGAGATCTTCATCTAGTTTTTTTTAAAAGGTATGATGCACCCCACATCAACAGTGTGTGGCTAGTATTCCAATTGACTGCATGCAATCTACAGACATTCATGTCCAAGTGTTTGAAGATTCTCAGACCTATTGATGTTCAAAACTGAAAGAAGATGCGATCCAATCAAAACTGAAATGGAGAAGTGCCTAGCTTCTCCACCTCCGTTTCCATCCATAAGTCATGAAACTCATCAACCGGGCGATCTGGTACCACTTTATCTTCATATAGTCCCTCATGCCACCATATAATCGACTAAGGTTCCTCTTATCCTCCTCATACAACTATTCTAGAAAACTGTTTTCTTCATTCAAGGTCATGAAGTAGGCCAGTAATTCGTTAATCTCCACTGGACTCTACTTCGTGGCAGCCTCACTTAACTTTTTAGCCAATTTCTTCAATCTCTCTATTTCTGAGTTCTCATTCATCCTTTCATCTGTATCTGCCTTTGTCTCTTTTGTATCATGCTTTTCTTCTTCTGTCTCTTTGTATCAGTAGAATAATCATCATGATCGTCGGTACTTCCATCTTTAACAGAGGTAACAACTGTCTTAGCGAATTGGAAATTTCTTCTCAGGTACGTATTATAAGTACTTTTGTGTTTGAATTGGTGATTTTAACTATTTGCGCATGTTTGGATAAGTTTAAATGGTGTACTTAATTTATTTTATAATTCTCGCATGCAGCTTGTTGATTTCTTCTCAATACTTATTCACAAGCCGATCTCAAGTTTGTCAAAGAGAGCGCGCACACATGTTGAAAGCACTAAATTGATTAGAAGAAGTCATGAGTCATCTATATTTTCTTTTTTCAAATTGTATTGTACATGTTATGATCGAACTTGACCATTTTTAGTAGTTTGGTTAACTAACTAGTTACAAATGTTGTAGTTGATCGATACTACACTTAAGCCTATGTGCGCTGGTATAATATTAATGCAAACAAAGTACTGCTGTTGATCTATTAATTAAAATTCACTAGTTTGGTTGATCTGGATATATAATGCAAACAGGTTTTGAATGATTTTGTGATTTTAATTTTGTGTTATGCGCAGGGTAATAAATTGTATAAAAAATAAAAATATAAAAAAATGACCATATAAGAAACGCTTATACATATAAGCGTTTCTTATACACTCGCGCCAAATGTCAGAAAGAACGCTTATCAATATAAGCGTTTTTTATAAAGCTTCATAAAGAACGCTTATATTAAACAGACGTTTTATAGTCAGACATAAAGAACGCTTCAAGGTGAAAGCGTTCTTTATGCCTCGTAGATTCCCGCCGCCTTACACACCTTAAAAAACGCTTTAGCGATAAGCGTTCTTTTAAATTAATGTATAAAAAAGGCTTATAACACGTTCTAAGAGAGGTTCGACCATTTGCGTCGCTGGCATAAAAAACGGTTATAAAACTTTCCAAAAGACAAATAAAACGTTGTTTATTCTTTTTTTCCAGCAGTGCCACTCAAGATGCCACGAGGTTTTCATTTCAACAACTTTCACACTAGACCTTCTTTAAGCAAATAGTAGTGAGAGAAAAAAAAACAGCTAGACAAGTAAGGCAAGCGTATCCAATTCATAAACAAAGAGCCAGTCCCCTACACCAAATCGGCCATATTCCACCTCTACTCATGGTCATCCCATAGTCTGTTATGATTATATTGCTTTCTTTCTTTTATTCCTTTTTCCTATGCTGAGCTGGATTTATTAGTAGTCATATTATGTAGTTACTTTTATTCTTTGTCACTGGTTGTTATGAGTAATAAGAAATCATTCATTCCTTTTTCCTACTCTTCTTCTTTCTCCTTTCTTTTCTTCTTGCAACTTTTGCCATGTCATTCTCCATCAGAGAAATTCTCTAAATTTTAACCATTTTAACATGGTATCAAATAAAAGATCTTGACCGATTTCTGTTGCGTTCATTCTTTCTCATTGTGTTCTTCGTTCGACTCCTCTTTTTCTGATTGCAAGGGTGGCAACGAAAGAAGTGAACACTCTAGAGAAATTGTTGGAATCTCTCATCAAAAAGAGGGGAAGATGTTGCGTTGGATCTGATGTATGCTTATCATATGAGCATCCCGAGATGATTATTGCCTCAAAATTCAATGGTACATGTTTATCAACCTGGAAGCGTACATTCCTTATATCTCTAGTAACAAAGAGAAAATTAGGCTTCATTGACGGTACTATTGCTGGACCAGAGGAAGAAGATCCTAGAAGAAGTTCTCGGGATAGGTGTAACAAGTTGGTGATGGCCTGTATATAAAACGCTCTTGCAAATAATATATGTGAGAGCTTAATTTTTTCATACTATGGTGAAAGATATCCAGAATAGCCACATTACTTGTTTTGATAAAATTGATGGCACACGAAGATTCAATCTCAAGAAGGATTTATGTCATATTGAACAGGGCAAGGACAAACTTAAATCAAGAGAATTTAGGATGAATTAAGTAGGTGCAATTCATGTTGATGCGGTCGTAGTGAAAAGGTCAACAATATGTTAAATGAAGACAAAGTTCTTGATTTTTTGTTATGGGCTTAGATGACAAATATGTGAATGTACAAGGTAACATACTCATGATCAGACCTCTTTCAAGTCTTGAAACTGCATACTCATTGGTTCTTTTTGTGAGAAGACAGAGAGATAGTGGAAAGAACAATAATATCTTGATCTATAAAAGTTTTCAGTTAACAGTGGCCTAGGCCACAACAACATCTTCACTGGCAGCAAAATAATCAAGTTAACCTAAAAGGCAAAAGAGGGAAAGAAACCTGTACTTTCTGCAACATATCTGGATATAATGAAGATACTTGTTACATGAAGCATGGGTATTCTGGCTTGACTAGGCCTCTTTGTCATCATTGTCAAAAGTATGGGCATATAGTGGGGTCATGCTATGCTAAACATGGATTCCCTACTGGATGGAAATTCAGAAAGTATAGAAAATTTATGGCTTATGTTGCTTGTGAATCAAGTAATGACGGTAATACAACAGTGAATAATGATTCTGTCATTGATAACACAGGACCTTCTCATCAATTGTATGCTAAACATAATTGTGACTGATAAAAGAGGAAGTTCAAATAGTAACTTCACAGGTGACACTATTGATAAGTGTGAAACATATAGGCTTTTAAGGGCTTAATTACCTTATAATCTGCTACAATTTAAGCAATGTTTCCCACTTATTCTATGTTTTTCCTAAGATTGATGTTTTGATATGAACTGATGCATTTTATATGCTAAATATAGGAAAAACCCAGAGAAATGAAGATTTCACATCATAAGGATTACAACGCAACAAACGGGGAACAAATCAGGAGAAGAGACACAAAATTGGTCACGTCCGGGTCAACTTAGCCGGACTCACATCCGGACGTCTCATGTCCGGATCCGGACGCAGGCCGGACGTGACCCAAGATCCAGCTCCAAAAGTTTTGTGTCTTGTCCAGATCCGGACAACGATCGGACAACGATCCGGACACAACCCGAGTCTCAGATCCAAAACCGCTGTCTCACGTCGGATCCGGACACAGATCCGGACGTCACACAGAGATGAAAAATAAAATTGCAATCGCGCTGATAATCAAGCTTTCGGCGCAATTATCAGTTGAAAGCAAGTTAAGCCCATCCTCAACATTAATTAAACACGCACCCATACTCAATATATTAAGCGTATGTCCATGCTCGTACCTAACTATCACTAACCTTTGTTTCATTTCTAAACCTATATAAACCCAGCTCCTGTTTCATTTCAAATCGTCCCAGACTCTCAGAGTTAAACATTACTCATCCTCTCCTCTCCCTCCATATCATCCTTTCATCCACGATAAACCCTCATCTCCATTACAAATCTTCCTCCGTAACTCTTCCCCCCACTCACAGACAGAACCTTGCTCACAGCGCTTCATTTACCCGCGTCGGATTTGACGTCCGGATCCGGACAGCACCAGGAGAACGCGTCCGGATCTACGTCCGACCCAAGACAGCCGGACGTGACACAGACGAGTGTGGAAATTGTAGAATCGGCGACGGCTTCTAAAATCAGTTTTTCTGCTAAATCCCTCTATCCTTATGCTGTTTATATTGAGCATTGTTATTTTGTTATGGCTGAGTAGTCGCTTTTAATTTCGGTTTACTATGTATCTCTAGAATAATATTTCTGAACCTTTGTGATTTTCTGCAGTACAATAGAATAAAGTTCTTTTCCCTTATGAATTCCTAGACTTGTTAATCTGATCAATTAAATAAGTTTATCAGTTTGTTAGCTTATAAGTGAGAACTGCGGCTATCAATTGACTACAGGGAAAGAACCAGTTAGTATAGAGATGGTAATTCCTCTAAACACTAGCTGACCATTAATCTAGACTACACTTAAAGCAATTAGTAAATAGTGGATTCATAACGAGAGTTAGGATTCGGTCTTTGCTAATTAGAATTCGTGGAGCGGGAGACCGAATACGAGTTATCCTTATTCTAGGGTTTTATTCAGAATTCTGTAGAAATCACTTAGGGGAAGAAATTGCAAACCTAGAGAGAAGTAGTAAACCGGAATTTCCTTTATCAAACAAAATCAAAACAATTATTTACCTGTTATTTATTGCTTATTGAACTCTTTTACAACATTACCATCACATACAAAAACCCCAATTTCCTGTTATTTTTATTATTTTTTGTGTGTAAGTAGAAATTAAACTAGCCACTGCCTCCTTGGATTCGATACTCAGGGAATACTCCGAGATTTAAACTTGCTATAATCGACCGGTACACTTGCCGTTAGGTTAAACCCCCCAACAACAATTTACCGTTAGGTTTTACCCCAACAAGTTTTTGGCGCCGTTGCCGGGGAGGCACGGTTGCTTAGTTTAATTTTATTTGGTATTATCTCATTTAATTTTGTTTTGTTTTATTTTTGTTTTGTTTTATTTTTTTTATTTTATTTTGTTCATTTTCTTAGCTTTGTGCAATTTGTTTCTTATTTTTGGTTCTAGTATTATTTTGTTTTTACCCGATTAAGTTTACTTTTACAACTACATTACTGTCAGTTATCTGATTTTGGTTTATGGTTAAAACTCGTTCTGAAGGAAACCCTGAATTAGAAATTGAACCAGAAATAGACAGAGTAACAAGAAGGATCGAAAAAGGTTAGTGCTGGATCCTCTAATTGAGCAGGAGGTGCCTCTAAAAGATTCACCAGCAGAGGAGATTGTTTATGAGTTACTAGTTGAAGAAGAGATTCTAAACAACCCCTCAGGAACCAATATGGAGAATTCAAATCCGGAGAGGCACATGAGGGATTATACCCGCCCAAGCGTCGAAGGGCTTATTTCACCGATAGTAATTCCTGCGTTACCAGCTGGAGTGCAGTGGCAGTTCAAGACACACTATGTTACTATGGTCATGAACGCACCCCAGTTCAGCGGGACAGTCACCGAAGATCCCAATGTCCATCTCACCACTTTCCTGAGATTGGTAGGAGCATGCTCTACACCAGCTTCACAAGAGGTTGCTAGATTGACTCTCTTCCCATTTTCCCTGAGGGATAGAGCTGCAGAATGGTTAAACTCATTAACGCCCAACAGTATCACTACCTGGACGGAGTTAGCAAATGTATTCTTGGCGAAGTATTTCCCTCCTTCTCGAATGCTGACTATGAGAGGAGAGATTACCAACTCAAGCAGTTCACCGGTGAGACATTATCTGAGGCTTGGGAGCGTTTCAAAGGGATTGTGCGCAGAGTACCACACCATGGCTTGGGAGAGGAGGTAATTTTGCAGTCCTTTTACAAGGATTTGGATCATTCAAGCCGTTTGTTGGTAGATACTTGTGCAGGAGGAAGCCTCATGGAGTTACCAATAGCTAGAATCAAGGAATTGTTGGAGACCATTACCAATGCATCCAATCAGTGGGGAGGTGCGAGAACCGGAGAAGCAGCACCAAAGAAAACTGCTGGGGTTTATGAAGTGGATTCGAATACTTTTCTGGCTGCCAAGATAGAAGCAATGTCAAAGCAGTTTGAGCGTATGTGTGCAGTGATGAACCCGCAGTCAAATGCAGCATGCTCCTGAGGTTTATCCACCTTGTGAATATTGTGGTAGAGGCTCTAACATGTGCCAGTGTGTTCCACCGCAAGAAGAAGAGGCAACTATGTTGGTAACAGACCGGGTAATTATTTCGGGAATCAAGGCAACCCTGGTTACCACTCTCAGCAATAGAATCATTATCAAGCTGGTGGTAGCAACAACTTCAATCAGAGACGCCACGCAGTATAATCAAACATACTAGAAACCAATCCAGAACCAGCAGACACAGAGTTCCGGTGCAGGAACATCCTCGAACATGGAAGAAGTACTGGCCAGAATGAATGATTTCATCTCGGTTAGCACGAAAAAGTTCAATGAGCTGGAAGCCTTCAATCAGGAGCAGAGAACCTTCAATAATGACCAGAGGGCATTCAATAGAAACATCGAGACTCAGCTGTCTCAGATATCGCAACAGTTGGCTCAGCGTCCTTTGGGTTCTTTGCCTAGTCGGTTTAGAGCAGAATCCAAGAGAGTATGCTAAAGCTGTTTTTGCTGTGGAAGAAGATACTCCACTTGTCGCTGCAGTTTTACCTGTTCAACAAGAGGTTAAGGACTCCATTAAAGTTTTTGAAAAACCCAAGGAGAAGGAGTCTCCTGAAACTCAACCTTCTTACTCTTCTGTTTCCAATCGCAAATTTGAAGAACCTATTCCTTTTCCTGACAGGTTAAAGAAAAGGGATCTTGATGAACAGCTTGGAAAATTTCTTAAAATTTTTAAGAAATCAACTAAAGATATCCTTTTTCTGATATGCTTAAGTTAATGCCAAATTATGCTACACTGGTGGATGATATCTTGGCTAACAAATGTCCTTTGTAGGAAAAGGAAACAGCGAAGAAGGTAACTACTAGGAGTGGTAAAGGTAAAGCTACTGAGCCTAAGGTGAGCATAGAGCAATCGGTGCTGGAGAATGAGCGGAATTGTGAAGTTACCAAATCTCATTCACCTACACCACCTGCAGTTGAAAGTGCTCCTCCAATTTCATTTCCAAATAGAACCAAGCATTCCAAGGAGGATAGTTAGTTTGATAAGTTTCTTACTTTACTTCGTCAACTAACTGTTGATATCCCCTTTGTTGATTTAGTTGCGAAGGTGCCTAATTATGCCAAGTATTTAAAGAAGATTTTATCTAATAAGGCAAAGTTAGTTGAGACAGGAACTATTCAGCTCACAGAGACTTGTTCAGCGATCATACAGAAGCGCTTACCAGAAAATGCAAAGATCCTGGAAGCTTCACAATTCATCATGTAGAATAGGAGACATTGACTTCGACCACTGTCTTGCTAATTTAGGAGTGTCGATTAGTCTCATGCCATACACTTTATTTGAAAAGCTTGGAATTGGAGACTTACAGCCTACACGAATGACGCTTCAGCTAGCAGATCGCTCAATGGTTTACCCTTGTGGAATTGCAAAGGATGTGATGGTTAAGGTGGAGAATCTGTATTTCCCCTGCGACTTTGTCATACTCGACATGGCTACAGATCCAACGGTCCCTATTATCTTTGGAAGACCCTTCCTAGCAACAGCCGATGCTCGAATCGAAGTTGCTCATGGTACGATCACTTTGAATGCAGAAGATGAGCAGCTACTGTTTTATGCTGGTAGGTATTCTAAAAACATTTTGGAAGCTTCTCGGAGTTCGTGTCACCAGGTTTCAAAGACGGCTCAATCTTCTGCAATCTCTTGAGAGAACAAAAACAAGGTCTAGCCAAAGACCGAAAAGACGAGCAGCTTGGTGGGAGGCAACCCACCAGTATAAAATCTCCTCTCCACTTTATTTTTACACTTTCCTATTACTTGATATAATTTTCTTTTCATCTATTGAGAATTTTTCTTTACAGCACGAGCCCCGACTCCCCTATTTCAATCAATAACTCTGCCTCGTTCCACTTGAGTTCTTCTAATTTTGCAGATTTAATCTTTCAGGTACTACATTCTAATGCAAAACTAAACTCAAGTGTGGGGAAATATCATGGCAGTGTTCACCATGGATCAGGGAGTCCTTTAACACTCTTGCTATTTTATTTCTGCATTTCTTGTGTTTGTTTTATTTTGTTTGATTATTTGTGGTAATGTTTCCATTTTATTTTTAAATAAATGAGGTGTTTTAGATTAATGGTTTTTTAATTTAATTTATATATATATATATATATATATATATATATATATATAAAAAGGGAATATTTCAACGCGTCCGGCGGAACCTAGCCGGACGCAAAACCGGACTCTTGGAAACCATACTGCGTCCGGATCCGGACGGAAATCCGGACACCACTAAAAATCGCGCGCCGCGATTCAATTTCTTTCTTTTCTTCTTCCTGTTTTCGTTTCTCTTCTACCCGGCGCACTGCAACCAGAACCGACTCGCCTCCAATCAACTTCCTTCTTCCTCCATTTTCGCCACCTCCACTACCGCCCAACTACCACCACCTTTCCGACCGCCGCCGCGCCGCCCAGACTCAAGAACACCGCCTCCACCTGCATCTTTTCTTTCCCAAATTCAATTTCGAAACCGATAAACGCACCAGGTTCCTCCTTTTTACAATTTCATTTGAAATTTATGTCATATTGCGGTAGATTTAGTAGTTTGAATGGATTATATGCTTAATTTGATGATTGGTGTTGAGTTTGTGAATCTGCTTGTGGATTTTGTGTGAAATATGGACTTTCTAGTTGAAATTTCGTGATGTTGACGCCGCTGCAGATCGCGGTGATTTTTTTTAGGGTTCATAGGTCCGTCCGGATCTGCGTCCGGCTAAGTTGACCCGGACGTGGATCCGGACATGTTAAAATTTTGCAAATTTTCTGAAATTGTTTTCTAGGTTTATGTACAGTCTAAGGCTATTGTTTGCTATATTTAGATGTTTTAATGCATTGGTTAACTATGTGAAAGAATATGTTTAAATAGAACATGTTGCGATCGGTTCGGTTTTGAGTTTGTGGTCTGTTGCTTTTCTTTCCCTGTTTAGGTTTCTTACTGCATTTGTTTATCGTTTAGATGGCTCGCACTAGAGGAGGTGCTACACGCATGGGTTCTTATTCGAGGAACCCACGCCCCGACGACCAGTCAGAGCCAGCCCAGACCCCACTCCGACCTGATGGATTCAGATCTGCTAGAGCCCGGGCTTGGTACGATCAGGGCAGGGCCTTCGTCATTAAGAGACGCATCAGCGAAGAGGCATCAGCTGCCGCTAGGCTTACAGACATATTTGAGGGGATTGGCGCCCCAGCATCTTGCGCATGGGCGTGGGTGTCTTCTCTCCGGAGCTGGTACGAGAGTTCTACGCCAATGTGTGGCATCAGACACGACACACAGCATTACCTCCTACGTACGCCAGTTCCAGGTGGAGGTAACCCCTGAGACTTTTGTTGTTCTTTTACTCCTCCCGGACAACCATGATACCCATTTAGATTTTTCGGAGGATTCGCTTAGGCAGAGTAAGTCTAGGTGGTTACAAGAGGTCGGGAGTACTACTCGCCGACGGGGTGAGGAGAATAAGACTGTACTCCCGTATGCTCTCCTTCCTTCCCTTCCCCAGAGGACCCTAGCAGAGATCCTCAGTCATCAGATCCGGCCTCATGCTGGGAATGATGCTTCTGACGAGGATTGTGTCCTCCTCGACTACCTCCTAACCTCACCACATCCACCAGCTGAGCAGCTCTCGCTCCCTTTCGTGATGTTTAGGCAGCTGCATAAGGTGGTGACCTATCTGTGGACGAAGAAGAAGAAGATCACCCCTATCTTTCCCATTTTCATCCAGCATCTTCTTGTCTCTACCCTCCCCGAGGAGATCTTCACTGATATGGAGGTGAGGGAGGGTGAGACACCCATCTCCCTTGGGACCTTCAAGAGATGGGGCTTCTTACGCCTCGATGACGGCAGCTGGGTGAAGGGCAGCTCGGGCCTAGGATCCACAGGCACCTCTGCGAGCTCCAGCTCTACTCCGGCGGCCACTGCTACCATGGCACCCCCCATACCCCCAGTGATGAGCATCCCGCCGGAGATGCAGACCCTGATGGACTCCTTCCTCCAGCAGCAGCAGAGGATGGAGCAGCGCTTCGGGGGTATGGAGCAGCAGTTTGGGGATGTCCAGCAGCGCCAGGTGCGCATGGAGGGACACATAGATGACATCCGCCAGACGCAGGAGCACCTCCAGGCAGAGCAGACTTTTATCCGCGACACACAGACTATGATCACAGAGCGCTTGGAGCGCAGTGATGCTTTGCAGAGAGAGACAGTCGCTCATCAGACCCAGACTACCCACATCTTACAGATGCTCATGGCCCAGATAGGCGCGAGATCTCCCCCACCACCACCGCCTCAGTGACCGTCATCCTATCTTTACCGCTTTCTTTTATTTTATTTTTATTTATTTTTCTGTAATTTTTCTATTTTTCTGAATTGCTTTACTTTTTTTCTGTTCAAACTAACGGTGCAACACGAGACTGACAGGTGAAGTGATGGTGTTTATATTTGGAAGTGATTAAATTCTGAATTGCTAAATTTCATGTTTCTCTGAGCAGTACATCATTTGTCACTGATTTATTTACATATCCCATCTACTGTGAATCGACTGGCTATAAGTACAGGAACTGGAACCACACTACTTTTGAACGTCTAGTAAGTTTGCATTCTGGGAGTATTCTTTCTTTAACATTACTCATACAATTCAAATATTCCCTGTTGTTCGAGTTAATGCACTTCATTATGTGGTCGTACTTGCCAGTGGAAAATTAGCAACTTTTACTCTGCATAACACGCATATAGTCTGTGACTCATGAGGAATATCTCGACCCCTGCAAAACTTCAAGTGTGAGGAAGAACATCTTCCTCAATCTATAACACCAGGGGAGTCTCAGTTCCTAATTTAACTTATTGATGTTCCACTTTTCTTGCGTTGAGGGTTAATTATTGCATATACATCTATTATGATATCGCATGTTTTGCAAGCTCTTTTAACTGTTTTTCTTCTATGACCAATGAGGACATTGCTCCTCTTAAGTGTGAGGAAGGAAAGACCTTTCCCTGAAAACATGCTAGTTGTTCTTTAATGCCACACTTGCTTTTTGCTGCTCTAATGCCTGTGCACACTGAGTGAAATTAAACCAAGTGAAAACCGTAGGAATCTTTTTGCTTGATGAGGTTTGTATAAATAATTTTAATTAAAAATACTCTTTTTTCACTAAAATATGGTAGATTGGCTAGTTGTGGAAACCAGATTATTTTAGCTTGGGATTTTGGAAATGAAGTGAATGTTTGGAATGAAAAGGATAAGGCAAGGTACTCCACTGATCAAAAAATATTTTCCTAACAATAGCAAGCCTCGTCTATCCAGTTATTAAGTCTTAATGGTGCCTTAACACCTATCTACCTAAGGTCTCGGGATCTGGGATAGTTGGTCCAACACCATCTCAAGGATAGAGAGAAAAGTCTGGGTTACGGAATAACTCTGCAAGATCTCAAATATTAGTTTGTTTTATACATAATTCTTGAAGATAAATGCTTTCGCTTACAAAAGAGATAATTGTAGTTAAAATTATACTTTTGATCATGAGTGCGTGGTGTTGAAAGGTATTGCGGAATAAGGCATTACTTCACACCCCTTGTCATCCAAAGGTTAGAGGAATGTAAATTGGTGGAAAGTCCCAAGCTAAGTTAACTTGTTTTCTACAATCTAGTTTCTCTATGCTTTTACAAAATTGTTCTTCTTTCACTGTTTGTGAAAACCTACCTCTAAAGAGCAAGATTATTCTTTCATTTATCACTTTGTTTGATTTCGCCCTGCACTTGTTTAATTTTGAGATTATTTGACGGTTTTAGAGATATTCTTATTCCTTATTTGCTTGAGGACAAGCAAAAGCTTAAGTGTGAGGAAGTTGATAAGTGTGAAACATATAGGCTTTTAAGGGCTTAATTACCTTATAATCTGCTATAATTTAAGCAATGTTTCCCACTTATTTATGTTTTTCCTAAGATTGATGTTTTGATATGAACTGGTGCATTTTATATGCTAAATATAGGAAAAACCCAGAGAAATGAAGATTTCACATCATAAGGATTACAACGCAACAAACGGGGAACAAATCAGGAGAAGAGACACAAAAATTGGTCACGTCCGGGTCAACTTAGCCGGACTCAGATCCGGACGTCTCATGTCCGGATCCGGACGCAGGCCGGACGTGACCCAAGATCCAGCTCCAAAAGTTTTGTGTCTTGTCCAGATCCGGACAACGATCCGGACACAACCCGAGTCTCAGATCCAAAACCGCTGTCTCACGTCCGGATCCGGACACAGATCCGGACGTCACACAGAGATGAAAAATAAAACTGCAATCGCGCTGATAATCAAGCTTTCGGCGCAATTATCAGCCGAAAGCAAGTTAAGCCCATCCTCAACATTAATTAAACACGCACCCATACTCATATATTAAGTGTATGTCCATGCTCGTACCTAACTATCACTAACCTTTGTTTCATTTCTAAACCTATTAAACCCAGCTCCTGTTTCATTTCAAATCGTCCCAGACTCTCAGAGTCTAAACATTACTCATCTTCTCTCCCTCCATATCATCCTTCATCCACGATAAACCCCTCATCTCCATTCACAAATCTTCCTCCGTAACTCTTCCCTCTCACTCACAGACAGAACCTTGCTCACAGCGCTTCATTTACCCGAGTCTGGATTTGACGTCCGGATCCGGACACACCAGGAGAACGCGTCCGGATCTACGTCCGACCCAAGACAGCCGGACGTGACACAGACGAGTGTGGAAATTGTAGAATCGGCGACGGCTTCTAAAATCAGTTTTTCTGCTAAATCCCTCTATCCTAATGTTGTTTATATTGAGCATTGTTATTTTGTCTATGGCTGAGTAGTCACTTTTAATTTCGGTTTACTATATATCTCTAGAATAATTATTTCTGAACCTTTGTGATTTTCTGCAGTACAATAGAATAAAGTTCTTTTCCCTTATAAATTCCTAGACTTGTTAATCTGATCAATTAAATAAGTTTATCAGTTTGTTAGCTTATAAGTGAGAACTGCGGCTATCAATTGACTACAGGGAAAGAACCAGTTAGTATAGAGATGGTAATTCCTCTAAACACTAGTTGACCATTAATCTAGACTACACTTAAAGCAATTAGTAAACAGTGGATTCATAACGAGAGTTAGGATTCGATCTGTGCTAATTAGAATTCGTGGAGCGTGAGACCGAATACGAGTTATCCTTATTCTAGGGTTTTATTCAGAATTCTGTAGAAATCACTTAGGGGAAGAAATTGCAAACCTAGAGAGAAGTAGTAAACCGGAATTTCCTTTATCAAACAAAATCAAAACAATTATTTACCCCTTATTTATTGCTTATTGAACTCTTTTACAACATTTACCATCACATACAAAAACCCCCAATTTCCTGTTATTTTTATTATTCTTATTTTGTGTGTAAGTAGAAATTAAACTAGCCACTGCCTCCTTGGATTCGATACTCAGGGAATACTCTGAGATTTAAACTTGCTATAATCGACCGGTACACTTGCCGTTAGGTTAAACCCCCCAACAACAATTTACTGTTAGGTTTTACCCCAACAACTATTAATGGGGGTTCTTATTGTCTTAGTGTTGTGAATAGCACACTTCATGAATGCTGAATTATAGACACAGGTGCTACTGATCATTTAGGTGGCAAAAGAAACCTATTTTATGACACTACTCACTTACCTGATGCAGAAATCCAGCAGTTGAAACATCATTTGGATAGTGAATTTCATATTAAGGATTTGGGTGATCGTTTTGGTGTTGACTTCCTTACTAACAGTGGTGACCCATATCAGGATATTGATCTTTACATGCAGCTTATCGGGTAGTTGATATATGTAACCAACTGCTGTCCTGATTTAAGTTTTAGTGTTCAGTTGTTGAGCCAGTTTCTAAACTCTCCACGAAATCCTCACTATAGCGCAACCATTCATGTTCTTAAGTATGTTAAGCGGACTGCGGATATGGAGATCCTATTGAACAATAATTCTTCTCTACAATTGATTGCATATTTGCGATTCATATTGTGCTTCATGCCCTGTCTCACGTAGCTCTACTGGCGGTTTCTATATACAATTAGCTGGTTTATTTATATCATGGAAAGCAAGAAACAAGCTTGTATGTCCTTGTATTTTGTTGAGGTGGAGTATCGGGCAATGTGCAAGGTTACAACTAAGCTTGCTTGGCTCAATCGCCTTTTTCATGAGTTAGGAGTCACTGATAATGAAGCCATATTGCTGAAGGGTGGTAGCAGAGCAACTTTTTTTTTTCTTCAAAAAACCCAGTTCTTCATGAGAGAATAAAAAATATTGAAATTGACTGCCATTATGTTCGGGATTAGTTGCAACGTGGTCTCATCACTGTTTCCCATATAGCAAGTACACTACAATTGACGACCATGTTGATAAAAAGTTACAAGGAAAGCATTACCGCAATCAGATAAGCCCAATGGGTTTAGCAATTCCAAAGCCTAGAGTTCAAGACTCGTCTAGTCTCACTATCCAAGTCTTCCGGGGGTGTTATGGTTATATTGCTTTCTTTCTTTTATTCTTGTTATCTATACCAAGCTGGAATTTATTAGTAGTTCTATTATGTAGTATATATAGTTACTTTTATTCTCTGTCACTGGTTGTCGTGAGTAATATATAAGATATCCTTCATTCCTTTTTCCCGCTCTTCTTCACTCCTTGCTTTGCCTCTCTCGGCCTCTGCTATGTCATTCACCATCGAAAAAATTCTCCAGATTTTTTTGATAGGTAGCGCTGCAAAGACAACTATATAAGTTGATGAATTACATCAGAAGGCATAGCCTGAATAGACCAACGCAACGTTGAGAATACATCAGAGTACTAAACTTGGAGACATTAATGAAGTATAAATTAGACAACAAAAGACTCTGAAAATTTTGATGCCGATTAGACACACACCGTTAAAACTTGAACATCTTTGTAGAACTGGTTCACTGCAAAAACTTTGATGTCGCTCAGAACAATTGTCGCCTGGAAAGCTTGACTACTCTTATTCTGAACCCTCCGTGACATTAGGCCCAGATATCCACCACTCGTTTGATCAATTGGAAATTCTTTTTAATCATCGGGCATGAAGTTTACTGGTACCCATCACTCTAGCTTTCTTGAACCTCAGATGACGTGGATCCCAATGTTCCAAATCTGAACCATTTTAACATAATCCCAATGTTTACACGTTTGAGTCATGTTGGGGGCACTCACTCATCATTTGAAAGACAATATTGAACACAAAATATCGATACAAAAACGCAATACAACTCAAGGGTGTAATAGTATAATGCCATATATAGTTTGAGCAATCACAGCTATAACAATATACTAGCTCGCTTGCTATCACACAAAAAAAAAACACTACCTCCATGATATATATGTGAAGACAAAAAGTGATAAACTGGGTGTGATCTTGTACATTTTTATATCGTGTGTGGGTAAGAATTAGTAGTAACAACTTTGAGGGTTGTCTACACTCTTCAATACGTACCAATCATAATTCTAGCTAGCTAACCTAGGTTAGCTATATAAATGATCGATTCAATGACAATACGTGATCTTAGTTAGAAAAACAACTAATCTGTACCCTTCACACACAATAACTCGTTTCAATATGTGCCTGCTGTATATGCATGAGAAATGAATACTTCATGTACACCCTGCCGGTCAAGCATCTCCTTCAGTATCCTTTATAAAGATTCATTAAGAACACTGATCGACCCAATTGAAGATTGATCATCTCACCCAACCTGATCATTTCCAGGATCGATCCAACTCATCTTCCTCATGTTCATGTACGACGTCGTTGTAATTAAGAGGAGGAACCTCCTGCTGCTGTTCTAGAAAGAAAGTTGTTGGATCAGGAAGGACATCATTCCCACAGGTATTAGAAGTGGTAGAGTTATTGTTAGAACCAAGTAAACTGTCTAGAAACTTCCAACTGCTATTTGTAATCACTTCATGAGGATCACCATCATTAACTTGATCATAGTGATGATGATGATTTTCACCACCAGCAGCACCATCGTTGCATATAGGTCTTGAATGGTGATCAGAATTAGGGTTGTAATTCGTAATCAAATCACTTTGCTGTTGTTGTTGTTGTCGAATCATGAAATGTAGAGGTGAAGGAAACCCACCATTGGAAGGTGCAATGTTGTTTGTTATTGTCATCAATTGAGAGTGGAGGATTTGGTGATTCTGGGATGATGATGAGTGAAGTTGAAGATGGATTAGTAGAAGTTGCTGCAGACATCATATTATGATGATGAGGGTGGTTGTGGTTAGGTGGTGTTGTCCAATAAGGGTATTCATCATAGCCAGTGCCATTGGTAGTATACTGAATTGGTCTTATAGGACCATTACTGTTACTAGCTGGGATTGGTTTCTTAAATGCTCGACAAACCACCCAACCTTCTTCCTGCAAAACAATCATATTGAAATCAATTAAACCATATATATAGTACTAATCAATCATCATTAACCGTGAAACTTTAATTGGTGAGGGTGAGTTTGAATGAAAGTTACCTGTGGTGGAGCTTCTAAGGATGATTGAAGTCGATACTCATGCATAATCCAATCAGTTTTTCTTCCATTAGGTGCACGACCTTTATAAAAAACAAGTGTTTTCCTCATTCCAATAATCATATTACTATCTTTTGAATGTACAGCTTTATCTCTTCCAGTTGCTTTCCAAAACCCAGCTGCTGTAGCTCGATTAGTTCTTGTACCAGTTGGGTATTTCTTGTCTTTATGACTAAAGAAATACCATTCATTACGATCATCATCTTCATCGTCATAGCAATGTCCAAGGTTATTACATTTGTCTGTTAACAGTAGCAATAGCAGGAGAGGAGGAGGATTGTCAAAATTTTACAAAACACATTCATTAATAGCAGTTGCAATTAATAATTGAATACGTACCTTGAATGTCCCATGGCTCCATGTTGTAAAGATCAATGTCGACAATAACATCAAGATCAATCTTCATTGAATGAATCCTTTTTGTTAAGTAATATCCAACTAATTCTTCTTCTGTTGGATGGAATCTGAAACCTGGTGGTACTACACCACACCCGTTTGTTGGATCGTTGTTGTTATTATTCATTTCATCCATATTTATGTATGTATTATTTCCTGTAGAAAAAAAATAGAGTTATATAATATGAATGAATTCAAACTGGGTTTGGATTTGTTCTTAACACAAGAAAAGATGAATGACATTAATAAGGCTAGCTAAGCTATATAAGGTGTGATAAGCTAAAACATCTTTGAGATATGAGAATGTTTGTCAGACAATTTCATTTCAACTTTCATAAATAAAGAAAAAAGGAAAGGATCGATGTTGATAAAACATAATCTATATTAGCCCAAAAGATTGACTTCTTCAAGGTAAAGAAAAGAATAATAAAAAAAAAATAACTGAAAGCATGTTAGTATGTATATATGTATGTCTGTTTGTCTGTCTGTTTGTCGATTGAGTAGAGTACACTACATGACATACCTTTACTTCGCTTTCCTTTCCATTCTCTCAACGAACTTTTATATCATACATACTTTTCCAAGATCTAACTTTTACATTGGCACGAATAGAGTATAATATATACAAGTAATATTAATCACATATAAATATGAATCCAAGCTGACTCAACAAAAATCTCTACTGGACAGAAGGATATGTTTTCGCAAGCCCTAATTTAATCAATACAATTAATTAGGCTCCTACTAGTCTATCACTACTAATTATTTCACATAATTACTACCCATTCTTTATATATTTTCTACAAATTAAAAAAAAAGAAACTTGTTTTACTGTAATTTCACACTGATTAATTTCTTTTTGAATTCCACACTGTGTAATTAGTATCAAAAATCTGCAAACTACCTAGCTTTAATTACTGAAAAATAAAAAAACCAAGCTATGTCGATATTAGCTAGGGTTTTCATTGAGGACACCAAATACAAATCAATACACAGAGCACACAGAATTCTCAAGATGCAAATCAATATACAGACCACAGAAGAATATAAAGAACTACTACTTACTCATCCACCAAACAATAATAAATCAAGATATACTAATATGTATGAATCACGTACAAAGAATTAGCCACTCTACTGGAAGCAATCAAGCAATTGAATTTCTGGATTCTGAAAATAAGCTATTCAGCCACAGCAAGAGACAAGAGATAGAGAAAGGGATAGATCAGTGAAGGTGAGGAAGAGAGGTTGAAGAACAGAAGTGATGAAATGCAGATGAGAGAAACAAACCATCCACAAGGAATCAGAAACAAAGTAAGGTAGTTTTATATATATATATAAGAGATGACTACATATCAATTGCGCATGGAGAAGGAAGGCTAGATAGATGTGGCAACTAGAGAGAAAAAGATCTAGTATAAGAGATAGAGATTGATTTAGACGGCGTGATTTTTGCATTCTGTATTTACACGCCAACTCTCCCCTCTCCTCCCCTACTACTACCTCTACCTCTACCCCTCCAGCAAAAAAGAAAGATTGGAAATAGATATTAAATTTAGAAAGATCATGTCATGATTATATAAACCCTAAAAAACACTACACAATCTGATATCAATTCAATTTCCCTTTTCCAGCAATCCAGCTTCTTTATGTTTGGTGGGGTGGAAATGGAAATTAATACATATATAATATGAGCTGAGCTGAGCTGGATTTAGCGCCGCCCATGTCAATGTGGCACCTTCCTCTTACTTCCACGTGGATTTCTTTAATGTCATATGTCAATTTCATTCAACTAATTATAACTAAGCTCTTTCATCTCATATTCCATCTTTATATAGAATACACAGATTATATATATTATCACAAAAACATGAGTCTAACAAAAGTCTTTCATTACACACAGACACTCACTTTCATCATTTGGTGACCTTTCCATCCCTTTTACTTCTAGTAAGCAAGACAAGGCTAGTGTCGAAATCACTGAAATTTAGTTGTATTAATAATCTCGACATCTTGAGTTCTTTGAATAGTAGATTATATTCTAATGAGAACCCAATTTATATATGTTTGGTAGGTATATATATATTGTAATCGGTTATGTTACATTAAATAGGTGACCTCTGTTTCGTAGCATCACAATTCATAAGCTTCATATCTTCTTCGCGACATCAGTTCATTAATGTAATGATTTTGCTGGGATAGTGGGTCAAGTCATTGTTGTATATATACGGTTCTTTAAGCAAGTTGGTATATGTGTACACTCACCCATTAGTTAACATTGTTTGTTTTATTGTCTTAAAACACAATATTTTTTATAATTTGGGCATTAAAACCAAAAACCCTAGTCCGCATATTAAACAAAATGAAACCTTCATTCTTCCTTCTTAAGCTCAACACTTCAGCGCACCAGGTCTAGCAACAATTAAAGATGATTATTCATGGAGCCGCAATTTGCATTTTTGTCCCCATATCAAACATCTTCCTTTTCACAGCATCTATGTCAATGATCTCTCTAACAAACTCCACCACCACCGCTACACCATGACAGCCACCGATCCTCTACTTGTTAGACTCAAACCGGCCAACTCTATTTGATCTGGAATTGTAAGTGTGAAAGTTTTGGACAGGGATTACAAGAATGAAAAAGGTTGTATTGAGAATTTATTGATGAACTTACAACCTAGTTTTCTACTCTTGGGGATAGATAGAATGAAGTTTCTCTAAACCCGGTGACGGATCCAAAGGGGGGGGGCCGGTACTTTTAAAAATTTGTCAAAGGTTCTCATAAATTTTTGAAAAAGTACAAAATGAAAAATTGCCTCCCCCCCAGACAAAGCTCCTGGATCCGCCACTGTTAACACCCACACTTAAACCTCTAGATGTAGATCAATACGATGTGGGTAGTGTTTGGGTGCAAAGAGCTCTCTGGGCATAATAGAAAAAATGTGTCATGTTCATTTTTAGCAAATTTTGGAATTTTAAAAGGAGGGTTTGAAATGAAATTCTAGAAGATTGAGGGGATTTATTTTAATTAGATAGAAGAGCTAATTAGAGACATCGGCTAGTCACGTACATGCCTACTCCTCCCCAAAAACCACTTTTCTCTCTCTCTCCTTCCTCATTTTTTTTCACCTACAACCCTCTCCATTCTGCCCCAATTTGACCAGCAACACAGCAGCGAGAGGAATCCTTGTTCCTCCCTTATCCCCACTCCAAATCTTCACCCTAAGTTGATTATTATGGTTTTGGCAACTAGAGACAATTTCCTTCTTCAACAAGCTTCGATTTGAGCTAGAAATCATGATCTCCTTCTCCACCATTGTTACTATTCATCTAGTAAGGTTTTTGTTAAATTCACACTTTTAAACTCGTTTTTAGGCTTAAAGCTTTCATTAAAGGTTCATATTATGTCCAAAACTTGAGTTTAAACCACTTATTGTTGGTTTTGGTGGTAGTTGAATTTTGTGTTCTACCCATGGTGTTTTATGGCTGAAAATTGACCTTGATTTGGGGGTTTTTTGTTCTTAAGACAATTTAGTGATTTTAAAGCTTGAATAACATTAAAGGAGTATAATGAAAGGTTTAAAAGCGAGTTAGAAGGCCTAAGGTGACTTAGTGTCGATTTTTGGATGAAAGAGGAGTGTATATCCTTACATTATCTTTGAGCATTGTAGACTGGTTATTAATTGTGTGCTTCTTTTTGAATTCCATGTAATCCCCTAGACATTGGGGACAACACTAGAGCTTGAGCTAGAGGACAAGAACTTGGACCCAAGCTAAGTCGACAAAAAGGTAAACCTAAGTCTATCCATGTGTATACCCTAAGAGGATGTGTGTTACATTTGTCCACGAGACTACGGGAACACCTCGTGTGGTTAAGGAAATGTGGAAGTGTCTGTTGGACCTTTGAATGGTCAATGAAGAAAGGTAAAGGGCATGGTAAGATCTTGTGATCAATGTGTGTGAATTTGAAAGAATGATTGTTTGGCAAGATGAGATTGATTGTTATATGAGTGCCTTATAGGGCAGCTTTATTGTTATATGTGAATACCAAACTATATGATGTCAATGTGTTGAGACTATGTGCTTATGGAATGTGGATAAGAAAATGAAATGAGTATGGATAGAATACATGAGGAAATGCTTGGGAATATATCCCATTGACACCATCCTTTTGGAGGTGTGAGGAAATGCTTTGGAACGTGTCCCATTGACACCTTCCTTGTGGAGGTGTGAGGTAGAGTCTAGTATCTGCTCTATGGTTTAAAGGTACCATAGGGGGTGTGCACACTTAAGAGTCTAGATTCAAGGAGAGAGGTCTAGAAAGACCAAGCTTGTGAATGTGTCCCCTTGACACCTTCCTTGGGAAGGGAGGGAGGCAGGAATGAAGGAAGGAAGGAAGGGAGGAAGGAAAGGGAGGGAGGGAGGGAGGGAGGGAGGAGGGAGGGAGGGGGGGGAGGAGGAAGGATGGAAAGAAGATATAGTTCTTCTTCATCCTTATATTGATAAAAGAATAATAAGTTATCGTCTATCGCCAATCCAACACCCCCCCACCCCCCCATAAAACGTAGGTGAGCTTGCTCATCAAGTCCTGAACGAGAACCATCTTCCATGCCAAGTTGTTGCAATTGGCCTTTGTACCGGCTACCTGGAAGAACTTTGATCATCATATCAGCTAACTGTGTAGAGGTAGAAGTTTAACTGAGATCAACCAAACCCTCTTGAATCTTCTCACGAACAAAATGACAATTTAGTTCTCTCATGGAAAACAGGATTATGGGCAATATGGATAGCTGACTGATTGTCACCCTTAACAACAATCGGTGTGACATCATCAACTTCAAGCTCACACAACAACTGACTAAGCCATGAAAGTTCTGTAGTAACTCGGCGCAAAGAATGATATTCAACCTCTTCACTAGAAAGAGACAAAGAGGTTTGTTTCTTGGTTTTCCAGGAAACTGGACTATCTCCCAAGAAAATATAGAAACCCGAAATAGATCTACGAGTGTCCAGGCAGGCTGCCCAATCAGAGTCACAATAGGTTGTGAGCTTCAGTCTCGCATTACCATTCTTGTTCAACACGATGCCATAATTCATTGTACCTTTAACATAACGTAATACATGAAGAGCGGGCTTCATATGAGTGTCATTAGGTTTCTGCATGAACTGAAGATCTGGACGGGTATTGGAAAGATAATTTAACTTGCCAACAAGTCTTCTATATACAGTAGGGTCCTCTAATAACTCTCCATCATCAGCAACAATTTGAGTCCCCACAACCATAGGACTGGCAACAAACCTAGCATCCTGACACTGATATTCTTCCACAAGTTCCACACAAAATTTGCGTTGAGACAATACAACATCGTGATCAGTAAGAACAAACTCAATACCAAGAAAATAGCATCACTGTCCTAAATCCTTGATCTTGAAACTATCATCCATCGCACGTTTGATAGAATCAACATCTGATTGATGGGTTCCTATGACAAGCATGTCATCAACATATATAGTGATGTAAATAAAATGAGTTCCAACCTTTCGGAAAAACAAAGAATAGTCATTCTTCGACTACACAAAACCCATGGTCCTAAGGAAATGTGCAAGTTTGGAAAACCACTGACGTGAACCTTGCTTAAGACCATACAAGGACTTCTTTAACAAGCAAGCTTTGTTCTTTCCGGTAATATCCAAACCATGTGGGACTTGCATATAGACTTATTCATCTAAATCTCCATGTAAAAATGCATTATTGACATCCAATTAGTTGACGACCCAACCTTTATTAAGAGCAACTGTAATGAGAGCTCGAATTGTTGTCATCTTGACTACAGGAGAAAATGTTTCATGGTAGTCAAGACCATGAAGTTGAGTGAAACCTTTTGCCACAAGTAGTGCCTTATATCGTTCCAGAGTTCCATCATATTGAGTTTCACCTTATACACCCACTTGCAACCTACCAATTTCTTGCCTTTCGGTAAGTCAACGTTCTCCTAAGTTTTATTTGCTTCCAGAGCACGCAGTTCATTCTGCATGGAATCCTTCCAGTGATCATGAAGGATAGCCTTGCTGTAATGACTAGGCTCTTCAGTGACACGCAAACAGTGGTGTAGCTGGTTAGATCCACCACCGCCACACTCGCAGAGTGATGAGGGATAATATATGTCAAGCTCTCACAATTTGCAATAACATTAACATTTCTCCTCCTGTAAATCCGGTCATCCAGAATCTCATGGAATACTGTATTGCAAACATAATCATCAAGATAACGAGGCCTCTAAGTATCCCTGGTAGTGGAAGAGACAACATCAACTTCTACGCTTGACTGTTCTACATTAGTAGACTGATCAGGAGCAGGAGCTTGTATGTTAACCGGATCAGATGTCGCAATGTGATCTAAATGATTATCTGGTTGAGTCGTAGAATATCAAATAAAATAATCAGAATATCACCATAAAATAGGAATATTATCCAATTTGTTCAGACAAGACATTTCTGAAGGGAAATATCTGAGGATGGAACTACATCCCTGTAAACATCCACCTTTCTTGTGGTTAAACTCAACACTTTGTGTCCCTTCTTTGTGAGATCTTCTCCCAGGTAAACACATGCTTCTGCCCAAGGACTAAACTTGCCGTCCTTTGGTCCAACTAGAGTTACATAGCAGAGACATCCAAAAGGCCTTATGTCATTATAGCTAACCTTCTTCCCATGAAGACATTCAAAAGGTGTCTTACCCTTCAAGGCTTTTGTGGGAAGACGGTTAATGAGGAATGTTGCATGAAGAATGCACTCTCCTAAATGTAATAAGGGAACCTTGGATTGAAAGTATAAGGCTCTAGCTGTTTCCAAAAAATACTTATGCTTACGTTCAACCACCGTGTTCTGCTGTAGAGTATAAGCACAAGTGGTTTGATGAACAATTCCTTCTTTACTATAAAACTATTGACCTTCATTGAAACTACCCAACTCATAAGAATTGTCACTTCTGACAACGTTGACTTTAGAATCAAACTGTCTCTCTACCATCCGAATAAAATGAACAATGGCTTGCTAAGCCTCACCTTTATGAGACAACAATTGTATCCACGTCGTGTGAGTGTTATCACTAACAAAGCAAACAAAATATTTATACGTGTTATACGTTTTGGATCGGAAATGACCCCAAACATCAACATGTATTATCTCAAACGGTCGCACAGTTTTAATTTCTGAATTTACAAAAGGATGTCGTTGAGCTTGAACTTTATAACAAACATCACAAGGAGATTGTTGCAAAAGGTCTTGCCTCCTTATTAAACCCATGTCAACAAGTTTGTCTAAAGGTACTTATCCTAGCTTAACATGTATTTCAAAACCTGATAAACTACTAAAAGAAGCTAAACTCAAAACTCTCCAATCTGTTGCAATTCTCTTCCGAATCAATCTAATGGTTTAGCTCTCGACACGATTGACAATTAGAAAATATAAGTCGTCATGCTCTTCTCCCAGTAACTCAGTCGTCCCAGTAATAGGGTCCTGGGCAGAACAACAACGAGAATAAATGTGAGACCATGTATGTATTGTTCAATCAACTAGCGAACTGAGTATCATCTCCCATTTCCATCCTAGGAAGCCAATGCCTGTAAACTTCGGTGCTAGACTGACTCCTGGTGGCACTGATCCATGAACGTAGAGCGGATCTAAAACATCAATCACACTCGCGATGGTTTTTGAACCTCCGGAGAGAGTTTTGCCTGCTTTCCTGTCGTCTGCCATCATCAAACTTCAACAGAAAACCAGACCGAATTCAATTGCTTTGATATCATAATGGATTTCAATAGTATAATAATGGTGTTTTTGTGAACATAATAGACAAAAGATGTTTCTCTTTGTAAGTAGGGTTCTAATGAAAGAAAAACTTGTATATAGATAATATGTTCTCTTTCTATATATGTTTGAAAGAAAGAATATGGAGTAACAAAGATTATAATACCGTCCAGGCGGCTCTGTGTCACGTCAGGGTCCGAACGGTTTGGCCGGACATGATTACAATGTCGTCCCAGCGCCTCTGTGTCACGTCCGGATCCGAACGGTGACTATAATGTCATTCGGCGGCTCTTCTCTATGTCCGGATCCGAACGGGCTGGCTGGACCAAAATAAGATCTTCCATCCCGTCTGTCGCCAATCCGACACAACGTGAAATACCCCGACCTTAAATATGGCGATTAAATTATCCTAATAGGTATTTAAGAGCCTAATAATGATTAAGAAATATTGGTAAGGAAAAATAAATCCAAAAGAAATAAAGAAACGCTTAAAAGCGGAAAACGCTAAATAAGCGTTAAATAACTATAGGAGGTATGAGACCTCGGTTAGCGTGTTATATGGATTCTAAAGGTTTAATAAGACCTAAATAATATATGGGAACAACTTCCAAAGAAAACGGATCCAAATAATGAATTAAAACGCTAATAGAGCTTTAGAGCACGTTTTTTGAGAAAACCCGAAAACGTGACTTTGAGTGGTCAAACGGACCCGTAAAAAAATTATAAGTCATTAAATAAATATTATTAAGCATTATGGAAGCTTAATAACCAATAAAAATAAAGAAACGAGAAAATTCCGGAAAACGGGCCCGGTTAGTGAATAGTACCAAAACCGGGTAAAATAACGAGTGTTTTCTGTAGAAGACGAAAAACGCTCCAACTAGTATAACTGTAGGGGGCCGGTTTTTTATCATTCAAATAACTCCCTCACACACACATGCTACTAGCTAATTAAATAAGAGAGACAAAAGCAATAAAGTAAAAACTACTTTATCTCTTCTCTCTCTCCTCATTTACTCATTTCTCTACCTCTCACCTCCCTCCTTCCTCACCCATCGATTTCTCCCCCCTCTCTCCTCTGGTTTTGGGCGATTTCTTGAGCCCACAAGCCTCCCATGTCTTCTCTCTTTCTTTCTCCTCATGCTCTTTCTCATTTGAGCTCCAAATGTAAATAATTGCATATTTGAACTCCCCTCATCCTCCTACACTTCTCTCTTTTCAAAATCCAAAAAAAGAGGAAGTTTATTTTCGTGGGTTTTCCCCATTCAAAGAGAAAATAGCACCAATGGGTAGCTTGGAGTCTCATCTCTCCATTAAGGTAAAAATCTACATGAAAAACTCATGTTCTCTCCATTTTCCTTCATAACTGATTTTTGCCCATTTGTAACACTCCATTTTCTCTCTCTCTTTGAGCATAATATCAACCTTGCAATGATGGTGGATTCACCTTCTTGAACCAAGGGCTAAAACCCCTCCTAAAACACTCCAAAGGTAAACCCTAGAATTTGTATTTTTAACACTTCAATGAATCAGTGTTAATTTAAGGGTTAGTAGTTTAATTATACTTGTTTTGTGTGCTTTGGGTGGTGGGAATGGAGTTTGGCAACTCCATTCCTCACATGTCCGGTTTTGAGCAAAGAAGAGAGAAGAAGGAGAATTGGAAAATGAATGAAGGAATTATAAGCTCAAGGTAGAGCTCTTTCCTAATGTTAAATTCTATTGCATTAGAGTAATGGGGATGGGTAAAATGTTTAAAGAACCCAAAACCTTGTACTAGTATTGAGGATTGTGAAGTTTGAGTATTTAAGAGCAAGTATTTGAATTGTAGGCTTTGGAGCCAAATGTGATGTGTATGTGTATTGGGATTGTGGATGGAGAAAATATTGAGGAATTTATATTTGTATGTGTGCTGGTAGAACCCTTGTGGTTTGGCTAGAATAGGGATGAATTGATGAGGAAGTACATATGTGGATAAGTGAGAAATGTAGATGAACTATGGCAAAATTTTGGTAGGAATATGTACATGTATGGATGACTTGGTGAATGGGAAAACCAAGGGTGTATGGGAGTTAGTAGAGATGTTTAATAACTATGGAGTAGTAGTTGTGGTATGAGAATGAAAGAATGTAAAATCTGTAGCAAGAGTTGTTGAATGGTATTGGAGGAACTAGGAGAACGTATGTACATGACCTAGGGAGTGAGTGTTGGACTTGAGAAGAGGTGAGGCAATGCATTGTAGGCCTTGGAAATGGCATTAGGAGAGGAAATTATGTATGGAGGAGGTAGGAACCAAAATCTGTAGCAAAGAGGTATTAAATTGCATTGTAGAACTAGAAAGAATTAGTGTGCAAGATTTGGTAAGAGGAGAGTTGGACTTGGGTATAGGTAATGTAATGGCTTGGAAATGTATTTGGGATGCTAGTAATGGTATTGGTAGTAGAAGTATTGGATGTGAGAATTGAGTTTTAAAATTTGTAGCATAAGTGTAACAAAAACTGTTACATGTGTTGTAGAAGAAGTAAGAAAATTGTGTAAGTTGTTTGATGAATTTAGTAATGGATTTGGGGGATGATTAAGGTGATTTAGAGGGCTTAATTAGTGTTAAAACATGTGGGATTACATGTAGGAAGATTGGGAAAGAAATGGGTAAGAAATGGGTAAGAAAAGAAGTGAAAAACAAAATTTGTAGGTAGGTTCTGGACCGGTCCGACCCAGAGGTTGGGGAGGACGGTGGGTCGGACGGGAACAGACCGTGGAACCAAAAACTACTGGAATGGTCCGACCCAGAGGTGTATGGGTCGGACGGAACAGTTCTGGGTCGGACGGGACATTTTCAGAAGATGAAAAACTTACTGGAATGGTCCGACCCATAGGTTGGGTTGGACGGTGGGTCGGACGACCCCAACTTATATAAAAAAAATAAAATAAATAATAATAGTAATATAGTAATCATATGTATGTATATATATGTAGGTAAGCACATAAGTAAAGGACCTTAGTAATACACCATTAATGTAACACTAATGGTAAAGAGAAAAGTATGTAAATGCGAAACAAGTAAGATGATTAATTAAGAAGTGGAAAGTATAAGAACGTTGAGTTAAACTAAAGTAATGGGATAACGGGGTAAGTACGGGAGTAGTAGCTACGAATGCAGTGCAATGCTTAGTATTAATGGAACCATTTGGCATGTAGCCGGAGGTTCGAGAATAAGATTCGAGGAACAAGTATGGACTAAGGAGCAAGGGAACACCCGATAAGTAAATCAACGGTGAAAGGTATGATTTCTTCATGCCCTGTATCCTAATCTGGTTACCCCAATTTGTGTGCTTATTTGATCACCTAATAAGACAAATGCATGAATCGGACTATATTGCACTTACTTGTGCTGTTTATATTGTTCTTGATATTTGTCTTGAACAATAGTTTGTATAATTCATGAAATATATGAATGATGATGAAGTGTATTGTATTTCATAGTGTACTTGTATATTGTAATGTACTTTGTGCAGATGTGTATATGAACAATGTATTGGGTATGTGGCTTGAATGAACGACTTCTGCTAATTCCTGACTACCTAACTCCTAACATAAGTAAGGAATAAATTGGAATGAGTAGAAGTCCGATATAGCTTCGGCCACGCGTGAGGATGAGGAGACAAGAGGTTGGATCCGATTCCTGGTTCTTAAACTAGTCCACGGCCCAAATCCCTTAAATGGGTAGCATCCTGGATTGGTGAACCAAGTAAATCCCGGTGGTGGGACGGAGTAGTCCCCGGGTCGGAGGTCCCGACGACTTAACATGAGTAAGAGTAAGTAAGTAAGTATGTATGAGTATGAGTATGTATGCGTAAGTACTGTGGAACGAGTAAAAGAGTAATCTCCACCCGATTAACCCGGGTGGACAAATGGAGCTAACAAGTATGGTGTATTGTGTAAGTACTGTGTATGTATTGTGGATGCGTATTCCGGTGAAGGTAAGTATGGATGGTTGACTTGTATTGACTTCCGTGTATGTATTGAACTGTATGAATGTATCCTTGTAAAGTATTGTATTGGTATGAATGAAAGCATGTATGTATGTATGTAATGTAAAATGAACTGCATGTATTCGACCAAGTGGTCGGCGTACCCTCACTAGTACGCGGGGTATGCGGTTATCATATGCAGCGAAAGCTGACCCCTAGGGGGAACGTTTTTAGTATGCAGGTACCCGAAGCGGATGTGGACGAGGTAAGAGACCGGTGGCACATCCTTGTATTTAGACAGTAAGTAGTTTGTGAGGAATGGGTAGTGGATAGACTCCTAGTGAGTATGTATGAGTTTGGAAGAGGTATTATACTTGTATAAGGATCCTAGTAAACTCGGTGTGCGATATTGTATTTTGTATCGAACTTGTGGATTGTATGGAATGGGAATTGTAGTATTTGATCCGTGAATGTAGTAAGACTTGCGTTTGTGTAGCACTCGGATATTCCGGTCCATCAGACCAATGCTGTATGTAGTAGTAGTAGCCTTGTTAGTTACGTGGGTGGCTGACGGCGTTGTATCACCCACTGTATGTAAGTATGTACCCGCTGCGTGAATCTGGAAGCACGAGGAGATTGGACGGTAATGACAAGTATTAACGGTAGGGGTGTTACAAAAAGTGGTATCAGAGCCAAGTATCGCTCTGATGACTGGAAATACCGAGTTAAGGAAATACCGAGTTAGGATTTAGAAGCTTAGGGCTAAGGGCTGAGAGATAGCATTAGAGAGATGCTAGTTAGGAACTCCCGGTGAGTACCGGATACCTACAGTACCAGTCCCGCCCACCGCAAACCCCACTGTATAACTGGGGAAAGGACGCCAGAGAGAGGAAAAGCCCTCTCATACTCGGGAAAACCCGATCTGGCAGTAATGAAATATACCTACAAGAGGAAAGAGCCTGACATATAGTAGAATCCAAGAAATGGAAGACCCGGAGATGGATCCCGGTGGAACAACAATACCCACACTTATTAGTGGTGGAATAAGCACTCCAACCACAAGGAGGCTACAACTTACAACAGCATGGGGCGACATGCCTAGCAGTCGCAGAACCTAGCTAAACAACCAACAGCAGGAAAAGAAGCACTAACCGTGCAACGAAAAGGAAAAGGAGCGGTAATGGAACCCGAGAGACAAGTCTGCGGGACAACAGTAATAGCCAAGCAACACCACCATTGGTATGCTAGCTGGCGAAGGACATAGTCGGGAGTGATTGACTCCAAAACTACAACGCCAAAAAGGTTACAAACCTGGCCAACCTAGCTCAGAAAGCTACAAGAACATTCACAAGATATAATCTGATGCAACTACAACCGTATGCCTAAACCAACTCAGGCTCAGTAACCACAACAAACGTGTGGGAACAAGCAACAAGGAAAGACACAACCAAATAAAAAGGAGAACCTCCAAGGATTGGAGAGGTACCCTGATCAACGACAGCCATGTCAAATTTACTGAGAAGTCACCCAGGAGACTAATTAACCTAAGTAAATGATCAATAAGATCAAAAGAAGTGTCAACAAGACTATCAAGTACCAGGGAAAAACCATACCGTGACCGATATCGGTTTACCCAAAAACCACCAGTACCACGCACTTGCCACGGCAAGTGCAGTAATAACGGAAGCATTTAGAAGGACTTTTAGCATACCATAGGTACATAGTAATGTACCGTGACAGCGATGAAGCGACTACAGGAATAAACATCCTGAAACTAGAGGAATGAAACCACGGGAAGGCCTGACGGCATGACCACTGTATTTAGAACACACCAGTCAGCGGGAAGCTGGACTTGGTCAAGATTTCGAACATGGCCATGCCATGAAGAACTTCTTTTAACACCGTACCATGATTTTAAAACCAATTTTTCCTTCAAAACTACAACCTTTCTTTTAAAACCTTGGATTTTAAAAACCGAACCAACAGAATTACGGTGAGTATCATGGAATGATACAAGAGGAGTTGACAATAGAATACTTCACCTAGGCGTGTGACGAACACTACGAGTGTACCCAATTGCGGGATGTGGGACAACCGCACTCTGAAGGAGCTTGCGGGCCTGACACATAGTTAGGTAAGTGGTAACGTATCAACAAGGTACCCCACGTATGTATACATGTGGTGTACGACACACGGGAGGTAGTCAACTCCGTTCTACGGACCATCAGTAGGTTCAAATCAGAACAGCTGGACACCTCAGACAATCAAGTATAAAGGAACTCAGAGAATCCATCTAAAAAAAAGGAATAAGAACTAGGAAGTGCAAGGAGCACAGACTAGTGAGTATAGACATTGGAAATGTCTCAAGATATCAAGCAAATACTTGACAGCTGGAAAGTATACCCAGCATAAACACAGTAAGGCAATGGCCTAACGTGAACACCACAATGCTCAACGAACGGGACAGAGTTCCCAAGAGCAATTACAAGATTACCACAAATATAATCCATCATCAAAGAGGACGTTTAAACCTAGTCTCAAGCAGTAGGAGCAAGTATAAACGGTCTACCCAATGACGGGAGACGTTATAACCCAAAAGGGGAATAGCTTAAATACAATACCACAAGGCGGTATAGTGATAACATAACATAAACATTAGCCGAATGCAACGGCGTAACCAACAACACCCAGGAGCAGTCCGTGAAGGGTGTCTGAGATAACAACAGTTGAACAAGCGTCATGATAAGAGCACATGAGCTAGAACGAACATTCGGTTAGGACACTGAAGGGATTTCACTTAACAGGAAATACCCTAAATTACAAGAAGGCACTGAGTAACACTAGAATGCCTAAAAGGGCCTCCCATGAACGGAAGCGTGATGTCACGACTTACCACGGAGCCGCAACTCCAACTATGGGGTATACATGGAGTGAAACATGTATAAGCAGCTTGCAAAAAGCATAGCTTGCAGCAATAAGGCTCAGAAGCCGTAAAACCAAATATGTCATATAAACTTAAACGGTTGCAAACCGGCACCATTTGTTAACAAGACTTGCAAGAGGTATTTCCTCATACGACAAGAATCAACAACTGGACCATCAATTCAAACCCAACTTTATGAGTGGCTTAGAGTAATGGCCAACTCAGTGTCACTGTCACTAGAACTCAGTCTAGTATACAGTTGACAAGCTTTAATTACCTTCATGCCTTCTGTAGCAATGGTAACACAGAGGCATAAGAATCAGGATAATGCCAACATTGGCCTAGTCCACACTTGGACACTACGAGAAACCAAAGGAAGGTACCCCTCGTTAACCGGAGACCACCAATGTGGTGAAGATGCGAACCCATAGGAAGGCTTCCATCTACTACAACAATTAAGCCTACGCATATAGACATTGCCAAGAGGCGATGAAACAAGGAAAAGACATTCCAGACTATCACAACTTAAAGGAGTAAGTATACTTCATATGCAGTGCATAAGCAGGTACTAACATAGTAACCTTGTCATGAGATTCATGAGTGGTGACAAACCCCTCAACAAGAACTTTCATTTATCAAGTGATAGAATACTCTTCAATTAGAGAACGGGACCTGAAAATCCTTGAAGTCTCTTGGGATGTCCCGGTGATGTACATACAAAAATGAAACTACACAGCTGGAGCCTATAACCAATGCTCAGCATTATGGAGACGGTGATTGTCAAAAACAATCAATGTGAGAGCACATTGCATATCACAAAGGACCAACGCTCAAAAGAGCTTGTAACACAATAAACCACTTCATCCTTGATCAACTAAGATATTTGACAAATTATGTCACGAATGAGGAAATAATGTGAGGTAAGCTAACCTACACATGAAACCTGAATTGAAATGAAGCATCTGCACATTAGGAAGAAATAGTATTGGTATACTACGACAACCGTCATATACACGAACATAGGAAACCCTCAGTGTATTCACCATAAGGGGATGGTGCGCAACAAGCGACGCTATGAGGCAGTAGTTAGTCAACGACTCGGAGTATAAGTATGAGAAGACAACATAAATATTCCTATCACATAAGTGATTTACTGCCAAGTGTTTACGCCTTTGCACTCTGTATGACTGAGTGTTTTGGTATGGCACTTGTACAGCTAATGATCTAATGAGATAGCTAGGAATATGGGAAATGTAAATCGTAGTAAACCTTTCTTTCACCAACAACATGGCATGAGCCAGTTAAGCAAGTTTAGCAACAAACCGTGCGGCCTAAGGCCAGAGAAGCACGAAGAGCGTAAAACACACCAACAATCACAAGATGTGAATTCCAGTGGAATAAAGAGTGAAAAGAGACTTAAGAAAGTCACAAGGACCAACGCATAGAAAATGCAAGGTCATACAAGTAAAGGACACTTGTACTGAACCGGAAGAACTGGTATAAGTCAGAAACTATTAACAACAGAGGAAACACTACAACTGAGTAGTGACTTAACCTCGCCCGACAATAAGTCGGAGGAACTTAATGAATAATCGTGGAAGCATAAATAGCATGTGCAGTAGATTACCAGAGAGCTGGTTATAAATCTTAAACTCATTGGTTCAAACACGGTAAAAGAATACCGCATCTATTTAGTAAACCTTATTCCCATAATAGACGGATAAGAAGGTGATGTATAGCACATTAAGGATAACAAGAAGGGTGAATAACCCAAGTTATCAGGGTCACGCAGCAGAAGCTAGTGGGCCCTAGCTAGGAGATAATATACCTAGTAAGCATAGTAGAATGGCTACTAATGCCTTGAATCCTAATAGCTGCTGGAACCGAATTAATTATGAGTGAAATAAACTCATATAGGAATCCTCGGTGCAAAGACTAAACCATTGGTATGGTT
Source organism: Limonium bicolor (assembly GCA_023374045.1). Lineage (NCBI taxonomy): Eukaryota > Viridiplantae > Streptophyta > Magnoliopsida > Caryophyllales > Plumbaginaceae > Limonium > Limonium bicolor. Next base: position 155,369,491 of record CM041780.1, read on the forward strand.
AAGATCCTTTGACCAGAGCATATTGTATAGTATACCGTAGTGAAGCTAAACGCTTCAGATTGCCCAAATCCAGTAAACCAATGTTTAATAATAATAACATGTGGTAGATTACGTGGGCGTAATCCCTTTTAAGGGGGGTAGAGCGAAAACCGCTTAATGTAAGTTTCATGAATAAAACACATAAACTATAATGTGCATATCACAAATGATAATTGATTGGATGATTGGTACTATGTTAAATAAACATAAGTATCCATTCATATTGAAACTATGGTAATTAGGCACGAGAGATGCAAATACCATAGGATGGATATACCTACCTTGTAACACCATGTAAGAGCATTAGTAAAAGGAAAGTAACGAGTAGTGGACGGAGCTCCACAAGTATTGTAGCCTTGGAAGAAGTAGTATGAAATGAATGAGAGTAGTTGAGGAATGAATTCTAAGAGTAGTGTATTCGTAAGTAAGTTATTGGAAGTAAATTGAGAACAACTAAATTCTACAAGTTTGGTAATCCCTAGTTAGAATATCTGAAACGATGGAGAGTAATGGATGGAAGTAGTGAAGGTTGATGAAATGAGCACTTAGGTATTGAATCTCGAAGAAAAGAACTTGGAAGTAGAATGAGGACGATAGATGGACTGAATTCCATCCCTTGGAGATGTATGAATGACTAGGAAGAGTAAAAATATAAAACATGAAAATAATTGAATTATTTGTTTGTTTGAAACTGATGTGGGAAGTCGAACTTGATCCTGATCAGATCAAGGGAAACCGAACACAAATTGGAGTGGAAAGATAGTTCAACACTGGTGCTGATCACATCAGGGTCGAACAATTCTTGAAGCTCCCCTCAAGTGGTCACAAGAATCACACATAGGATAGAAGTAATGAATATAAATGGAAATTGGGAGTTGGATGCTTTAGAAAGATTTCTAATTAGCCGTTGGGAAGGATTTTCCTTAGACTGAGAATAAGGATTTGGTTAGAAGCTTATACCGGAGAAACAGTAGTGTAACATATTGTATTATTCCAAGGGCAGCGGGACACAGAGGAGTCCTGTGTCTAGATGACCTGAGTACCTACGGGACTGTATGTGTATTGCATTGCTTTGGGGATAGCTTTGCATCGTATCTATGTGAAAACCTGGTAATATGAAACCAATAGTTGGTAATAATGTGGATGGGAGCAATTATAGTACATTTGTATGGTATGGAATGTAGAGACCGTGAGTAATGGATTTGGGAATTGTAAGGAGGAAGAATGTGTAACTTTTGGTATTAGATATGTAAGAATGAGTAAGCATTGTAAACCTATAACCTCGAACAACTTTGAGGACAAAGTTCTTAAGGGGGTAGATTGAAATACCCCGACCTTAAATATGGTGATTAAATTATCCTAATAGGTATTTAAGAGCCTAATAATGATTAAGAAATATTGGTAAGGAAAAATAAATCCAAAAGAAATAAAGAAACGCTTAAAAGCGGAAAATGCTAAATAAGCGTTAAATAACTATAGGAGGTATGAGACCTCGGTTAGCGTGTTATATGGATTCTAAAGGTTTAATAAGACCTAAATAATATATGGGAACAACTCCCGAAGAAAACGGATCCAATAATGAATTAAAACTCTAATAGAGCTTTAGAGCACATTTTTCGAGAAAACCCGAAAACGTGACTTTGAGTGGTCAAACGGACCCGTAAAAAAAATATAAGTCATTAAATAAATATTATTAAGCATTATGGAAGCTTAATAACTAATAAAAATAAAGAAACAAGAAAATTCCGGAAAACGGGCCCGGTTAGTGAATAGTACCAAAACCGGGTAAAATAACGAGCGTTTTCTGTAGAAGACGAAAAACGCTCCAACTAGTATAACTGTAGGGGGCCGGTTTTTTATCAGTCAAATAACTCCCTCACACACACATGTAACTAGCTAATTAAATAAGAGAGACAAAAGCAATAAAGTAAAAACTACTTTATCTCTTCTCTCTCTCCTCATTTACTCATTTCTCTCTCTTCACCTCCCTCCTTCCTCACCCATCGATTTCTCCCCCCTCTCTCCTCTGGTTTTGGGCGATTTCTTGAAGCTCCACAAGCCTCCCATGGCTTCTCTTCTTTCTCCTCATGCTCTATCTCCATTTGAGCTCCAAATGTAAAATAAATTGCATATTTGAACTCCCCTCATCCTCCTCTACACTTCTCTCTTTTCAAAATCCAAAAATGAGGAAGTTTATTTTTGTGGGTTTTCCCCATTCAAAGAGAAAATAGCACCAATGGGTAGCTTGGAGTCTCCTCTCTCCATTAAGGTAAAAATCTACATGAAAAACTCATGTTCTCTCCATTTTCCTTCATAACCGATTTTTGCCCATTTGTAACACTCCATTTTCTCTCTCTCTTTGAGCATAATATCAACCTTGCAATGATGGTGGATTCACCTTCTTGAACCAAGGGCTAAAACCCCTCCTAAAACACTCCAAAGGTAAACCCTAGAATTTGTATTTTTAACACTTCAATGAATTAGTGTTAATTTAAGGGTTAGTAGTTTAATTATACTTGTTTTGTGTGCTTTGGGTGGTGGGAATGGAGTTTGGCAACTCCATTCCCCACATGTCCGGTTTTGAGCAAAGAAGAGAGAAGAAGGAGAATTGGAAAATGAATGAAGGAATTATAAGCTCAAGGTAAGAGCTCTTTCCTAATGTTAAATTCTATTGCATTAGAGTAATGGGAATGGGTAAAATGTTTAAAGAACCCAAAACCTTGTACTAGTATTGAGGATTGTGAAGTTTGAGTATTTAAGAGCAAGTATTTGAATTGTAGGCTTTGGAGCCAAATGTGATGTGTATGTGTATTGGGATTGTGGATGGAGAAAATATTGAGGAATTTATATTTGTATGTGTGCTGGTAGAACCCTTGTGGTTTGGCTAGAATAGGGATGAATTGATGAGGAATTACATATGTGGATAAGTGAGAAATGTAGATGAACTATGGCAAAATTTTGGTAGGAATATGTACATGTATAGATGACTTGGTGAATGGGAAAACCAAGGGTGTATGGGAGTTAGTAGAGATGTTTAATAACTATGGAGTAGTAGTTGTGGTATGAGAATGAAAGAATGTAAAATCTGTAGCAAAAGTTGTTGAATGGTATTGGAGGAACTAAGAGAACATATGTACATGACCTAGGGAGTGAGTGTTGGACTTGAGAAGAGGTGAGGCAATGCATTGTAGGCCTTGGAAATGGCATTAGGAGAGGAAATTATGTATGGAGGAGGTAGGAACCAAAATCTGTAGCAAAGAGGTATTAAATTGCATTGTAGAACTAGAAAGAATTAGTGTGCAAGATTTGGTAAGAGGAGAGTTGGACTTGGGTATAGGTAATGTAATGGCTTGGAAATGTATTTGGGATGCTAGTAATGGTATTGGTAGTAGAAGTATTGGATGTGAGAATTGAGTTTTAAAATCTGTAGCATAAGTGTAACAAAAACTGTTACATGTGTTGTAGAAGAAGTAAGAAAATTGTGTAAGTTGTTTGATGAATTTAGTAATGGATTTGGGGGATGAATTAAGGTGATTTAGAGGGCTTAATTAGTGTTAAAACATGTGGGATTACATGTAGGAAGATTAGGGAAGAAATGGGTAAGAAATGGGTAAGAAAAGAAGTGAAAAACAAAATCTGTAGGTAGGTTCTGGACCGGTCCGACCCAGAGGTTGGGGAGGACGGTGGGTCGGACGGGAACAGACCGCGGAACCAAAAACTACTGGAATGGTCCGACCCAGAGGTGTATGGGTCGGATGGAACAGTTCTGGGTCGGACGGGACATTTTCAGAAGACGGAAAACTTACTGGAATGGTCCGACCCATAGGTTGGATCGGACGGTGGGTCGGACGACCCCAACTTATATAAAAAAATAAAAAATAATAATAGTAACATAGTAATCATATGTATGTATATATATGTAGGTAAGCACATAAGTAAAGGACCTTAGTAATGCACCATTAATGTAACATTAATGGTAAAGAGAAAAGTATGTAAATGCGAAACAAGTAAGATGATTAATTAAGAAGTGGAAAGTATAAGAACGTTGAGTTAAACTAAAGTAATGGGATAACGGGGTAAGTACGGGAGTAGTAGCTACGAATGCAGTGCAATGCTTAGTATTAATGGAACCATTTGGCATGTAGCCGGAGGTTCGAGAATAAGATTCGAGGAACAAGTATGGACTAAGGAGCAAGGAAACACCCGATAAGTAAATCAACGGTGAAAGGTATGATTTCTTCATGCCCTGTATCCTAATCTGGTTACCCCGATTTGTGTGCTTATTTGATCACCTAATAAGATAAATGCATGAATCGGACTATATTGCACTTACTTGTGCTTGTTTATATTGTTCTTGATATTTGTCTTGAACAATAGTTTGTATAATTCATGAAATATATGAATGATGATGAAGTGTATTGTATTTCGTAGTGTACTTGTATATTGTAATGTACTTTGTGCGGATGTGTATATGAACAATGTATTGGGTATGTGGCTTGAATGAATGACTTCTGCTAATTCCTGACTACCTAACTCCTAACATAAGTAAGGAATAAATTGGAATAAGTAGAAGTCTGATATAGCTTCGGCCACGCGTGAGGATGAGGAGACACAAGAGGTTGGATCCGATTCCTGGTTCTTAAACTAGTCCATGGCCCAAATCCCTTAAATGGGTAGCATCCTGGATTGGTGAACCAAGTAAATCCCGGTGGTGGGACGGAGTAGCCCCCGGGCTGGAGGTCCCGACGACTTAACATGAGTAAGAGTAAGTAAGTAAGTATGTATGAGTATGAGTATGTATGCGTAAGTACTGTGGAACGAGTAAAAGAGTAATCTCCACCCGATTAACCCGGGTGGACAAATGGAGCTCACAAGTATGGTGTATTGTGTAAGTACTGAGTATGTATTGTGGATGCGTATTCCGGTGAAGGTAAGTATGGATGGTTGACTTGTATTGACTTCCGTGTATGTATTGAACTGTATGAATGTATCCTTGTAAAGTATTGTATTGGTATGAATGAAAGCATGTATGTATGTATGTAATGTAAATGAACTGCATGTATTCGACCAAGTGGTCGGCGTACCCTCACTAGTACGCGGGGTATGCGGTTATCATATGCAGCGAAAGCTGACCCCCTAGGGGGAACGTTTTTAGTATGCAGGTACCCGAAGCGGATGTAGATGAGGTAAGAGACCGGTGGCACATCCTTGTATTTAGACAGTAAGTAGTTTGTGAGGAATGGGTAGTGGATAGACTCCTAGTGAGTATGTATGAGTTTGGAAGAGGTATTATACTTGTATAAGGATCCTAGTAAACTCGGCGTGCGATATTGTATTTTGTATTGAACTTGTGGATTGTATGGAATGGGAATTGTAGTATTTGATCCGTGAATGTAGTAAGACTTGCGTTTGTGTAGCACTCGGATATTCCGGTCCATCAGACCGATGCTGTATGTAGTAGTAGTAGTAGTAGTCTTGTTAGTCACGTGGGTGGCTGACGGCGTTGTATCACCCATTGTATGTAAGTATGTACCCGCTGCGTGAATCTGGAAGCACGAGGAGATTGGACGGTAATGACAAGTATTAACGGTAGGGGTGTTACACAACGCACAAACACATGTACGACTTGATATATATCTTAAAAGTACAAAGAATAAAAAGAGAATTTTACGTGGAAAGAAGAGATTGGATTGATTCAGGAAGGGAAACAGAAATAGTATCTGTACAGAGAAGGTTATGGACATAGAAGTGTTACGTTTTGATATGGGTAGGCAGAGTGATGTGTCATTTGTCTTCTTATAAGGGCATTGACACATCACCACACGTGCCCCTAGTTAGTTTTCTAAGTCTATGTCATATCAGATAACAGAAAAAGAAAATAACTATAAGCATAGCATAAGAAATAACTATATCAACTATTATATCCTATCTTATCATCATGTTCCGTCATTTTTAATAAGAATGGCTTCATTATGGTCATATTGACTTTTCTAGATGTTGTTCCGGATAGTAAAGTGCCTTCAACATTTCTAGCAGAAACAAAGATATAACATGAGGAATCAATTCTGCAATGGAGGTAAACAACTAATTGTAATTAAGTTAAGTGAAAGTACCTTTTTTTTTACTAGACTTATGTATGGCTCCAAATTAAATACTCAATATTGTCAATTTTCACTCATTTATGGCGTTGAATAGCACAATCCCGTTTCAAATTACATGGAAGTACGTGCTCCATAGCTATATATAACACACTTGGATACATAATTGTTTTGTCCGTCTTCAATTAGAGAATCATCCACTTGCTCGTTCCCTTATGGAAACATGTTATATTTCATACAAGAAGGAAGTTTGGAGAAGAAAGTACAGAATCATTCGTGAGATAGGTTTGGAGGAGAACGAATAGAAAACATTGAAACTCTTTTTAATTTCTCCTTTTACACACTCATCATCTCGATAAGATCTAAACTACTTATAAGCAAATAAGAAGAATCTAACCAAATCTATCTAAATCTGATTAATATTTATCTAAAGCTTTAAGCAGATTTTATAAAATAACAAAAATAAACCCATCGTAAGTTGGGCCTAAGTTGGGCCAAATTAGACTAAGCCCGATAGACTATAGTCCACTCCAATACCCCCTCTCAAGCCGTAGGTGATCTGGATTACCTAGGCTTGATTGTTGCGCATGCCCATGTGAGGCAGTAACTCTTTGTATTTAGAACCCGATAGAACCTTGGTCACCATATCTGCAAGTTGATCAAAAGTATTAGTGTATGTGATGTCCACTAATCCCTGTTGAATTTTCTCACGCACAAAATGGCAATCAATCTCAATATGCTTGGTCCGTTCATGGAAAACTGGATTTTGTGCTATGTATATCACAGATTGATTATCACACTTAATGGGAATGGGTGTGATGTTATCAGTGCATAACTCATGTAGCAATCGTGTTAGCCATGTTAACTCTGTTGTGACATGTCGTAAGGAACGATATTCTGCTTCCGCACTGGAAAGAGAGACAGATCCTTGCTTCTTTGTTTTCCAGGATATGGGACTATCTCCTAGGAAAATGTAATAACCTGACACAGATTTTTGAGTGTTGGGGAAAGCTGTCCAATCCGAGTCACAATAAGCTGTGAGATCTAGGGATGAAGAATGACCTTTGGTAAGAACCATCCCGTAGTTTACTGTGCCCTTAATGTAGCACAATGTATGCAGAGCGGCTTCCATGTGAACTGTACTTGGTTTTTGCATAAACTGACTAAGAACATGTACTGTGAAGCTTATGTCTGGTCTTGTGTTGGACAAATAATTGAGTTTACCCACTAACCTCCTATAAGTGGTCGGATCTTCAAGTGGAGTACCATTTGTAAGTAAGAGTTGTTTTCCTACCACCATGGGACCTTTGACCACTCGTTTGTCTTGGCATTCATACTCCTCCAGCAAATCTAGACAAAATTTCCTTTGAGAAAGAACAAACCCATCTGAAATACGGATAAATTCAATGCCCAAGAAATAATGTAACTCACCCAGATCTTTGATTTTGAAATTGTGGTCCAAGGCACGCTTTATATCATCTACCTCTACTTGGTTGGTGCCAACAATTAACATGTCATCAACATAGACAACAATAAACAGTTTCCCTTCCTTACCATCTTTGTAAAAGAGAGAGTAATCATTCTTAGATTGTGTAAAATCAAGAGTTCTCAGAAAACTTCCAAGCTTAGAAAACCACTGTCTGGATGCTTGTTTGAGACCATAAATAGATTTCTTTAGGCGACAGACTTTATTTTTACCTGTTACATCAAGACCTTGTGGTATTCTCATGTAGACTCCTTCGTCTAAATCACCATGCAAGAAGGCATTATTAACATCTAACTGGTTGATGACCCACCCTTTGTGAAGAGCCACAACTATGAGTGAACGTATCGTAGTTAACTTAACAACTGGTGAAAAAGTCTCATGATAATCTATTCCATGTCTTTGTGTGAATCCTTTGGCAACCAACCTGGCCTTGTACCTTTCTAAAGTACCATCGGATTTCAGTTTGACTTTATATACCCACTTGTATCCAATTACTTTTCTGCCATGAGGAAAAGTTACAATTTCCCAAGTATTATTGTCTTGTAATGCTTGTAGTTCTTGCTGCATGGCAACCTTCCAATGATCGTGTAAAATTGTGGTTTTGTAGTTGCTTGGTTCATGCATGCTCATGACGTGCTCCACGTTGTTACCCGTGAAAAGAGCTATGGACGTGTTTGGTGTTGTTTTAGTCAAACTAGTATAGCCCGAAAGAACATTTTCATGCTTTCTTTCGTTATACACCCTTTTATCGAGAATTTCTTGAAAGGAAGTGTTGCACACATAGTCTGCCAAGTAACTTGGGCGATGACTCTCCCTTGTTGACCGTCGAACTTCGGTGGATGTAGTTGGCTCGTCTACTGTTACTACATCTGTATTTGTTTCAGATTGGGTGCATGTGGACAATCGTCATCAGTATCCATGATGATAGGCTGATTTTGATTGTCATCTGAAACATGATCAACGTTGTTGCATTCAATCCTTTTAGTAGTATCCTTGTAATGAAAGATGTTGGCATGAATTTTGACATCTCGACAAACTTCTACATCCCGTGTTTCCAAATTCATTATCTTATGCCCTTTTCTCCTTGGATCTATTCCCAGATAAATACAAGCTTGCCCTCTCGGATCAAGTTTGTTTCCTTTCGGTCGTATCACGGTTTTGTAACATAAACAACCAAAAGGTTTCATCTCTTCATAAGCAGACTTGACATTGTACAAACTTTTGAATGGTGTCTTTCCATTTAAAGCCTTGGTGGGAAGTCAGTTAATACTAAAGGTCTCATGAAGAATGCACTCGCCCCAATAAGCTAGAAGAACATTTGACTGAAAAAACAATGCTCTAGCTGTTTCAAGCAAGTATTTATGTTTCCTCTCAACAACTGCATTTTGCTGTGGTGTGTATGCGCATGTTGTTTGATGAATGATTCCTTCCCGTGCATAGAATATCTTTCCTTCCTTGGAAGAACCTAGTTCCTTTGCATTGTCGGTCCGTATGATTTTAACTTTAGCTTCAAATTGTCGTTCTACCATTCGTAGAAAGGTTACAATGGTATTCCAAGCATCTCCTTTTTGCTTAATAAGTGTTACCCAAGTTGTGCGAGTGAAATAGTCGACGAAACATACAAAATACTTATAACCGTTATAAGTGTTTGTACCACACATCTATGTGTAACAACTTGAAAGCCCTTTTTGCTCTGGATGTTGAAGTGGAAAAAGGCAAACGTTGTGCTCTTGATTTATAACATATGTCACAAGCCATATCCAAAGAAAATTATGTCCCTTTTATTAAACCAAGAGTAACGAGTTTTTTATATGGGACATGCCCTAAAATTACATGTAACTCCTCCGCCTTTGATTTGTTAGTCACACTGAGGCCCACACTGCTACGATGCCCCACCGCACCAGTCCACCGATCCAAAATTCCAATATCCAGCACATAAAGCCCATTCTGACATAGCCCGATACGATTACCCACTTCGCTGCTATTCTGGCCCAGCTTGGCATCAGTACGGCCCTGTATCGAACACCCATTATTATCAAAAACCAGAGAGCAATTAAACTGCCTTGTAATCTTTTCTACTAATGCCAGATTAAACATGAATTTGGGAATATAAAGAACTTCTGTCAACCACGCTTGTTTCCCAATCTTTATATCACCCATTAAATCCACAACTTGAGGACTCCCATCCGGTGAAATTACAGTCCTTTCATTATGCATACGTCTCTAATTTTGAAACAAATCCTTCATTTCCGACATATGATCGGTACTTCTAGAGTCCATAATCCATTTCTCAGCATACAGTTTATGTGTATAGCTACTCATGAAACAAAATTTGTAATCCAAACTGTTACCTGAGAAATTGCAGTGTCCGACTGCATCTGATCCCGTTTCCGTGTTGTTGCTCCGTATTAATTCTGTGATTTGCTGCAGTTGACGAGGAGTTAAACCATCCCCAAGATTCTTCTCTGTGGTTTCACCTTGATCTGTGACCTTGGCTGCATTAGCATAAGCCTTCTTCTTGCGAGCTAACACGTTATCTATGTCGTGCAATTGGTAACAGTCGGCAGCCAAGTGCCCATTTTTTCTGCAATGGGTGCATCTCAATTTCTGGAAACATTCTTCAGCGGCGTGACCTAGTTTCTTACAAAAGGTGCAGACAAGCTTCTTCTTATTAACTCGCTTGCTTCCACCGCCTCTGTAACTTTCTTCAATCGCACCGCCATGACTAGAAAAAGACATCAATTCTTCTCTGATGCCTTCACCTCCTCTCTGCTCCTCTTCTTGCATGATGAGAGCAAACGCTTTCTCCACCGAAAGTGATTCTTGCATTGCAAGTATTTGACCACAGATTGAAAGGTAATTACGATTCAATCCCATTAGAAAAGTAACTAGCTTGTCTTCTTCAAGTTGTTTCTTCACGGATTCTTTAACACCACAAGTACAATTCGAACAAGTGCATCTTGGCAAAGGCCGTGCCAGCTCTAATTCATCCCAAATTTCTTTCAATTTCGTAAAATAATCCCTGACAGAATCTTCTCCTTGCCTTAATTCACCCAGTTCTCGCTTCAGATTATGCAAGATAGCCAAGTTCTTCTTCTCCTATTTGGCGCACAACGAATTCCACAACTCTTTATGATCTTCACAATAGCGCACCGTCTGTGCAATACTTGGTTCCAGCGCCGTTTTAAGCCAAGAAACGACTAGCGACTTGGACCTCTCCCAGGCACACAACCGAAGAGAATCTACTGCTTCCGGCTTCTTGATCTTCCCAGTGACAAAGCCATATTTATTCTTGGCTTTCAAAGTAGATGTCATGTCCCATTTCCACCCCAGAAAACCCTTGCCGTTGAACTTTAAGACGAGATTCAACCCAGGATTCTCAGCGGCGTGTACGTATATTGGGTCATTGACATCGATATTGCTGGTTGAAGCCGACGCCGGAGATTTCCCTTTGTTCGGATCCTCCGTCATTCTTGAACGATTTGGACTTTAGGACTAACCTAAGCTCTTGATTCCATGTTAGATTTCATACAAGAAGGAAGTTTGGAGAAGAAAGTACAGAAACATTCGTGAGATAGGTTTGGAGGAGAACGAATAGAAAACATTGAAACTCTTTTAATTTCTCCTTTTAACACATCATCATCTCGATCAGATCTAAACTACTTAGAAGCAAATAAGAAGAATCTAACCAAATCTATCTAAATCTGATTAATATTTATCTAAAGCTTTAAGCAGATTTTGTAAAATATCAAAAACAAACCCATCGTAAGTTGGGCCAAATTAGACTAAGCCCGATAGACTATAGTCCACTCCAATAAAACATAACCTCGATTGATCACAGTGCAATTTATTTTCATCGATTTATTGTGATTTCGATCATTGTCCAATAATATCCTGACTTTCTGTCCCGTTCCTAACTAGATGAATCAATTACGGACATTTCTTCCTTCCACCATGTGTGGTCATGCGGCCATAGCAAGGGCAAGCCTCATAGTTCCCGTAAGTGCATGGAGGTACACAGTTACACCTCTTGCAACAAGTGTTACAAGCCCTAATACACATTTTATGCCTCGACGCTTTGCTGCATCTAAACTGACATTTTGCTGGGCAATCTGAAAACAATGGTATAATCATTCAAAAACATAATCAAATTCTTTGTGATTCTTATCATCATCAAGACAGTTATTCTTTTGTTAATTGATTTATTTGACATAATTTACCTATTTTCGCTTCTCCAGCAACTGTTGCTAGCTGAAACAATAACAAGTTCAAGAGTAAAATAAAGATCACGTCATCGTCATTATAAATAACATATGATGTGCACTGGAATGCCAATTACTTATTGAGATTAGGCATATCAGTGTAAACGCACAGTTATATATACCTGTATGATGACGATGAGACAGAAGACTACCAGAAGCAATGTCACCTTCTTATTGCTGATGGAAGGCATACTTTTGATCTGATTAATTGATCAGATGGATTGCAGGGATTTGGGGGTGAAAACTAATACACGATCACATAAAAAAAAGTGTTCAATAAGAACTTGGTATGGTATGGCTTTCTCTTTATCTTAATGGCGTTATTGAAGTTTTGAAAGTAGTTACATATCTTAGTTAACGTGGCAATAAACCCATTAATATTGATAGATATGCTCTCCCCTTCTAAAGAGAGTAAGCAAAAACTGTTTGGTGCTTGAATTAATGAAGAGTGGACCACATTAATGAATATGCGTTGATTGTGAAAAGTTTACCAAAATTGGAATTCTGGAAGTTGAAACTCATAATTGAATTGACAGAGATGATATGATAAACCACGTTGATTAATTAAAGAGTTTGCAACTCCGAATATTAAGAATGGTGAGATATATGTATTGAATGTTTTATTAACCTCTAATTATTTAGTGGTAACTGATTGTGGGTTGAAGAAGAATGAAAGTGCCTCTTAAAGCTCTATAAATAGTTTTTGTCTGTTAATTTATCGTGAAGAAATGGTTTTGGTAATAGAAAACCCGTTGAAATTGGTTTAAATATATCCATAATAGTGTATTCGGATAGGTGTTAAAAAAGGTGATTAATACCCTAACTTATGATGTTTAGAAAAAATAGTTAATTATGGTTAATGATTCAACCATAATGGTGGCCATCGGGTCCGGTTCTACCCGGAACCGGCGGTTCTACCCTAACCGATTGGAACCGGAACCGGCCGGGAACCGGTGGGAACCGGAACCGAACCGCCTCAGCCGGTTCCGAATACGAATACATGTTTTGAGATTCAGGGCCCGGAACCGGAACCGGAACCGCCTGGAACCGTCGTCGGATTCGGAACCGGAACCGCCACGGAGCCGGTTGAAGTTACTGTTGGAATTGGGCCAAAACAACGTCGTTTTGGGTCTCGGGCGCGCGCTCCTCTGAAGAAAATAGTGTATCTTTTTCCTTATTAGGGTTTTCCCAATGGGTTTTTACCTAATAAGGTTTTAATGAGGCAGTGAATCATATAATAAATTCTCTTTGGTCCTTATTTTTTGTAAATTCAATAAAAATTCCTAAGTCTTTGTTTCTTACACATTTAAGATTATAAACTTGAAGAATAACCTATCTAGGAGTAAGTGGATGAAAAGAGCAACGTGTGCGCTCAAACGGATCTCAAATCGGAGCTAAAAATGCACAACTGGAGCCGATCGAATCTTTCCGGAACCGCTCCGGAACCGGTCGGAACCGATCAGAACCGGAACCGGAACCGGCCGGAACCGGTTTTTTTGACCGAATCCGAAGCGAATCCAGATTTCATCAGAACCGGAACCGGACCCGGAAAACCGCCCAGACCGGTTCCGAATACGAATACACATTTTCCGGAACTGGAACAGTGGAACCGGACCGTGGCCACCATTATTCACCATAGTGTACTTTGTTTTTATTAACATCTGATTTGAAATTAACCTAAGTTAATAAAAATTTAAGTATGACTTTGAACAATTTGATATGAATTAACTCATTTTAACAGAGTTTTGAATCATCACTTGGATTATTTTGTTTAACCTCACTTAAATAAAAGTCACTCTGTTAACCATATCTAATCTCACACAATTTAACCTTGATCCAAACACTAAGAGATATATATGAAACAGACAAATGTCATCATTGATCAACCCATGCATTGCCACAGCCCTAGTGGCCTCTACAAATCACAAGCTTGTCTCAAAGAGACGTTTGATTGTGTAGATTTGAGCAACGTGCAGACCTAACAAGACGGAATTTGAATGTATGATGTAATTATCTATGGTATGTTTCAAAAAAAATGATAAGAATAGTGCTTATTTAGTGTTTCTTTCAACCTCCCTCGATAAATAATTCATAAAGTCTTTTGCTTCTTCTTCCCGGTAATAAATTATAATGCTCAAGAAATTAGGGATAATACATCCTTATGTGTGTGCAAGGGTGGTGTCATGAGAGACCATTTTATGCATTCGAATGAGTCTAAAAGAGTGAGTATAAGCTGTACAGATATTGGAATTTAATAAAAAAAAAAACTTTTACAATTATAATCACCAATGGTCTTAGAGCATGATTATCAATAGTTCTTATGGGTTCTTATAAAAAAAAAAGTAAAAAAATGAGGTGTAATAAAATGGAAGAGAGAGATTAAGAACCCAAGAGAGAGGGTTCTTCCACAAGATTTTAAGAACCAATTATGGGACCCACAACTATTATTATTCCAATCACAATCATTCACATATATGAAAGAGAAAAAATTAAGAACTAATAAGTGAGTTCTCTAATATTGTTAAAAATTAGGTGTGATTTTTAAAATGAGGTGGAAGAAAGAGAAATATGAGAGAGACTCTTAAGAACCTATTTTTGGGTTCTCTGATAATCCTGCTCTTAGTTGAAGAATAAGTTTCTCTCCATGATACAAAAAACCGAGGATGTTTTGCTGCAAATGTGGGACTGTCACGCAAACGAACCGTATTTGATTTCGTCTTCATCGTTGATTAACCAAACACCAAACCCTCTTAAGGACACATATGCAACCATAATGCAACCTGATGAGACCGTGGGTTTAAGGCAATTAGGGACAACAAGAAATAAATATTTAAGCTAGGGGTAATTAGGGAATTAGCTGGTGTTGCCCCTAGTCCAAGACATTTGCCTCCTGTGTCGCCTATTTAAGGAAACTGATGTCTAGGGTTTAGGTATCGAATTGTATTCCTCTTTAGTCACTCTAGTGGATAGGCGGGTTTACCGATTAGGCAGAGCTTGCTCTGATTTCCCCTTTTGGCAGGGCACTGCCCTGATTCTATTTCTGCTCACTGTTCCATTGTTGCCCTTAATATCAAGCTACCTACGTTTGTTGTTGGTTATTTCCTAACTATCTATCTGTCCAGAAGTAGTAGTTCATCAATTGGTATCAGAGCTTAGATCCTGTTTAGTGGGTGGAGATGGAATCAATACACCCAAACGGCCCTCCGATCTTCAACGGAGAAAACCCCCTAGGTTGGCTGAACAAGGCGGAGGAGTTTTTCACCGCCAAATCTATCCCGGATTGTTTCTGGTTTCAAGCCACGGGAGAGTGTTTGGAGGGAGAAGCTTTTCGCTGGTTCGAAGAGGTGTGGATGACATTCGGTGAGCTGCCTTGGGTTGATTTCCAGAAACTACTTATGAGAGGTTGTTTGAAAAACCGGTTCAATCGGGGTTTGCTTGCTCAGTTCGGAAATAGAGGCGAACAAGTTCATCAGTGGGGAACTAACCGAGCGGCAAGGGCTGTAGGGTTCGTGGAGGAGGTGGTCATCCAGAAACCACAATCTGAGACGGATGGGATGATAATTCCATTGCCATAAAAAAGGTAAAGATTCGGAGGTGGAAGAAGCAAGTAAAAGAGAATACACAAGGAGAAAAAGAAGACGGGAAGGCTGAGATGTCAAGAGGGGGAAGTATCTTGTCATCGACAAAGTAAACTCAATGGAGTGGGAGAATCCGACAAGAGAAGGAGACAGAGGAAGATTATTCGAAGGAAGAAAGAGAAAAAGAAAAGAATCAGACGCAAGAAGAGAGAGAGAAGGAAACGGATCAAAGAGAAGAAAAGAAGGAAGAAGATGAAGGTGGGCGTATGTACCATGTTTGGGGACCAGAAACGAACGGCCAGTACACTTTCCAGGAGGTTGGAGGAGGGGGTCACTAGTCACAAGGAGAGACTCTGGTTGGGCACCGCAAGCCCTGCAAAAATTGACGTTGCTACAACTGCTAGTTGGAGAAGAAGGCTGACCTCAGGGAGAGCAATCAGAGGGAGGCAACCAGCAAACCAATACAAGGCCAGGTTGAAGAGAGACAGGATTACCGATACCAAAACAGGTGTGCAACCACCACTTCTTCGCCGGAAGAAGAACAGAATGATGAGAGGTGGCGCATGGCAAAAGTTAATGGTCCTAAACTTTAGAATTTTACAAAAAGAGATATACAAAACAGGAACGAGAGGGGTATTCAACCCAAAATTCACGGCATTCTGAAGTGGTGGAAATATAGTGAAATCAGTGGGGCTGGAAAAAGTAGAAATTGGTGGCAACTTGCAGGTGGGCGGCGAAAAAGGGGTATAAAGGAGCGAACAGGGTTTTTTACTTTTCCCGCATGAATAAAGAATAAGGGAGCCCACAACAAAAAGTAACCAGCAGCTGCTGAGAGAGGGAGAGGGTTCAGCAACAATATTGGGGCCCACTACTTTACCTACTGCTATCAGGGAGAGCACAATATTGGGGCCCACTACTTTACCTACTGCTTTCACACATGGGAGAAATCGCTCCAGCACATGGACACTCAGCAACAGAAGAATAAAAACATGGTCACTAAAGAATTATTCCTTACGAGAGAGGAAACTGACAGGGTACCTTGACCTCAAGGGAACAAAGCTTTCAATTTCTTTGAAGAACAACTCCAAGCAAGATTGTGAGAATGAGAACGTCAAGAAATCAGCATATGCTGCATTCAATAGGCCTCGCATCACCACCACCTTGGGGACAAGGTGGCTGTTTACCCGGGAGGGAAGAAGACAGTGTAGTCATGGCACCACAAGGATACGACCAAACGGGAGTTGTCGGGCTTTGACGCTCATGGTGTCACCGAAAGACCCACATCTAGAATTCAAAACCACCTGGACTCATCAAATATGTAATTCATCACCATCTTGAGGACAAGGTGGTTATTAAGGGGGGGGAATGATGAGACCGTGGGTTTAAGGCAATTAGGGACAACAAGAAATAAATATTTAAGCTAGGGGTAATTAGGGAATTAGTTGGTGTTGCCCCTAGTCCAAGACATTGCCTCCTGTGTCGCCTATTTAAGGAAACTGATGTCTAGGGCTGTAGGTATCGAATTGTATTCCTCTTTAGCCACTCTAGTGGATAGGCGGGTTTACCCGATTAGGCAGAGCTTGCTCTGATTTTCCCCCTTTTGGCAGGGCACTGCCCTGATTCTATTTTCGCTCACTGTTCCATTGTTGGCCCTTATATCAAGCTACCTACGTTTGCTGTTGGTTATTTTCCTAACTATCTATCTGTCCAGAAAGTAGTAGTTTCATCACAACCACAGCATCCCAACATCAAAAAGACCAAATTGCGCCTCCTGAATTCCAATTATTCTATGTACAACAATTTTATTCTCCATAGAAGAAGAAGAAGCACATCAGCATTTTCCCAAGTGTGTGAATCAATAAAAGTGTGGTCCAACATTACCCTTCACAGATACAGAGATACAATTACAAACTAGTACAATGCAAGGAGAAATTAAAACCTAGCCCAGCACCGAGTACACAGGGCCATACAATCACCTTTACAGTCAATATTGAACCCTAACACCTTTGGGTTTCTGAGAAGCACATTTCTCAGTGATTTCCCTTTGATCTTCCACTGCTTCTCCAGGATCTCAACATTGCACTTCACTTCACTCTCCAGGCTACAACCCAGAACTTCCGGGAACTTCTTCAACACTTTGTAGATGTCTTCATCCGAGAGACTTAAGCTCCTTAGATACTCAAGGATGGTATTCACCGTTTCTAGCTTCGGTACCTCTACTTTCCTGTCCTCACTCCAGTACGGCGAGTGGATCTGACCAAATGCCTTGCCTAGTATCTTCTCCTGATCTTCGTCGGAGGTGAAACCGATTTTAGATAGAACTTGCTTGCAATTTGACCATGATTCAGTGTCAGTTGATGGAGTTTCAGCAGTTTGAGCTGTTGTGCATGAAAGCACCCATCGATTTTGTGAGTTGTTCCGGGTGTAGTGTGCTGAGGTTTTCAGTTTTAGGAAAATACTTCTTTTGTTTGGGAAATCTGTAGTTCCAGACACATGATCTCCCTGCAAAAAAGGACACACCAAGTACTCAGAACACAAAGATATCTTGTAAAGTAGAGGCAAAGTGGTGTCTAGTGCAATCTTGGTACTTAAATTTAAGTAATCATAGAAGCAAAAGCACTTACAGAGGGAAAGCAATAAGGGTTTCTGCAACTGAACGCTGATACTGGTGAAGGCGGTAGCAACTTCCCCAGCATCCCTGCATATGAAAGGGTTCATACAGAGAAGTTATTGGCTGCGAGAAAACACTGTATACACTCAGACAGGCATGGTTAGGAAAAAAACGCCAAATAAACAGAAGGGGGAATGATGGTAAGAGCAAAAGAATCCATCCACACTAGAGCTTCAGGCTACATTTGTGATGTAAATAGATTATCACATAAAATGGCGGACCTAATAATTAGCTAATGTAGGTTTGATCTGTCCCCTTAGCATAATTAACCCAAGGGAAGAAAGGCATCGCTGCTAATGCAAATACTCAAACTTTACATTAATAGAGGCAAGACACGCATATGATTAAGCATTTTATTTTATATTATGCAGCTGGTCCTGACAGACGAAACTCTCCCAAACCCCGTCAACACCCAGAAATTCCTTTCTTTTTGTCTCGATTAAAATTCAAACCCAAACCTCTTCTTCGCTTTGATTTTCCTCTTTCATTTCCCTTTCAAGTTTCAGGTTCGTATTCCGAACAATCAGTCAAAGCATCGAAGAATGGCAAAGTAAAAAAACTTATGAACCAAGCAATCACGGCGTTTCGAACAGATCGTTTCAGTTAACGGATTGGATGAAGTAGTACCTGGAGAAGGAGAAGGAATGAGAAGGAGAACCCGGGAAGAATTGCACTTGAGAAGAAATTCTCTTTTTGCTGAGCAGCAACCACACGGATACGAATCGGGGGAGGGAGTGAAATTGTTGAAATGAGCACTGCCACACACACGCTGAACTCTGTTGTGTCCCTAGGATTACCTCGGAGAGCCACCCACCTACCTAACCTCTCGCAAGAGGCTTTGTAATTAGCCGTATGTGACCCGCCCTTTCGACCGCCGTGGAGCCGATTATGGATTTGTTATGCTTTGGGCTTAGGCGAATTTCTAGTGATTGCGTTAGTAAAGCCCGGCTGTATATTGGATTAGGCCCATTAAAGTCGCCCATGGTTCTTTGTATTCATAAAGGGTGAAAGTTTGTATGTGATCCACGGACCATAATGTTATGTAACAAAATCTGTATAAAGTTCTTTTGTTTATTATCATTCATGAAAAGTATTACAACAAAAGTTATAAATCCAGTTTAGCGCAGAAGTCTGACAAGTTCAAACTAAACATAAATTTAAAGCGTAAAAACATTCTGCTTAGTCCAAGAAAGATGTTGCTTAAATTACATCAATTTTTTAAGGAAATTCAAAAAAAAAAAAAAAGAGAAGGATATATAAGAACTTGATTTATCAACCAGGCTTTCCTTCCCTCAAAACATTACTCATCCGTAGTGGATTTCTCTTCAACCAAGCTTTGCAAGTATCTTCCTATTCTCATTATCCTCAAGCCTTATTTAAGGTCCTTTAACTGTGACCCATTCTTTTAAGGTTCATAATATTTAATTAATAATATTATATTAATATATATAAAAATTATTAAATTAATTTTTTCATTTTTTACATATTTTTGAATTTTAAATGATAATTGACATTAACTATCATCCTAAACTAATAAAAGTAGGAGATAAGTTAACCTTTTGTTTCAACACTATAATTGCAATCTTCGGCACTTATCTTCACACCATAAACTACTAAAAGCCATTTCTTGATAACCCACAAAAATATGGTACAGTTTTCCCCACTCTAAGACAATAACCTCAACTACTGTTGTTTTTATTGCTATTTGAAAGAATTGTCTCAGCAGCACAAATTGGTTCCAAACCACTGTGGAAGGAGATACGAAGAATCGAGAAGGAGGAGAAGATGTTTGGCGGAAGATTAAGCCGATCGACGAGATATCGAGGGCAACTGGAGAAACATCGAGAAAGAGAGGAAAAAGGCAAGAGTTGTTATTGATAATGTTGTGTATCGGGTTGAGATACACGAATATATATACAACCACTAATTACCGTTATTAAACTGGAGAAAGACTAATGACCATTGTAAAACGGGAGACATATTAACTAAAGAAGAAAAGAGAAGATAAGGTTATAAGACTATCCTAACACCCCCCCCCCCCCCCCCTCAAACCTAAGAAAAAGAGCTATTTTGTTAGGTTTGAAGTGTTCAACATTCCCATCGACGAAAGTTGATGTTGATAGTCCTTTCCCGTTAGGGACTTCGTAAGCATATCCGCCTTTTGATGCAGATTAGAGATGTGAACAACATTGATGAGACCGGCTTTGATCTGATCACGAACGTAGTGGACGTCTATTTTGATATGCTTCGTACGTTCGTGAAGAACGGGGTTGTGGGCAATGTAGACAGCCGATTTGTTATCGCACTTCAACGGTATAAGAGTGATGTCATCGATGCCAAGCTCATTGAGAAGACGGGAAAGCCAAGCTAATTCGGTGGTAACGCGTCGGAGGGCACGGTATTCGGCTTCGGCGGACGAGAGAGAGACAGAAGCTTGCTTCTTGGATTTCCAAGAAATGGGGGAGCCTCCGAATAAAATGTAATAGCCACTAACGGACCTGCGAGAAATGGGGCACGAAGCCCAATCAGAATCTCAGTATGCTAAGAGAGAATAATCAGACATCTTATTTAAAAAAATGTCATAACCGAGCGTCCCTTTAATATACTGAAGGACATGGATGGCGGCATCCCAGTGGCTTTGGCAAGGGTGTTGATTGAATTGACTGAGGAGCTGAACGCTGAAGTTGAGATCTGACGCTGTTGATGAGATAGTTCAACTTGCCAATAAGACGACGGTATTCGGTAGCATTAGGAAGAAGAGGACCGTCTTGTAATTGAAGTTTGGTACCGGGGGCGGGAGGACTAGCAACCGATCGCTTGGAAGAGATGTCGTAGTCGATGAGGAGATCAGAGGCGAACCTTGTTTGTGTTATGCCGACTCCATGAGAAGTATAATGAAACTCGAGCCCAATGAAGTATGTGAGATTGCCGAGATCTTTGATTTTGAAAGAATTATGGAGGGTGTTCTTGACTTGAAGGATCTTGGTATCATCATTGCCACACAGAAAAATATCGTCGACATAGACACCAGGGAAGAGGATGGAGCTTCCGTTGCTCCATTTGAATAAAGAGTGATCATTATCTGAAAGAACAAACCCAAGGTTAGTGAGACTAGTCGAAAGTTTAGCATACCATTGGCGAGAGGCTTGTTTTAAGCCGTATAGGGATTTTTGCAACTTGCACACTAAACCGTTGGGGGTAGTCAAGCCATCGGGAATTTTCATGTAGATTTTTTTGTGAAGGTCGCCATGAATAAAGGCGTTGTTGATGTCGAGTTGATGAATTGTCCAACGTCGTTTCATGGCAACGCTTACTAATGTTTGAATGGTCGTCATTTTGACGACCGGAGAGAAAGTCTCATGAAAATCTTCTCCTTCTTTTTGTGTGAACCCGCGAACGACCAAACGAGCTTTGTATCGATCGATGGTTCCATCGGCTTTGTGCTTGGTGCGATACACCCAGGGTGTCGGCAAGTGATACATCTTTTTCCTTTGGGAGTTTAACAAGAGTCCACGTTTTATTTTCTTCAAGAGCTTGAAGTTCAGAATTCATTGCTGCTCTCTATTCTGGGTGTTGAATGGCAACGCGATATGATGATGGTTCAAGAGGACACTGCATTTGGACCTGAGAGCATAAAATCTGAGAAGGAATAAAGTCAGTGATGGAATTTAAAGAAGGTAAGAGATTGGGCCTTGAATTTTCAAGCCTGGTAGACAGAAGACGGGTAAAGGGATCTCGGGTAACTTGGTTGCATTCATAGTCTGCGAGTCGAATGGGGACTTGTCTTGTCCTCGTGGAGCGACGAAGCTCTTGTGGTCCAAAAGAATTTAAAGGATCAGTGTGGGCTGGGTCGTTGTCAGAAGGGAGAATAGCATGAGCATGATGATCTAGAGACCTAGAATTGAATTGATCTTTATCTACGGGCTGGGTCATTGTCGGAAGGTGTTCTGGTGAGTCATCATCGTTGGTGGAATTGAACTGATCGTCATTGGGCTCCGATATGATTTGGTCGGGAGTATCATGGGGTATGTCAAGGGTGGAGGGGACAGGATTATCTGACCTTTTGGATGGTGGGCCTGGTCCGTCAGTATTTTCTTCATAAATGAAATCGCTGTCGTAATTGTCATCAGTAGTGGTGGGAAAGGGAGGAAAAGTGGTCTGGGCTGAACCATCTGTTTGATTGGCCCGTTCCTGCAGAGGTAAAAGCTCTTCAAAGAAGATTAGATCACGACTGGTAATAATTTTGTTTTCATCGATAAGCAGAACGCGATGCCCTTTCTTACACAGGCCTGGCCCAAGATAGACTCCTCTGTGTCCACGGTTGTCAAATTTGCTTCGGTTGATGGTTGGCCCAGTATGATAGACCAATGACCCGAAAGTCCTGATGCTGCTCAAATTAGGTGGAGAACCATACAAACATTCATAGGGAGATAATCCATTCAAGGTGAAGGATGGTAATCTATTAATGAGGAATGTTGCCATAAGAATACTCTCACCCCAATATGTAATATTGAGCCCATATTGAAAGAATAAAGCACGAGCTATTTCTAGCAAATAACGATGCTTTCTTTCAACCACTCCGTTTTGTTGCGGAGTATAAACACATGTGGTTTGATGTATGATCCCCTTTTTATGAAAAAAATCTTGTAAAGCTCTTGATGATCTCAATTCATAAGCATTATCGGAACGAACAATTTTAACAAATTTATTAAATTGTCTTTCAACCATGCTTATGAAATTTTGTATGTGTTGTGAAGCATCAGATTTAAATTTCATAAGAAGGACCCAAGTGCATCTACTAGCATCATCAACAATAGTTAAAAAATAACGACAACCATCATGATTAGTAGTGGAACAAGGACCCCAAGTGTCAACATGGATGAGATCAAAGCAATGTTTGGATCTATTACTAGAATGAGGGAAAGGTAATCTATGGCCTTTAGCCCTAAAACATATATCGCAAACAAAATTATCAGGTATCTCACGTTTCTGAATAAGGCCCATTTGAATCATTTTATTCAGGGGAGGATGTCCCATCCTTCTATGCAATATCAACACACGAGAATTACAAGAATAAGCAGATCCAGAAGATTGATCATTATTACAAGCATAAAAAATGTTGCGCAACAGCCTGATACCTAGAAAGTATAGCCCATCCTTTTGATGTCCGATCTGTATTTTATTCTTCCAAGTATGGGCCTGCAAATAGCAGGAGTTAGAATCAAAAGAGATAACGCTTTTGCTTTGCTGAGCTAACTTACTAACAGAAGCAAGTGAAAGTTTAAAACTGGGAACATGAAGAACATTTTCTAGCCTAAAACCATCGGTAAGCAAAACATTTCCCATTATATTAATAGCCTCAACGTGTCCATTCGGCATAGTAACATAGTTGACATCAGAGGTTTGTTTTCTATCGCTAAGCAGAGATTCATCACCAATCAAATGCTCACTTGCACCAGAATCTAAAAGCTACTGATGATTAATATGCTTATGATATGAACTATTGCATTTAGGGTAAACAATACCTGCAAATTGTGACTCATTTCTGCTACCAAAGACATTGTTGCTCGAAGCATTTTTATCGGAGATCTTTCCTGTCTGTTCAAGCAGATTACAAAGTTTGGTTAGCTTATCTATGTTTGAAACAGAAAGACTCTTGATCCCTTCTGCCTTTTTGCTAACAGTATTTGCAGTGGAATTGTTTCTTGATCCTTTCCACCAGTCGGGATAGCCACAAAGCTCAAAACATTCACTCTTAAGATGGCCAGATTTTCCGTAGTGAGTACAGATGTTGGTACTTTTCTTGCTGACATTATCTTTTCTAGATTTGCTCCTTTCACCAAAGATTCCCTCTGTTCTACTGGTGTTGTTTGCGAAGGAGATGCCAGAAGCTTCATTCTCACCCGTTCCATTGATCCGCTGCCTCTCCTCTTGGAGTATTATGGCATAAGCAGAGTCAAGACTCGGAAGGGGTTTTTTCATGAGAAGATTACCCCTAACATTGATGAAATCTTCACGCAATCCCAACAAAAACTGAAATAACCTTTGATTCTCAGAATGTTTAACAATCTTTTCACTATAACCACAGATGCAAGAACTTATGTTTGTCATAGCAGAAATATCATCCCAAATGCTTGTGAGTCTAGTGAAATACTCAGTAACAGAAGAATTTCCTTGTTCGATTCTAGACAAGTCACGATTGGGTTCAAAGAGTCTCGTACCGTCAATTTGATCAAACCTTCAAATGAGACGTCTCCACATATCGTACGCGGTTGAGCAAGAAACGAGACTGTCTCCAATACTAGTTTCGACAGAAGCAAGAATCCAAGATCTCACCAGCCTGTCGCATCTATCCCAAGCATCTCTGCGGTTCTTGGCGACTTTAGATCTCTTCAAAGTGCCATCTATCATTTTAATCTTGTTCTTGGCCAACAGACAAATCTCAATTTTCTTCTTCCAATTCTGAAACCCCTTTTTACCGTCAAACTTCG
The DNA here is from genome assembly GCA_023374045.1 of Limonium bicolor. Lineage (NCBI taxonomy): Eukaryota > Viridiplantae > Streptophyta > Magnoliopsida > Caryophyllales > Plumbaginaceae > Limonium > Limonium bicolor. The sequence goes on from CM041780.1 coordinate 155,394,116, forward strand.
TAGATGTGAGCTGACCTCCAGGGTTTTCTGAATTCGACACCACCAGCGGATCCGAGTCGATGCGCCGTCTATTCCTTTTCTTGTCGATTATTTCTTCCTCTTCAGATTCAGAAGATTCCTCCTCATCATCGTGAAGTTCGTCTTCCTCTTCGTCAGATTGGGACAACATTGAGTGAACTACGGTGAAATTGCGGTCGTTACCGCTCTGATACCATGTGGAAGGAGATACGAAGAATCGAGGAGGAGAAGGTGTTTGGCGGAAGATTAAGCCGATCGATGAGATATCGAGGGCGACTGGAGAAACATCGAGAAAGAGAGGAAAAAGGCAAGAGTTGTATTATTGATAATGTTGTGTCGGGTTGAGATACACGAATATATATACAACCACTAATTACCGTTATTAAACGGGAGAAAGGACTAATGACCGTTGTAAAACGAGAGACATATTAACTAAAGAAGAAAAGAGAATATAAGGCTATAAGACTATCCTAACAACCACCCATTTTGATTTGAAATACTTCATTCACCTATATATTTTGCTTTTCTTATATCTTCATTATATTTCATTAGAGTCTGTTTGTGGTCAGCTATCAAATACAGTTGTCAAAATGAAGTTAGAGTGAAATTATGGAATCTAATGTCGACTGTTAAATACAGTTTTTAAAATAAAATAGAGGAGAAATAGTAAGACCGATACTGAAATTAATGACAAACGCTCACAGCCAAATACATCTTAATTGATTGAACCTTTTCATGCTACTGATGTGATGGGAGTTTGTACTTGTTGAGTCGCACACACTTGATTATATTGTTTTGGCTTGAGACACAAATTTATATCATTTAAACTTCGGCTACAATTGTCAAAATGAAGTTAGGGAGAAATGGTGGAATCTAATGTCGACTGTTAAATACAGTTTTTAAAATAAAATACAATAAAATAGAGGAGAAATAGTAAGACCGACATTGAAATTAATGACAAACGCTTACAAACAAAGTACATCTTAATTGATTGAACCTTTTCGATGCTACTGATGTGATGGGAGTTTGTACTTGTTGAGTCGCGCACACTTGGTTATATCGTTTTGGCTTGAGACACAAATTTATATCAGTTAAACTTCAGCTATTATATTCTATTCTACTACTACTATTTAGACGACTGTTTTTATGTTGACAGATGAAACATGTTAGCTATGTGGAACTAGATGTTGAAATGAAACAGAGAAAAATAAATGTGAATCCTATACAAAATACAGAGCCAAAAATTAACCGGGACACAGCCAACAAACCAACGGAATGCTCCAAACTATTTCCTCACTAAAAAGAAAAAAGAGTAACTACTTAGCACATACTTCCTCGATCAACCATAGGAGCTGTGAGTATTTACATTGTCAAATCCCTTACGTTACGAAAGACAGAAAAATTGCTGGTGAGAGGAACTTTTTTGCTTTTCCAAGTGGTGCAATCATTATAGATAACAAATCAACATGTTCCTGAGATATATTTGGTATACCACTAAATCACTGACAAACTGTTGGTGAATGGTTGTAAAGCAAACAAAGTGAAAATGGTTTGTAGAAAAGCAAAATTTCCCTTATACTGTTGTTGGTAATTTGTCCTAACTATTTATTTATTTGAAATTATACATTTTTCTATATAATAGTATATTTTCATGTTTTAATAATGATTGTAGACTGATTGTATCTCAGCTATCAACATTTTTTTTTAATGCCATGTAACTCTTTCTCGGCCATGGGCAGAGTAGCAGAACAAGTACAAGTATTAGTATAAAAATGTACTAGGCAATTTATCTACATGTAGATATAGCTAACACTAACTGTTGTTGAAAATTAACAAGGAGAATGTTGTACTTGTAGTTTCATTTTTCCTTGCTGGACTTTTGCCCGGTTAAACTCCTTAAATAATTGGTTACTGGCTTTAGTTTTTTCTCTCGTCCGTCAAGTAGCCTTCTCCAACTTTCTGTGATCATTTACACTTGTAATTAAATCGTCGTAGGACGAGAGTTTTGATGGCCAGCTTCCCATGAACTTGTTGTTAGTAAAACAGAAATGATATACCGAGATAATCAATAAGTCCTTATGCTCTTCTATTTTGTAACTGTCTTTTGGAATCGATGGGTGTATTCCATGACATCCTCATCTGGTAAGTCACATGCCAATATGATCACATGACATCCTCATCTGGTAAGTCACATGCCAATATCATTTGAGGACGTCTTCTTCATTCTCATCTCTTCCACAATGTCTTTTGGAATAGAAAGGATCCGAAGATATCATTGCAAGACGATCAGGGATCACAACCACAACTATGGCTAGAAGGAGCAGGGGCAAAGGACGTCTATATTGGGCTTTAGTGAATTATCGTGTGTGAGTAAGGTTGTTAGTAAAGGCAAGAATAGAGGAAGGTCAAATACTTTAAGGTAGTATATAGTCTTATACTATGGTAGGGGGAAGGGAAAGGTAGGTATTTGTGTTGTTGTATTTTGTTTCCTACAACTGTTGCGCCACTTATGTGGTTCATTTGGCCTAGTGCCTATAATTATATATATAAAAGAATCTCTGCCACAACGTGAGCTAGAAATCGATGGCCTAATTTCCTGAATTTGCTAGGAGTGGTGCTTAATTGATGTCCTCAGAGAAGGGATCTTATGGTTCAAGGCTATGGAAATCTGTTGCTTATAGATTTCTCCATGAGCTCTACCATTTGTTGTGATAGAGTCATGAAGTTCTTCATGGTCGCCATCGGTTGTCCATGTTCTGCTGCATCTAGTGGCAGATCTATAATTTCACTTGTGGGGTCATCTTCTGATATATAGAAAGAATATTATGTATAAGTGTAATTGTGGGTGCCATTCTTACATATTCTATAAAATTATTATTTACAAAAGTTAATTCTTTTAAAATTTATGGGGTCATGTGACCTCATAAGTCACGACCCACCATTGGCTATGTTAGAATGGTCGTGAGAGCTGACTTCTAGATTGTATGAGTGAGAGGATTCCTCGTTGGGGGTTTTGTATAATGTGTAATGAATGTTCTTACATCCAAAAGAGTAGCCGTATAATATGTTTTTACAATTTTATTTGTGTTAGTAGTATTTTTGTGCCAAACTAATTATAATGAACTGAATTTTAGATTAATCAGTTTAAATGGTAACAAGTATCAATTTTCAAGAAGAAATCTTAACTATCTTGATTCCTTATTTTGAATTTCACATTAAGGTTTTAATAATTCATTAAATCTTTAAATTTCCAAATTATTTTTTCTAAGACCTAGAGCTTAATTCCTACATCCTTAAATTCCTAAATTTAAAGCTTAAGATTTATAAAATATCTTTTTTATTGAATATATGTTCCCGTTTATTCCATTTAACTTGTTTTGTAAAATAAACAACATATTTTTTTGAGTAAATTACTAGGAACTCCCTTGAGGTTTTGGAATAATACAGTTAACCCCCTTATGTTTATCATAATTATTGGTAATCACCTTGAGTTTAAGGTATCTTTGACTATGAGCCCCTGAACTATAACTTTGTTATCAGGAAGTTAACTACGTGTTAACCTGTCAGTTTAATCAGATTAATAATGTCAGGCTGGGTAACAAAGCTGCTTAATCAACATCGTCTAACTCTCTCTCATCCCACTTCAAATGCATTTTCGAGGTAGGGTTCACGTTTTAAGGAAAATAACAATACTGATTAAGCAGTGTTTTTTGTCCAGCTTGTCATTATTAATGTGATTAAACTGACGGGTCAGCACGTAGTTAACGTCTTGATAACAGAATTATAGTTCGGGGGCTCATAGTCAGAGATACCGTAACTTCAAGGTGGTTACCAATAATTTTGATAAACACAAGGGGGTTAATTGCATTATCCCAAATCCTCAAGGGGGTTCCGAACTATAACTCTGTTATCAGGAAGTTAACTACGTGTTGATCTGTCAGCTTAATCACATTAATAATGTCTGGCTGGACACCAAAACTGCTTAATCAACATCGTCTAACTCTCCCTCATTCTGCTTCAGATTCATTTTCGAGGTAGGGTTGACGTTTTCAGGAAACTAACAATGCTGATTAAGCATTGTCTTTTTCGTTCAACCTGTCATTATTAATGTGATTAACCTGACGGGTCAGCACGTAGTTAACGTCTTGATAATGGAGTTAAAGTTTGGGTGCTCATAGTCAAAGATACCTTAACCTCAAGGTGGTTACCAATAATTATGATAAACACAAGGGGGTTAACTGTATTATCCCAAATCCTCAAGAGGGTTCCGAGTAATTTACACAAACTAGTATATATTTGTCTATGCAACTTCTATGATTTAAGCTAGAACATTACATCTTTCAAATAAGAATAAGGCTCTGTTCGCTTTTGGCATATTTTATAGCATTTTGTGGTATAAATGGGTGGGTCCCATGTGGGTCTCATATGGGTCATACGTTATACTCCAGTGAAATAGCTGTAAAACAGTCAGGCCAAAATAACTAAAAAACAATCATACCGAACTGAAATACCCTAAACATAATTAGGGTTATTAATTACTCTAATATGATATTTAAGGGCCTATTATTGCCTAATGAATTTTGGTAAAAAGAATAAATCCAAAAGAAAAGAGAAAACGCTTAAAAAGCGAAAAACACTAAATTGAGCGTTAGGTGACCCTAGGAGAAATAGAACCTTAAAGAGGGTATTAAATTAATTTAAAAGGCTTAATAATGCCTAAATAATATATGGGAACAATTCCCAAAGAAAACGGATCCAAAAACGAATTAAAAACGCTAATAAAGCTTTAGCGCATGTTTTTCGAGAAAACCCGAAAACGTGACTTTAAGTGGTCAAATGAACCCGTAAAATTATAGTTCATTAAATAACTATAAATAAACATTAATGGGAGTATAATAACCATTAAAATTAAAGAAACGAGAAAATTCCAGAAAACGGGCCCGGTTAGTGAATAGTGCTAAACCGGGTAAATAAACGAGTGTTTTCTGTAAAAGACGAAAAATGCTCCAGATGTATATAAATGGGGCCGGTTTTAATTAATAAGCATCCCCACTCATACACTAAGCTAGAAAGGAAGAAAGAAAAAAAAGAAAGAAAGGAAAAAGTAGAAAAGTGCCCCCACCCTCTCTCTCTTCTCTCATTTCTCTTTTCTTCCTTCTCTTTCCTTTCTCCTTTCTTCCCTGCGTTCTCTCTTCTTCCACCATGGCAGCCGATTTTCTCCTCCTTCTCCCATGGCTACTTCACCTTCTAGCTCATGCCCAAGCTTATTTAAAGCTCCAAATCAAAACAAATTACATATTTGAACTCCTCTCATCATCCTCTATCATTCTTCTTTTCAAAATTCCAAAAGGATGAAGTTGACTTCCATGGGTTTTCCCCATTTGAAGAGAAAATGGCACCATCTTGTAGCTTGGAGTCCCTCTTTCCATTAAGGTAAAAATTTCATGGAAAAACTCGTTTTTGCTCTTCCTCCTTTGGTAGCCGATTTTTGCTCTCTCTCTTACCTTGTTTTTCTCCTTTATTTGGAGCTTTGATTCAACCCTCCAATGGTGGAATAATCCCCTTCTTAACTCAAGGGTAAAAGCCCCTCTTAAAAGGCTCCAAAAAGGTAAACCCTAACTATAGTGATTTAAGCCTTTAATTGGATTAGTGTATTTCCATGGGTTAGGATTGTTAATTATGTGCTTTTCGTGTAATTTGGGTGTTGGGGTGGAGTTTGGTAACTCCATTGCCAACTTGACCGGAATTGAAGAGAAGGAGAGGAGGAGACTTGAACAAGGGGAAACTTGTGAGTTTAAGGTAAGAAAACTACCTTAATAACTATCTTGATTGCTTAAGAATTTGGGATGGGTTAAATTGAATAATGAACCCAAAATATGGAAAATGATGTGTCTAGTTGATTTTTGAGAGAGATTGTGAATTGTTGGTTTGAATTGAGGGCCTTGGAGCCGAATGATTCGAGTTTGTGCATATATGTGGTTTATTAAGATTTTGGGCTATATTATGATTTGGTGAATTTTGAATTGGTATTGTGTGCTGGTAGGACCCTTAAAGGGGTGTGGCTAGATTAGGAATGGAAATTGATGAGAATGGTGAATATGGACATGCTAGGTTTATGGGGAGGTTATGGCGAAATTTCGATAGGAATAAGCGTTTTACTTTTGACTAGCAAATTGAGGAATCTAGGTGTTGTAGTGTTGGGTAGAGATGTTTAGTGACCTTGAAATGGTGAATGGAGGATGGATTTGAAAGAAGTAAAAATCTGTAGCATAATGAGGTTTGGCGACTTAGAAATGCTAGGAAAGAGTTGGTGTTTATAACTTGTGAAACAAGAAGTGAACTTGGGTTTAGAGGATGCAATTGTCTAGGAATGATTTGTAATGGTCATTGATGCATTTGGTGAGGTTGGTAGGATGTAAAAACTAGCAAGAAGAAGTTAGAAATGCAAAAGAGTGCAAAATGCAAAATGTGAGAATTTGAATTTTGTGGAACTTGAGCAAGAATTGGGTAGTGGATTTAACCAATGATTTGGAGTGGTTTAATGAGTGTTTTGAGGTGTTTAAATATGTATGAAACTTATGGAAAGTTTATGGAATTATTAGGGGTGGATTAAGGTTGATTTGGGGTTGAAAAATGACCTTAATAGCAGTTTTAGCAGGGTCCGGGACTTAGGATACGTACCAAGTCCCGGACCGCATCAGAAAAACATGCCGAGAGCAAATGCAGGAATTGGTCCGGGACTTAAGTCCAGGACCAAGTCCCGGACCAGGGTATGAATTATGGCCGAGAGTAAGCAGCAGTATTGGTCCGGGACCTAGGGTCCGGACCAGGTCCCGGACCACCCCAAAATCTTGCAGAAAGTGTTTTAAAGGGTTTAAATGATGAGGGTTTGAATGGTATTGGTTTTAGATGATGTTTAGGAGTTTTTGGTGACCTTTAAAGGTCCTAAGAAGTGTAAACAAGTTTGAGAGTGTTAGAGAAAGTTGTGAGTTTAAAAAACTTAAGTAAACCGAGAAAACGGGATAACGGGGTAAGTACGGGAGTAGCGTTTATGTACGTACCGTAACACCTTAATATTAATTGAACCATTTGACATGTAATTAGTGGTTCAGAATAAGATTCGTGGAACATGTGTGAGCCGAGGAACGTGAGGACACCCGGTAAAGTTAACCCCGGTGAAAGGTATGATTTCCTCATGCTCTGTATCATAACTTGGTTACCCCGATTTGTGTGCTTGTTTGATTGTGTGATCACCTAACAAGATAAATGCACACGATCGGATTGTTTGCACTTGATGGTGCTGTGTGCTTGTGTAGTATTGTTGCTTGATTGGTTTGTAATTTGCAAAGAAGTTTGTATAATTCATGAAATGTGAATGTGAATGAATTGTTGAATGTTGAATGCGTATTGTAGTGCGACTCATAGTGAGTCTTGTTTGAGTAGTGACTCGTAGAAGGAGTCCGGTTGTGAATCAACGAAAACATGGAGACCCACTAAGCTATCGAACCAAGACGAGATAACACACGAAAACCATCAATCAACGGACACGATAAACCAAACTTAAGAATTGACTCAAAATGAGAACAAGCGACACACGGGACTAGTGAACGTCCTTAATTTCAATAGTCGACCTCCTATGCAAGGATGTGACTCAATGTTAGAAAACGAACATAGTTCCTAAGTAACGGAGGTGTAGGGGCGACCCTTAAATCGGCAGATACAACGAGATTGGAAAATCTCCTAAGTTGTATGATAGCATCGAGAAAGATGCGGCTGACTAATGTTTATATGTATTTATATATGAGTACCTATTGTTACTAACCCGAGAGCTGGGTTAGGGGGATTGTGAGTCACGCGTGCAAGGAAAAGGAAGCAACAGAGCGTATGTTTCCGAATCCATGGTCGAGCTCCCTTGTTACCGGGCCGTGTGCCACATAGTGGTGCCCGACTGGAGTAAGACCGGCAGAGCTTACCCGTCTAAAGAGGTAAGCTGGGTATCATGGGATAGGATAGAGGGAACATGAGAGAATGTTTCTAATCCTGTATCGAGATTATAAAAGCCCGGTGGTGAGACCTATATATGTCTCTGCCCGGAGGCCATTGAGGCTTAACCTAATATTATTCAAGAGTAGAATAATTAAGAAACTAGATCGGGACCGTGAGTGTCCAATGATCTAGGAGTCAAGTAAACTACCCGGTTGAGATAGAAAGTTGGTAATTAACGAGAATGAATCTCACTTGAGATACGGTCTCTCAAGGCTGAAGAATAAGGTAGCTGAACTTAACAAGCTGGATGTGATATCTGTGTGAGATGTGTTCCTTGAATGATTGTGGAGTATTTGTGTGAATGTGCATGTATAATGTATGATGTATGCATGATGTTTGAAATTAAATGAACCGCATGCTCTCGGCCAATTAGTCGGCGTACCCTCGCTAGTACGCGGGGTATGCGGAAGTCATATGCAGCAATTTTGCTGAGCCCCTTGGGGCGATGTTTTTATTTTCCAGGTATAAAGAAGCCGGTCACCGTCCGAGAATAGGACGGGGTTGTGATTAAGCAAGGGTAGTTGTTAATTATTTGTATTGCTGTATTATGGAAATGTAAGACCGAAAGGTCATTAATAATGTTGGGGATTGTAGATACTCGGTATAGTATTAAATGAAGATTGTATTGTATATCATGGGATTGAAGGTTGTATTGGTTTGAGAATTGATAAGGGAATGGAATGTATCATTTTGTATAGTGTACTCGGTAAGGACCCATCAGACCGATATTGTATTGTATTGTTTGTTTGGAATTGGCCTTGTCAGTCACGTGGGTGACTAACGACATTGTTTCACCCCCGGTCGTATTAGAATTTCCACTGCTTGTGTATTGATAATGGAGACGGTTTAGGAATAATGGTGTGATTACCGGTAGGGGTGTTACACCGAACAGAGCCTAAATGCTACTAAAAATGGTACATTTTGTAATTATGTATTCTGCATTCCTATAAACCGGTGTTGAGAGGAATCTTCTCAGTTATAATTAGCTTTAGTTATTCATTATTCTATAGGTTAATTACATCCCCACCTATGATGTTTAGCGAAATTACACACTCCACCCACGAAGTTTTAACAATTACTTTTCCCACCTATGTGGTTTCCCCTGTTTTACATCTGATAATTTTTCTATTTTTTTACTTAAAAGATGTTTAAATGTTGTCCAAAATTAATGAAACTTTACATGAACGATGCTAAAGTGTTATATTTTGATCCAGTGTCAAATCTAAAGTTTTTTAAGCTCACATGTGACTTGTGAGACCCAATGAACACACATTCACATGTCACATGTTTTATTGGGTCCCACAGGTTACACTTGAACTTAAAAAACTTTGGATTTGACATTGGACCAAAATATAACACGTTAACATCATTTATATAGATTTTCATCAATTTTGGAAAACATTTAAGCATCTTCTAAATTGAACATAAATTAACAAAATTATCAGATGTAAAATAGGGGAAACCACATGGTGTAGAAAATAATTTTTAACACCTTGTGAGTTGAATGCGTAATTGATGTAATTTTTCCTTATTTTTTTTAATGAGATGCCTAGTATTTGAGTATGGCTGTGAGTAGTCTGAACCATAAATATTTAGACTTTATATAGTATGATTTATTTGTAATTATTCATTTTTACTGTTTTACATATAATATATTATTACAAAATAATACAAATTTATATAACATATAGAATGACTACCTCATTATACTATAAACATAATATGTCAAGTTGAGCCAGACAATTGTTACTAGATTTCTTTTTTACTTGATTGAAGTTGAAACTTATAAATGAAACTGTTTTACAGTTTTAGGAATAAAACAAGAAACTAAATAAATCCGAAGGAAAGGATACCGGAAAAGGAAATGATACCCATTACAGAGTAGTTGAGTCGGTAACCACTCCCACCAACCTGTTTCCCTAGAGTTTATATGTGTCACAATCGGACAACATTTTCGCACATTGAATCATTATTAAAATGATGACCTGCATATCTTAGTTTGATCAAAAGATGATTTTGTTCAGATTAGTGGAGGAGGAGATTAAATGGTTTTTGAATTTCCCAACATTTAGATAGGCTTCTTTTTCAAAAAAAAAAAAGACATTTAAATAGGCTTTGTTTTGTGTGATTTAAGTGTAGATGAGCGGCTAAAGACTAAAGTTCACGCATAAAAAAATTATTACCCCTTTAATTCAAAAATATTACTACCTCCGTCCTCAATTAAACGTCTTGTTTGTTTTATGGCACATTTTTTCATTTCAATATTAAGCATATAAGATAAATTATTTTTATAAACTAAATTTTGTAATATATAGTTTAACATGTCAGAAATCATATAAAAACTCAAATTTTAAAATTATTTTAACTTATACTTTAAAAATTAAAGTCAAACCACAGTACTACCTGCATAAAACTGCCATTAAAAATAACAATGTCACTCTGACTTCGACGGTGAGCGTGCATTGATCAGACAAAACGCACCGCGCATTATACAAAGACCGCCTGCTGTACATTCGCCGCCGACTCCTTCTATCACCGATTCCGATCGGAATCAAATCACACAGTTCATCTCCCCCCTATCTCTCTCTCTCTCTCTCTCTCTCTAACTTTTAAGTATTTCATCATCAGTTATTCCTCTACTAATTCTGTTCCTCTTCTTCATCGAACACTGAAGGATCAGTGACGCCCTCAGCAACCCTAATTTCCGGCAGAATCTCATCCCAAATCTTTCCCGCGGGAAACATTAACAGCTCAGTCCCGGTTCACTCTCTATTAGTATATCTCCGTTGAATTTCGATATCGAGCCGGCATTGTCAAAGCTCAGGGTGCAATAAAGACGCAGTCTCCGCTAAAAAATCTGCCATTTTGGTTTGCCCCAATCACCTCTCCGCCGTCGGTGGAGAGCAGATAATAGTGCCAAAAGTAAGTAAAAGATAGAGGATCAGATCGATCGAGTATCCGGAGTGTTGTTTCTGTTATCGTCGTGTTGTCGACAAACAATGCGTGACAATGGCTCAGTACAGACAATCAGGCTTTGATAGGTTGACAGCAGGGCGAGGTCACGATCCTGTATACGTGAATGGTGGTATTGCTTCCTCTGACCATGTCTCGATCGGCATTAGATCTTCTAACAAGCTGTCTCACCGTGCGCGACGATCCGTTCATAAAGGTGGAAGCGGCTGTTGTGGCGGCTGCTGCGGCGGATTTGCTCGCTACGTGTCATTTGGAACCGTTGTGACCGTCCTTTGTTTCGTCCTCGCTCTTACTGCCTTTGTCTATGTATACATCTCCGCCGATAAGAAAGGTCACTTTTAGTGTTATTTTATTGTTTATTTGTGTTGTGAATGTGGTAGCTCATGCAGAGCTGATCTCTTTTCCCCCCAGAATTTATTGTACGAATCTTCTTGCTGCTGTAGGAGACACGGTGCTATGATAACTAATAGCCAATACGAGTTATGGCTTCAGTCTGAATATTGAACCTGAACTGAAGCTTCTTTTCCTTCTTTATTCCTTCTATCGAGCAGCGTCAAGGATCTGAACAGCAGTGAAGTGAAAATTTGAACTAAATTTCAAAGCAACCTGTGAAATTTCACTAGATCTGTTTTTGTTCCGATGTTTGAACTGGAGCTTTGTGTTGAAACACTAAAAGGATGAAATTTGAGAATACTGATTATTGCGTGGCCTAGAGTCGTCTTAATTCTCTCTTTGAAAATTTACTCATCTTCTGACGTTAAAAATCTATTAGGATTTAGCATATAAAATGATAGTGTCTATAAGACATTGTAACTCTCAAGGGTAAATCTTCATAATGGCTTTTGGGCTCTCAATCTTGTTGTTTCTCGATTGTTTATCAGTCTCAATCTTTTGGGCTCAATCTTGTTGTTTCTCGATTGTTTATCAGTCTCAATCTTTTGGGCTCTCAATCTTGTTGTTTCTCAATTGTTGCGGAGATAAATTAGAACAAACTTGGAGTTAGTTTTCTGAGCTTGTATTGATTACTGTCTGTAGGTGCAGAAGCCAATAACATAGGTACTATCCGGTACGATGACTTCAAGAATGATTTCCTTACCAACGTATCCAGAATTAATATGTCACAAGTACAATTTGGCCATGGTTCAGTATCTAGCGGTCGTGATTCGAGATACTGGGATAGGGATGACAGGAGGAGGGACGATGATTATGAGGAAGAGGTGATGGATGAGAGTAATGAAGATAAAACTGTAAATAGCAATCATGGACAGAAAGGAGAAGGCTCTATCAAGAAGTCAACCCGCAGTATAGTTGTTCAGGGAACTAATAGCCATAGCTTATACAATGAAGCTGGTCGTGATGAATTAAAGATGTATGAGGAAAAATATGAGGAGTCCTTGAAGAATTTTGGCGATGCAAGCACAGAAAGTGAGGCTAGAAATCAGGAATCTATTGATGTAAATTCGGGCAAGGACTACAATGAAACTGATACAGATGATGACTATGATGATGCCATTGATCTGCATGATGTTCTAATGGATGAATATGAAGAGAACAGACATGGTACAGCCGACAATGAAGACTTCAAACATCTCTCCCGTAGTGTTGAAAAAGATCGAAATCTGATTGAACACGGTGAAGGTGCTTCCAGCCAATCATCTCGGGACCGCAGTTTTGAATCACATAGTGCAGATAACTTGACTGCAATATCTAATGGACGGTCGACAAGTTCTGCATCAGGGAAGAGGCCAAAGCGGCACAGATGTGATTTTCTTATCTCCTTATGTCTTACATCACTTTCAGTTTTAGTCAAGTAACAGGCTTATAATGGTGACCAAGTACATAATATCCTTTGTTACTAGAGTGCTTGATTAGCAAAATCTAATGGCCAGAATGGAATAGTGTTTGCATTCCTGTCTACCGTCTGTAAATTAGTTTATAATTCCCGGAACTGGCCATTCCTCCATGATTCACCCTCATGCTGTGTTTTCTTGCAGTTTCTTGTCCGCTGAAACTTTTAAATTCTACTGCACAAATTGTAGAGCCTCTAGAAAGCAGAAAGTTCATGAGGTTCTCATTACAATACACAGTCACTGAGGAGAAACCTGATGCAGTTGATGTCTGGGAACCCAGATTTGCTGGCCACCAGAGCTTGCGAGAACGAGAGAGTCCTTTGTTGCTCGTGATCAAAAGATAAACTGTGGCTTTGTGAAAGGCCCTACTGGATATCCCAGTACAGGATTTGATTTGGCTGAGGATGACTCGAGATATATGAACAAATGCCACATTGCTGTCATTTCTTGCATCTTCGGGAACTCGGATCGTTTGAGATCGCCTACTGGGAAAACTGTATGTTGCATCGTATAACTTTATATGTGCTTTCATCTGCGTCTGTGGACTTGGTTTTTTTATTTAGTTTCAGTTTATTTTTATCTGGACGATCACTTATTTCTTCTTAGACAACAGCATATAATCTCTGATTAATTCATTGATTTCAGGTTAGTAGCTTGTCAAAGAAAAATGTCTGTTTTGTTATGTTTGTGGACGAAAGAACATTGCAAACACTATTTGCAGAAGGCCAAATGCCAGATGAAATGGGTTTTATAGGTTTGTGGAAGGTTGTAGTGGTGAAAAATTTGCCATACAAAGACATGCGAAGAGTTGGAAAAATCCCAAAGCTTTTGCCCCACCGGCTCTTCCCCTCTGCCAGGTAAAAATACTTGGATGAACCAGGGTAGCTGTTTCTTTTGACATCTGTATCGGGTTTACTAATTTGCAAAAATGTTTTGTAGTGCTTGATATTCTCAATATAAATGTCTTTATATCTATGTGCTGTTTACAAACCCATGTCGAATTCCTCTAACCCTCTGTCTCCTGAGTATACATTGCATGTTAGCAGAACCTAATGCTAAATTTTGACCATCCCATAGAAGATATTCTGCTTCTTCCTGTTCTTAACATACAGTACCAAAGTATTTAATAAGTGGGTTTTCTCTTACCTATGTAGTTCATGCTCAGTTGGCTAGCGATTATTCATTGTTTGGGTCCATTTCTCCTACAAAATGTTGTTGTTAAACTGAAGTAACTCGGGGGGTTCACCATGTAAATTAACATCAGGCAGGTGCGACCATACCAACACTAATGCACCGGATCCCATCAGAACTCCGAAGTTAAGCGTGATTGGGTGACGTGAGTAGTACTAGGATGGGCGACCTCCTGGGAAGTCCTCGTGTTGCACCCCTCTTCAAAAAATGTAAATTAATATTAGGCGTTTTCTAGAGCCTTGCTGTCTTCATATCATGTTCTTCCCTACTCTGAATATCATTTACAATTGCAGGTACTCAATTTGGTTGGATAGTAAATTGCGCCTTCAACGTGATCCCCTTCTCATCTTGGAATACTTCTTGTGGCGAAAAGGTAATGAATTCGCAATATCTAATCACTATGACCGGCATTGTGTGTGGGAGGAGGTTGCACAAAACAAAAGACTCAACAAGTACAACCATGCTGCCATAGATCAACAATTTGCATTCTACCAGGCAGATGGGTTGAAAAGATTTAATCGCTCAGATCCTAAGAGGCCTCTACCAAGTTGTAAGTTCATCTTCTCCCTTTTTTGGGGTTTGCATTAACTTTCTAGAACCCTTCTTATGATTTCACCCCTCGTCCATTGGGGACCTGGTGAAGGTGGATCTTTTTCTTTTTCTGCTAAAAACTCCTAATATATGCTGCCTGCAGATGTACCTGAAGGCTCCTTCATTGTAAGAGCTCACACACCCATGTCCAATTTGTTCTCTTGTCTGTGGTTCAATGAGGTGGACCGTTTTACACCTCGGGATCAGCTGAGTTTTGCACACACATACCTGAAATTGAGAAAGAAGAACCCAGAAAAACCGTTATATCTCCACATGTTTAAGGTGAGAGGTGATTGCTTTTTTCATGTTCGAAAACTGATTAGAGGAATTATCTCGTCCATGGTTTATATACTGCTAACTAATATATCATCTTATACAATGGCAGGATTGTGAAAGGAGAACAATTGCGAAATTGTATCATCACAGAACAGAAGAGAAACAAAATATTGTGCAGAAATCTTCAGAGTAGGGTGAAGAGATGTGTATCCAACTATCCTCTATGTATTTCCGACGCATGGGTCTGGTTTCCATTATCCAAGCGTCCCTAGTTGTCTTGATCTTTCACGAGAAATTCGACATTCTTGCATGATTTTGGTACAGAGTATGCATTCTCCCTTTGCAAGAAAAAGAGGTGGGTCGAAAATTTCAGAAACTGGGTGGAAATTTTATGAAAACGGTTAGGGTGGTCAGAGGTTGGATAACATTGATACCTTTTCGTTTCTACTATTTCCATTGCATTAGGGTTTTCATTCTTTCTCCTTTTTTTTCTCCCTTTCTGTACCTACCATTCATTTCTCAATATTGAGGCTGAACAAAACTTGCAAACGCGAAAAACTATTCTACAGTTAGGCAGATCTGGCCTGGTGATTACGAAGTAGATCCAGTTTGTTCTCTGGGGAGAGAACTGTATTTGTCTGATGAACTGTCGAGACTGATCATTTATGTATCATATATTTCATTTTGGCTATTCAACTTATTAACAATTTCTGATATCTTGTGGCTGTTTATTCTGACCCAGGATCATCCTTTTCTCTTTAAAAATGGAAACCAAAGATACATTGGGGGCACATAGATTCCAGTTGTCTAAACACATGTTTCAGCTACCCACACATCCAAGATTCAAAATCAAATTTATAGGGCGGTTGAGATAGACTAGCTATTTTTTTACATTACATTTACTTCAGGCGTAGTGTAATTGAGGTGGTGATCAAACTGAGGACCCTTTTCCTTCCCTTGATAACATCATCAAACACCTCATCTACCATAGACTCAAACAAGTCTAATCCTTCCTTGAGATCCACTGACCTTCTTCGCAAGTTTTCTCCTGAGGTCACAGACCGCTCGTCTCTTGCCATTTGCTCGTTGTCTGCCGCTATTCCAATCTGAGCTTGAAAATCTGCAATTGCATTGTCAATCATCTCAATCTCGGACAACATCAGCCTCTGATTCTCCCCCACAACCTTAAACCTGACTATGAAAGAGGAAACCAGCTTTTGAATAGAAACTGAGAACGAATTCAGGAGCTGAATTTTATGGCAAACTTCTCGAGCATCAACCATGATTGGTACAGGCTGGATGACCGAGCTGAACACTAACAAACATATCATGGTTATGGCACTTTGAATCACACCCATGATATCTACTAGCTTTTGACAATCCTTCATCTTGATCTTTGCCGCTGCTCCTATTTTGCAATAACTCTTTTCCATCCACCTCTTGACATCAAAAGACTTACCAACAATGTTCCCCCTCCCCTTCATATCTACCATTTCCATTACACTCATCACATCTCCATCTCTATATGGCCTCTTCATGGCAAACCCCACCATCAATCGCCACCTGTCGAATCCCGAAATGGATGATTTGAGGAGGTTGCATAGATCCAGAAGATCTAGGCTTTCTCGCAAGTAGTCCTCCATCATGTTCGCCTGTTCCCATGAGCCGAACTCCTCAAACAACCTCTCGAAGGTGAGAAGGAAGTGAGAGTGCATCTTCTTAACCAAGATCATGGCCTTCCTACACCAATGAAGTGATACAGACCCAACTTCTAGAGACCTCTCAAGGTCGTGGAGGTCAAGGATTATGGAGGAAATGAAAACGGAAACCTCATCGTCAGCTTTGTGAGAGGGAGAGGAGTAGGAAGAGGTGAATGACCTTTCTTTTGGATTAAATGGTGCAAAACATGTCTGGAGGAAAACCTTGGCCATGAACCTTTCTTTCTCCTATGAACAACTAAGAAGAAGAAGAAGAAACGATCACAAAAAGAGGGAAAATAATATGTTATGATAGACACTACTATTGTTCCTCCTTGCCTTCTTATGCACAATTGCTGGTTACGGACGGTGCTGAACCTAACAACTAATTGAACATAGAGACACTATCTTCTATTTGTCACGTGGGCTTCATAGACGAGGGAAAAAAGGGTCCCTGTTTCCTGTCCTATCACCTATGTACTAGTTTGCTTCGCAGTGCAAATTACTCCCTTCGTCATTATTCGTCAAGGAAAAAAGAATTACGTATAGATTAGCTCCGTCTGGGAATAGTGGTAGCTACAGAAGCTTTTTTTGGTTTGAAATGAAGTCACGCAATAATAAACTCTTTTCTTTTCAATTTATTCTTCTCTTGAGGATGGAAGTGACAGAATGAATATATATGATTTGGTCCGAAGTTGACGCTGGCAAGGCAAAGTAACAGTAGAACGTGAAAGGAGTAAAAGAAGACTCCTCCCTCTTCACCATATTTAAAAGTACATATTTACTAGGATTTAATTAGGCTCTAATCCTTTCTGGATAAGAATAATAATTATGATTACAGGTCATAGCTCTTTTTGGGACCAGATCAAAGGAAAAAGGGTCAAAAGCATAGCTCCAAAGTGAAAAGGACGAAGAGAAAGGCAGCCAAATTTAGGCTTGAAAATTTGGCAAGTCTTAAGACTCCATGATGCTTTGGTCATAGTTCGACTCCATACATAGCTCATAAATACATCAGCATCCTCAAAAGGAAAAATAGCCCATGAACGGAATTTGTACCAAGGAAGAAGATTAGGCTAATAACGCATGAGATGCCATTAATGATCATGGTGGTGATGATAATGAACAAATTAAAGAGAAAGTGCACTACGTTGCCTTCACCCACAAAGCATGCTTTAGCTTAATCGAACAGCTTCATATCACTTTATACTTAATCTTCAAAGACCTCATACTTTGGCGGGTTTATGGAACCGAGTTTATCTGATTAACTCAATTTTTATCTCTATATGTCACATTCATCAATTGTTATATCAATTTTTTTTACTTGTTCTAACTTCATCTCACAACTGTCATCAGCTAACAGTTTCAGCTATACAAAGAATGAACCCAAAACTATAAAAAACAAAAAGTAGCCGCTATTAATTAGATGAAATCGACTAGCAAATAAGCAAACAGCTTTAAATACAAGACATACACAAGCGACCAATATAACTAAATCTTAAATAGTCTATCCCAGAAAAAGTTAAGGTGGCCTTCTTTTGCTATATGAATCACAACATCACATAACATACCCCAGTTAGATACATCCCCATCCAAATCCCTAAGCACTTCCATAGTCAAAGTTCATCACCCTCTACCCAATTCCATAATCAGGTCACTGTAGCTGTAGTTGTCATTCACTATTGTTGTGCCTTTTTTGCGTTGATTGGGATGCTCTAGTTGTCGCGCTATAGCGTATTCTCAATATATGCACTCTACCAATTGTTTGCTTATCCATCCCAGGATCGGCTTAGGAAAATGTGAGCAACAAACCTCTCCTCTCTCTTTCCTGATAAAACAGGAAAAAAACTTCAACTTTGTCTTTTAATTTCATCATGAATCCTCCATAGAAAAATCTCATTTTTGCTACCAATGTGTAGATCTCTCAAAGAGCTTTATGTTGAGTACAAATCTATGTGTTTTTGGTCAAAATTCAAAAGTGGGTATACCAAGGAAGAAGGACTTCACCATTTTCTTATGTTCCACTTTCTTCCTCCCTGTTTCACTTCACTCTACTTGTGAGGGTTGTAGCCACAAACCATTGAAACATGCGAAGAGTGATCTCCCAGAGCGTCCCTGAAATACCCTGAAATTAAAAATAGTGGTTAATTAGGCTAATGAAGAAATTAGAAGCTTAATTATGCCTAAATAAATATTAGGGAACAATTTCCGAAGGAAATGGATCCTTAAAATGAATTAAAAATACAAACGAACCTTAAAGCGCGTTTTTCGAGGAAACCGGGGAAAACGCCACTTTAAGCGGGTCAAATAGACTCGTAATAATTTTTGTCAACCAAATAATCATTAATAAACATTAATGAAGTTCTAGAACCAAGAAAATTAATTAAACGAGAGAAAATTCCAGAAAACGGGTTCCGGGAGTGAATAGTGCAAAATTGAGAGTTGTGGGGGGTGCAAATGTAATAAAGCAAAAATTTGTACCCCCTTTGTAATATAGGCAGCCGGCCCCTTATTTGTATAACTGGGCACGTTTTGCCTCAGACCCACACTCCCCCTCTTAATTTATCCTAACTCACAAAGGACAAATATAATAAAGTAAAAAGCAAAACAAAACTCTCTCTCCTCCATTCCTCCCTCACTCTCACCGTACTCCATCTCATTCTCTCTGATTTTTCTCCTTCTCCAGCCGATAATGGAGATCTGAAGAAACTCACACAGCCCCATCTTCTTCCTCATCTTTGAGCACTCAACCCTTGTCCAAAAGTCACAAAAATTATACCGTTGGAATCCTCTTGTCAAGGAGATCAGTTTCCACCTTTCAAAAATTGAAAATCTCCAACTTCATTTCCATGGGTGCAATCATTTTTGGAGCCTAAAGGTGACCATTTGGAGCCCCACATTCTTCTTGATGTTCTAAGGTAAGAAAGGAACTCAAGTTCTTCTCTTTTCCGGCTTTTCCCTTGCAAAATGAAAAACTCACGTGAACACCACTACTCCTTTGTTCAGCCGGTTTTGGCATTTCAAAAGAGGAGCTGAAGCATTACCATTTTACTACCCAAAACCTCATTTAGAAGTTCAAGGTAAGACTTCCTAAGAGTTTTAAGTGCTTTCTCATAAGTTAGGGTTTAATACCTAAGTGAGGAAATTTACTAGCTTGTGTGTGTGTGTGCATTGGAACGTGGTTGTAGCTTGGCCTAATTAAAATCAAGAAACAAGGAAACCAGAACAAAGAAGGAAAGAGGAGCAAGAAATGAAGAAGGAGAGAAAAGAAAAAGAGGAATCAAGAACTTAAGGTAAAGAGTTGCCTCTGTACAGATTTTAATGTTTATGTAAGTATAAGTACATTGCTTAGCAATGGTTAGACCACTGTAACAGTAGGAAAGAGATGGGGTATATTAATGTTGACTGTATTGGTAATTTGAAGCCTTTGAAAACAAGTAAATAAAATGCTAAGTGTGAGTATCAAGTGTGTGGTAAGTATTTAGAATTTTGTGTGAATAATGTATATTGAGCAGGGATGTAAACTGTGTTGAGTGAGCAAATTGATGTGGTGGGAATACTTAGAAATGTAGGGAAACTCTGTCAAATTTTGGCTAGGAATTAGTGGACTTGAGTGCTGTTTGAGAGGAAAAAAATGAATATGTTCAGAGAAGAAAATGTGTGATTATTTGGTTAGTGTTAGGAGGAAGTGGTGTAGTTGGGTAGAACTAGAAATGGAGTAATGTAAGCTGTTTAACTAAGTTGTGCTAGATGAAGAACCATTTAGCTAAGTGGGAAGAAGAAAGGAAAATCTGTAGCAGCAGTTTAGGAAGAAAAACCTGTAACAGGAGGAAACTAGCAGTGGGAAATATGTAAGTTAACAGAGGTTGACAGATTAGTATAGAGATTGGATTAGGTTAGTTTTAAGTGCCTAATCAGTGTCAAAACATGCTAGGATATATGTAGGAAGATTGGGGAAGAAGTTGGTAGAAGTTTGGAATTGAAAGAGAATAAAAAACAAGTAGAATTTTCATTACAGCACCTGGTCCGGGTTTACAAACCGGTACAGAAACCCGGACCAGGCTAAAAACACGGCAGTAAGTAATACAAGAGGAGTGGTCCGGGTTTACAAACCGGTACACAAACCCGGACCACCCCTAAATTACACCCGAGAGTAACCAGACCTTGTGGTCCGGGTTTGTAAACTAGTACACATACCCGGACCACTCAAAAATCGTACCCGAGAGTGACCAAAGGTGTTGGTCCGGGTTTGTAAACCCGGACACAAACCCGGACCACCCCAAATTCTTCACAGAAACTATTTTAAAGCCACTTTAAGATAGGGACTTGGTAGGTAATGATAGTATAAGGTAATTAAGACTTGATTAATGATGTTTAATGATCATTAAGACTATAAACAAGCTTAGAAAGTAATTTAAAGTAAGTGACTTAAGTAAATGGATTTGAACAACAATGACTTAGTAAGTATAAACCGGGAAACGTTAGAAAAGTAATAAGTAAGGTTAATTATAGATAATTAACCACCCAACTCTATGTATGTGATAGGATTCGAATAGTCAAACACCGAAGGGGAGTCGGTGAGTCCAAGGTCAACGGTGAACGGTATGAATTTCTCATGCCCTGTATGCTACCTTGGCTACTCTGATTTGTGTGTTTGTGTGCTATGTGATCACCTAAATAAGATAAAACACACGAATCGGATTTATTGCACTTTCTTATGCATGCAATATGTTGTTCCTTGTTGGATGCTTATTTTAACTCTCAGTTTGTATAATTCATGAAATGAATGAATGAGAATGAGTGTGTGTGCCTTGATGTGTACTGTATTGACCAAGTAATGTAGAGAAGGACTTCTAACTGATTCCTAACTAGCTAACATTTCTAACATTAAGAAATTGGTAAATTGGAATGAGTAGAAGTTCGATATAGTTTCGGCCACGCGTGAGGAGGAGGAGACACAAGAGGTTGGATCCAAATCCTGGCCTTAATCTTTTCCATGGTCCAAACCCCTTAAATGAGTAGCAACCTGGATTAGTGAGCCACCCTAAAGCCCGGTGGTTGGACGGCGTAGTCCCTGCCCGGAGGTCACACCGACTTAACATGAGTATAAGTAAGAAACTAAGTAAGAAAGTAAGTAAGTAAGTATTGTATGAGTAAGACCGTGTAAGTCGTATGGTACCGAGTAAAAGAGTAAAAGAACATCCGATTAACCCGGATGGGTAACTGGTTAACAAAGAATGAAGTAAGAATTGTGAAGTGTATTGCTATGATGTTTTGGCTTGTGTATTGCCTTCCGGTTGTATGTATTGTATCCTTGTATGTATGTGACTTGTATGAATATATTAATGTATGTAATAGTATGTATGCATGTATAAAACGAACTCCATGTATTCGACCAATTAGTCGGCGTACCCTCGTTAGCACGCGGTGTATGCGAAGTTTATGCGCAGCTTTTGCTGAGCCCCGTGGGGCACTATTTTTAATTTTACATGTGCTCGTGAAGGATGACGGTCGTGATGAGACCAAGATTGATTTCTTTTTGGGTATTAGTAGACTGTGGATGGTGTACAAAGTTGTACACGGCTGAATGCCTTTTTTAATAGCCGGTGTACCATGGGGTACACCCTTTTGGATATTTTAAGAATTGTGGATTGGTAGAGATGAGTAGGTTGGTAAACTCATGACTTTTGTAAACTTGTGAGAAGGGATGTAATAGTTTGTGATTTTTGAATACTCGGTAATCGAATGATGTAAGTAAATGTTATGTATGAATTGGTAAGTAATTAAAGAAGCTCGGTATTTTCTGATTATCAGACCGTTACTGTATGTAGAGTAAGCCTTGCTAACCGTATGAGCGGTTAGCGGCGTTGTATCACCCGACGTAGTATTTGTATTTCCGCTGCGAGTAGTAAGATAATCGAGATGATTAGACAGTAATTAGAGGATTAGCGGTAGGGGTGTTACAGTCCCTTCCCACCGGATTAATATACATACCCGTTGAACCCCTGTGAGACATTGATAAAGATCAAGATGGAAGAAGAAAGAAAATTGTGTGAGAGATTACAAGCTTCGTCTGTTTGATAGTTTAGAAGTTTTTTTAAAGACATTTGAAATTTGTTGTTTAAGTTGTTAGTCATTGGGTTTTGGTTGCTGGATATATTGTTGTATTTTGAACTTATTACACTTTTTGAATCAAAAATATATCTTTTGGAGCTGCTTCTGTGATGTTATTATGTAATTTAGTCTGTTATTGCAACAAGTTTTGCTTTATTTTGTTTTAATAAAGCTTAAGATTATTTCTTAGTTAGAAACCGTCACCTAAAGCATTGTTAGCGCGTGCCACAATAAGGTTTTAGGTTAAGATTTTCATCGGAGCCATAATCTAAAGTTCTCTAGGCTCGCGCCCGCTTAAAGCTCATAATTACAATTTTAAACCATTAATTAAATAACTTCAATGAATAGATGACACAGACGTTAATTACGATTCATAACCATAGTTAAAGGGGTTTTCAACCATGGTAAATTACTTCCATTCCACTAATGACCCCTCATTTAAGTCTTTTAACTGTATAGGGAGATTTCATGAAATGCCACTTTTTTGGCTAATTCATGAAATGGCACTAAAAAAAGTCACAAAATACCACTATATTTTCGTAAAAATCCATGAAATGCCACTATAGTCATTGGCCAGATAGAAAAAAAGACAAAAATACCCTTACCAATCAACAAAGTACTTTTAAAGTTCACAATATGTCCCTAAGTGTTAAAAAATTCAGAAAAAACTCAAAATACAATAAAATTAAAAATATTACATAAAAATTTAAAAAAAATTATAAAAATTGAAACTTTGAAAAAAACATAAAATCGAAAATAATTAAATATTTCATTTTTAAAATTTTTACAGTACCATAAAAGAAGAGTAAATTACTTAGAACCCCCTTGAGGATTTAGGATATTACAATTAACCCCCTTATGTTTATCATAATTACTGGTAACCACTCGAGGTTAAGGTATCTTTGACTACGAGCCCCCAAACTATATCTTTGTTAGTAGGAAGTTAACTATGTGTTGACCTATAAGCTTAATCACATTAATAATGTCAGACTGGACAAAAAGCACTACTTAATCTGTATTGTTATTTTCCTAAAAATGTGAACCTGACCTCGAAAATGCATCTAAAGTGAGATGAGAGAGAGTTAGACAATCTTGATTAAGCAGTTTTGTTGTCCATCCTGACATTATTAATGTGATTAAGTTGATAGATCAACACGTAGTTAACTTTCTAATAACAGAGTTATAGTTTGGGGGCTCGCAGTCAAAAATATCTTAACCTTGAGGTGGTTACCAATAATTATAATAAACACAAGGGGGTTAACTGTAATATTCTAAAACCTCAAGGGGGTTCTGAGTAATTTACTCTAAAAAGAATATTGTGTTGTAAACAAATAATTTCTACTAGTTTATACCAATTAAGTACCATAATTTATACTAAATAAGTACCATACATTTTACCATACATTTTTTAATTATTATTTTATGTCAATTTAAATTTTTTCTTCAAAGTTAATTATTTTATATTTTTAACTTATATTTAGAAATTTAAATTTTTATAATTTATGTTCTATTTTGCACATAACTTATTGACATAATGTTTTTTGTTATCGAGAAAATATTATGTCATAAAGTTATCTACAAAATAGAATATAAATTTTTAAATATTTTTTATCAATATTATTTCAAAATTATAATAAAATAATAATTAATTTAAATTCTTAGAAAAAATGTATTTAGAAATGTGTGGTATAAACTGTTGTACTTAATTGGTATAAATTGATGAAAATTGGTATAAATTATTTGTTTATAACACATTATTCTTTTATGGTACTGAATAAATTAGAAAAAATGAAATATTCATTTGCTTTAATAATTTATGATTTTTATTTTTATATATTATTTTATATTTTAATTGTATTTTAATTTTTTTTGTATTTTTTGTGAATTTTATAACACTTAGGGGCATATAGTGAATTTTAAAAATACTTTGTTAACTAGTAGGGGTATTTTTGTCGTTTTTCCATCTGGTCAATGACAATAATGACATTTTTATGAACTTTTACGAAAATATAGTGACATTTTGTGACTTTCCTTTCTCTTAGTGACATTTCATGAATTAGCCAAAAATATAGTTGCATTTCATGAAATTTCCCTAATTTTTTGTATTGTCAGACACGATTGAACCATAACGCTGGAGTATAATGTTCGGGTACGACACCGTGCATATTTACAATTTATGAAAGTAATTTAAATAATTGTTAACGTAATCAATTGATCCTAAGACCATGATTATTAAAGAACCAAAATTTGGATTCTTAACGGTCTCTTTCATATTTCTCTCACTGCTACATCAGATTAAGAATTATATCTATTTTTTACTAATATCAGAGAACTCTACTTTGGTTTATAACTCTCACTAATTGTCATGTCATTTTACTTTTTACTTATTACTACCTCCGTCCCGTCATAAGTGTCCTGTTTGCTTTTTGATACATTTTTTCACCTTAATATTAAACATATAGGGTAAAATAATTTTATAAACTAAATTTTGTATTATATAGTTTATCATGTAAGGAATCATATGCAAAACTTAAATTTTCAAAATTAATTTATTATATGTTAAAAATTGAAGTCAAACGACATGTCCAAATAGTAAATAGGACGGTCAAAGTGGGACGGAGGGAGTAATTATTATTAGTATGTTGTTACTAATAATATAAGACATAATCATAACTAATTCTTTTATTAGTATTAAAATATAAAAATGAATTTAGAAATGAATACATTGGTACATATTATAAATTTCAAATATATTTTAGTATTACATTTTTATATCATAATAAATACTAATGTAATGAATTATATTAAAAATATGAAAAACATAGTCAATATAGATCTCATTTTATAGAGAATGAGATTTTAAGAATTTGATATATTTAGTTTATTTATATCATTATTAGTTTTTAAAATATTAAGATTTTAAAATGTATAAGGTTTAACTATTTATATTTGATATATTATAATTTGAAAAAACAAATGGTGATCCCATTTTATGCGTTCTTAATGAAGTTCTTCCCGAAGAAAAACCCAAAACTAGAGTTTTTTCCCTCTCCTCCACCTCATATTTTTTTACCTAAGAACCCGCAACAACTGTTGATACTCATGATCTAAATATGCATAATTCGTAAAGAATAAAGCCTGAGAAAGTGTACGCTTTGCATGAGAATGTAAATGAAAGGAAATTACTCAAATTTCAAACAACCAAAGTGACTATTCCCAATCATCATAATTTGAGAAAGTGGAAAAACAAAAGAAACTATTTTGCAGTTCAGATATCAACATCGATCCGTGCGCTTCAACACATGCAAAAGGGAGAAACATTGCCCCACTTGTCGAGACTGATCAGTTATGAACGAGAGAAGTCCCAATTTTGAGGTTAGTGCAGCAGCAAGGGGGGAATGGATTTGAATTGAATGAAATGGAATGGACAAACTGATCATTTGCAATTTAGAGCGGCAGAACTGGTAGAAATACGCCCATGCAGGTGTAACCATTGGAAGTAAGAGGATTAAAACTGATCAGCAAATTATATAGTTGGTCTATTTTTATGTAATTAATTTGGTTCATCTCACAATTATTAATTATGACTAAATCATAACTATATCGATCTCAAGATTCATCAATTTAGACTAAGAAAATATACTAATTGGACAAAAGAAAGAAAAAAAAAAAAACTCATCAAGACTCATATAGCTAGAGAGAGTACTTCTAAAAACAAAGAGACACATTAATCAGAAAGATTTTTTTTTTTTCATAGCACCTGCGCGCGCGCACTGATGAACCTTTTTATTGAAGCAAGAAACACTTTCTCAACACCTTCACAACCACAGCAACACCCGCTTGCTTCTTCTTACTGCTATTATTACCACTGTCACCACTGAAGGATCCCTTTAAAACGGACCCAACACACCCAAACTCCACAAGTTCATCACTTACCTTTGACATGGAAGAATCCAAAGAAGAAGAAGCTGAATAGTAATCATTATCTATACTACTCCTACAGTAATACTCTTTCCTCCTGCTATTGATGATTTGATCTTCATTAAAATCCTCCCACAACAAATCCATTTTCATCATCACCGATTGATCATCTTTTTCCATATTTGAAATCAACAACTTGCCGTAGTTTAGAACTACACGCTCTTCCGTGTTGGACAAGCTCTTCTTCTTACTGTTAGAGTCAGTGTTACTAGCGATGGAGGAGGTTATTGTGGGCTGCCATAAGGGAGGTGAGTCTATGAAGGAGTTTTGCCCGGATGTTGTTTCAGCTGAGATGGGGAAAGAGAATTCCGCCGTCTCCAACTTCAATTCTTCCAGTGGTGGTGGTTCTGGGTTGGTTAGGGTAGCCATAGAAGATGGGTATATATAAATTCACTTGTGTCTGTAACAAGAAGTAATCGGTGTGGGTGGAAGTTGATGAGATGGATTTGGTGTGGTCTGTTATCTGCAATTCTGATTTGGTGATTGATTATGAAGATTGATACTGGTTTTGGTTTTTGCCGTTTCTTGTGAAGGGAGAAAGAAAGTTTATGGTTCAACTACTCCTACTGTAAACAATGCAAATGACAATTGGGTGGTAGAGCAATATTTTAGTTTTCTCTTGTTTCTTGGTTGAGCCTTGCTTTATATATGATCGTAAGGTAGAAATAAGAGTGGGGGTTAGTTAATGATTCGTCATGGACCATTTTTAACCTTTTTAAAGCAGAGTACAAAATACAATTTGTACGTCTGTATGTAGGTGTGTCTCTACATATATTAGATATAATTTGCAACAACCATTTATATATACTACTCCCTCCGTCCTGAATTGACCGTCCTGTTTGCTTTATGGCACGTTTTTCCACTTCAATATTAAGCATATAAGATAAAAATTTTATAAAACAAATTTTGTAACACTAAGTTTATCATGTAAGGAATCATATGCAAAACTTAAATTTTCAAAATTAATTTATCTTATATGTTAAAAATTGAAGTCAAACGACATATCCAAATAGTAAACAGGACGGTCAATTCAGGACGGAGGGAGTACATTATTACACTTTTCTTTCCATATTCCAATATTAGTCCCCCAAAAGGACCAAGCCAATTGAATTCTAGGCCCATAAGATTCTTTTTATGTAGAAGATTGGCACCACTCTCTGGACTGGAAAGTGGAATCAAATCGACTCAAGTTTCACCATAGGAGAGGTTTTAGATTTTACCAATTTCATGAGCAACTCATGTATCTAATGATGAGTTTTAATTACCAGCCCGTTTCATGCAAGCCACATGACAACTCTTGTTTCATCAGTTTTGCGCAATGGGTTTTGAAGTTCTAAAATGAAGAGACCTTGCTAATAGACACAAAAGGGGAAAAACAGGGAAAGAACATCTGTCATCTCATACAGCCATCCGTCCGATGATTGGGGAGACAGACTAAAGGGTTATATTACCCCCACAGAAACTCCACACCCATCATGATCCAATCACTTCTCCAGGTAACAAACGCCCCTCAATCCTGGGGATATTCACGCAGCTCCAAAATATCAGAGCAAACTAGCTTCTTTCCTATAGGAACTCGTCATGGCATTTCCTGCAGTCATTAGCGATAAGGGGGATGTAACATTCTCCATCCATCATAATTACTTAGCTTATTTTGGGTAGGATTTCATCAGATGTCACAGCATTGAGTAATTCCGTACACAGTTAGTCAGACAACCAGAACCAGAACTATTCCAGCAATACTCACATTCTAGGCACTCAATTCTACTACATCTCAAATTTAAATATTTCCAGTTTCCTCAGACACCCAACTTTCAATGGGATGCAAAAAAAAGAAGAAAAAAAACAAGCGCTATATAGAAGAAAACTCTATTGATCGACATGAATGCTAATTGTAGAAAAATCAACCCAAATCTCTATCCCTTGTCACAGCAAAGCAGAGGAGGTGAACAAATCTAAAGCACTTTAGGGGTGGAGAAGGTCAGGGTAACTTCTTCCTGCACTATAAGACCGCTACATTCTAACCAGCAATGTTGTTGTTGATGACAATGATTCGAGCAGCTAGAAGACAGTTTGGGATGAGTGAGTGAGTCCAACGAGGATAACCTTTAAAGCTTAAAAGGTGAGATCTTTAGGGTCTTCAATGATGGATGCTAGTGTTTGCAAGAAGGCAGCAAGATCAGCACCATAGATCACACGGTGATCAGCAGTGACATTTACCTGCATCAATAATAAGCCATAGGTTAGTATCTATTTAGAGTTCAAGGAGCAGGAAGATCTGTAACTGTAGATGGAGATAAGTTTCTTTTAAGGACAATTGCCTGCATCTGGTTCTTCATGCCGATACGTCCGTCTTTAGATGCCACAACTGTGGGTTCAGACGCTCCAACAGCCATAATAGCACCCTGTCAAGTGAAAAGTAACGTTGTTAACTTCTTTAAGGTTTATCTGATTACAGATTAACAGATGAATCGAGGAGGGCTGGCACTAGACGGAGATGATGCTTACAGTTCCCGGAGGGAGAATGGCATCGAATCGGTCCACACCAAACATGCCGAGGTTTGACAGGGTGAAAGTACCTGTACAAATAGAAATTTAGGGGAAAGAAAAAAGAACCACAATGTATGTATACTATTATCATAGGCGATTGGTGGGGTGATGAATGATGGGCTCCTTGCATTCCACTCCATATTATCAGAGAAGATTTCAAATACTCAAAAGCCACTAATCACATAGCAATTAATCAGGATCATAAATTTCCCAAGGTCTTGCGGAAGTATTCATGGCACGGCGGACAAAAACTAAATTCTAAAAACTCAGTTGACGTTTTGCTAATTCATTGTCTAGAGTGTGACATCCAGTAAAGTTGTAAACAACAAAGAATTTCACAGATTGCATTGAGGTAGGTACCTGTGGTGTACTCCTGAGGTTGTAATTGCTTCGCCCTTGCCTTGTCCACCAACTCCTTCCATTTTCTTGACAGTGTATATATATCAACCTGACATTGAAATAAATAAGACCACTCAAGCCGTTTTAACTGTCCAGTGGCTGGCTACATCAACAGCCGAAACTACAAGATAATGCTCAAAGATCAAAACTCAAATGTACCTTATCGGCATCGTGAAGCACAGGCGTCAAAAGCCCACCATCAATAGCCACTGCAACAGCAATGTTAATACTACTGTTGTATGTAAAGCTCTTGCCATCTCTACAGCTTGAATTTACAACAGGATGCTTCACCAACGCCAAAGCTGTTGCCTTTGCTAGTAGGGCAGTCATTGTAACCCCCTTCGATTTGATCTAAAACCATCCAAATTTGAACTACTTAATCATCCAATTCATCAGTCAATAGATAACCAGCAAAACTATCTTCACAACTAAGAGCCAAATGGTAGTATTCTCATTAGCCTAGCACCAAATCAGAACAACAAATTTACGATGAAATGCTCAGCCAATTTAAGACATCAAAACGGTTTCTACCTTTTTGTACAACGCATCAAGTGCATCAGTGGTGAATGTGTAACCAACCCTGAATGTAGGAACTCTGAGACTATCTACCATGTTCCTACTCACTGCATTCTGCATAGCAGTAAACGGTACAGTCGAGCCCAGCTCCACAGATGCAGCCGATACAGCAGCAGGGGCGGAGGTCTTTACCGCCACCACAGGAGAAGCAGCCCGTTCTGAAGTAGAGGCGACAACCTCAACATCCTTGGCAACAATTCTCCCATTTGGTCCACTGCCCACCACACCCCTCAAATCCACACCCATCTCCTTCGCCAGCTTCTTCGCGTACGGCGAAGCAACCACCCTCTTCCCTCCTTCTGAGGCAGGATGCGTAGATACGATGACAGGCGTCACAACAGGGGTAGGAGAAGGGTCCGATTTAAGCGGCGGCTGTACACTGGGTTCGGCAATTTTCGTCTCCCCCGTTGCGGCGGCTGGAGGAGCGATTGTACCGGCGGAAGCGGCGGCTTTAGCGATGGCTTCCTCAATCTCGGCCTCAGACTCAGCTAATAGGGCAATGGCGGAGCCGACTGGAGCAACAGAGCCCTCATCGACAATAATTTTGGCGAGAATGCCATCGTAGAAAGTTTCCACATCCATATCGGCCTTGTCGGATTCGACAACGACGACGCTGTCCCCCTTGGATAGTTTATCGCCTTCGGATTTGATCCACGAGACGATCTTCCCCTCTGTCATTGTTGAGCTCAGCGCCGGCATGAAAATTTCTCGGATCTTTGCTTGAATTTGGAAACGAGTTCGTGTTCTAAATAGTTGAGGTGTTGGAGTAGCTCGGCGGGTAAGTTGGACGGATGAGGGTGAATGGAGAAAGGAAGCATTGAGGTGTAAGAGATTGGCCATTTTACGGGAGGGGGCGATGCGAGAAGAGAGACACGAAGATGACAGGAATGGAAGAGAGACGGATTCGATCAGAGAGCAACCGTCAGGAAAGAGCTTCAGAGAAAAAGAAGAGGGAAA
This sequence comes from Limonium bicolor, assembly GCA_023374045.1. Taxonomy (NCBI): domain Eukaryota; kingdom Viridiplantae; phylum Streptophyta; class Magnoliopsida; order Caryophyllales; family Plumbaginaceae; genus Limonium; species Limonium bicolor. The sequence goes on from CM041780.1 coordinate 155,425,332, forward strand.
TGAGCAGCAGTAGTACAAAGCTACTCCCTCGAGTGCATCGAAAAGAAGAGGAAGGATCCAACTACCATACCATTACCAGCCTAGTTAAAACCACTTGGTCTTATTTTTGTCCTCGTTTTTCTTTTAGTCCTACATTCCTCGTTTAAAAAAAAATTGGAGGATTGGTCCAGCACACCATTATCCTAGAATTTTAACATAATTCTGTTTGGTTGACATTATGGCCCATTCTTTTGTCACTAATATAAGCTAGTTTATTTGATCAGCTAGTTTGTTCTTTCTGTATGTCACATACATCAATTGTCATATCAACTATTTTTTCTCTCTATTTTTCTAATTTCAGCTGACAACTGACATCAGCTCTCGATTCAGCTAGGCAAAAGAATGGGGCCTTATATCAAGAGTTATGTTGCATTGTAGGAAGAGGCTGATGTTTCCCTCTAGAACCTACCTCTCTTTGTTGGAGGTTTCCCGTTGGTGACTCTTCGGTTCTCCACCGTCGTCTAGCATGGGTGGTTTAGTCTTCTCGTGGTTAATCTGTAGACGTTTTCCCTCTGTGGTTTATCTGATACTTGTGCCTATCACTCATGGCTAGCTACTAGCGATCTTAGGTTATCATTGTTCGCATGGTGCCTATTAGTCTTCTCTATGTAGGTGTTTATTCGTTTGCATGTTGGTTTGCTATTTAAAACTAAGTTTTGGGATGCTAAAGCCCATTATCCTCTTTCCTTTGTTTGTTTCTAGTATCTTTCATTTTTCTCTAAACTAAACTCTTGCATACTTCTCACCATGGGTTCGAAGGATAAGGGTGTTGAAGAGCTGGTTAGTCGATGTTCTGTTTCGACACTTACTTACGCAGAGGGTGCAATAATGAAGATGGATGATATCAATGAGCTTGAGCCTACTCTTTCTTATGAGTGTTGCCTGCTTGCAAAGCTTTTTCATAATAAGAAGGCTGACTCAGGGCGATGGAGCGTACCATAAGTATGGTGTTGCAGCTGGAGAACTCTTTTAAGGTCTGATCGTTGGGCTCAGGGCTTTTCCTCTTTCAATTTGTTGATTCTGGGGCATGCAGATGGTCAGAGATAGGGGATCTTGGTCGTTTGATGGGGCTCTCCTTGCTTTTGTTGAGATTGATCGTAACAAGGCCCCGAAAGAGCATCTATTTCAGTGGGTGCCGTTTTGGGTTCACGTCCAACGTGTTGTTCTAGTTCTTTCACTATGAGTTCGCTAAACGTGTGGGGTATAGGATTGGATCTTTCCCGGAGTTTGGGAGATGAGGGTTGTCGTCTAGGTGATTTCTTGCGGATTAAGGTTATGGTGGATGTTCTCAAGCCGTTGTTGAGGTATGTCACTGTCTATCTGCAAGGTAAACCTACGATTTTAAGACTAACTTATGAGCAACTCCAGGCCTTGTGCTTCTATTGTGGGATGCTTTTGCATGGTTCAGGATAATTCCTGAGCGGCGTGAGGTGGGTGATCTGGGTTTTGCCTATGGACCGTGGTTGTGGCCAGGAAGTCCCGGGGGTGGCAAGATGAGAGTGGAAAATATTGGTATGCTATCAGGGTGGAAGTCGATGCACTCTCTCCTCATGCTCATTTGGCCGCGAAGGTTGGCCAGGCTGCGCCTTCTAGTAATGACCCTCATGCGGGGGAAACTTATGATGTTGTGGCAGAGGAACATGTTATGGGTGATCATAAGGAAATATGAGAAAGTTTTGACTGTGGTGCAGCTTGTGACGATCAGGGAAATCCAGTAATTCTATAGTGGCATGCTTCGAGTGAGACTCTAGTTAATGGTAGGAAGAGACGGATTGGCTATGTTGAGGATAATTGTACTTTGGACGAGCTCTTGCAGATGCAAGTGCTGGATGATAATGGTACGAAAGGGAGAGGTGCGCTGCGCGTGAACGGTGATTTTTCTTCATCAAACCAAGAGTCGACTTCTGGGAAGCCCGGGTCGTCTGTTGTCATGAGTTGCTTAATTTTGAACTGTCGAGGCTTGAGTGCTCCCCGTGACCCGTGCAACTCATTGGGTCCTGGACCTTGTTCGGGAGGATGCACCTGATTTGGTGTTCTTAACTGAAACCAAATCTTCATGGCGGGAGATGAAGTTCTTTTGTAAACTATTGTGTGGCTTTAATGGATTGGTTGTGGATAGTATGGGGAGGCGGGGTGGTTTAGCATTGTATTGGCGGGAGAATTTAGTGGTAAATGTGTTGTCGTATATGAAAAAATTGATAATTATTTGGTGGAATTTCTAGAAACATTTTAGATGTTGGATTGGGTTCATTTAAAGTTGAAACTAATTTTGGTTTACAAATCTTTTATTCATGCTTCGTTTAAGTTTGATTACTAATTTTAAGATTGAAAAAAATTCCTTGTATTTTATAATTAGGTAACATTGCATTAGTTTTTTATGATATTCTTAATACATTTTTTGTTTTCTCATTTTCTTCTTAAAATCAAAATATATGGAATTTGAAAACATAAATCTTCTGTTAATGTTTGTTTCTTTTATTGCGACGATTTTAATCTATGAATTGATGTATTTTGGTTCTATTCTTTGAAAAGTTTACACGGATATTATTTTTTAAAAAAATTATTAATAAAAAAAATATTTTTGACTTGTAAAAATTAATAAAAACGAAAAAAAAGAAAATTATCATTGACTCAAATTGTAACCTAAAAGGAGCGGCTATGATTTGATACTAAAAACATAGCACTGTCTTAATTAAAAAAAACTGTCATGCTATAATCATATTGTTTAAAAGTATGATAGTAATAATAAAATATCAATTAAACTCAATGATAAAAAAATTAACCATTAAATTTATGAAAAAACTAATTTAGTTACTACTATAAGAAAAAAAAAAGAGAGAGTTCCCACTGTTGAACTGAACCATTTACTGCAATTGCTCGAAATGGCGCACACGGGAAACTTCACAACAAACCAAGCCTTCCATTTTCCTCTACACCTCTCAGTCTCAGCGTCTCCTTCATATCCGTTTTCATCCTCGGGTACAACTTCATCGATATGGCTCAAATCAAGGTCTGAAACGGTTAAATTGTCTTATAAGGGCAATAGACTTGGATTTGATTGTTGCGGAAGAGGAGTCGTGGTGCTGTGCTGCTTTGCTTCCTATGGGGCATTTCGTAGAACAAAAGCTGTGCAGGTCGCACCAAGAGATTATGGCGGGGATGTCGATAGAAGCAAGAAAAGAGTCTTCTTTTTGGATGTTAACCCTCTGTGTTATAGGGGAAGTACTCCGAGTTTGAACTCTTTCGCGTTCTGGGTCTCTCTCTTCTTCTCTCAAGTTAGTCTCAATCATCCCGTTATCGCTGTAAGTCTGTCTCTCTTTATCTCTGAATTCTTGCGGGATTAACTATTCGTAGAAGCTGATGCATAAGTGAGACGGTTATCCGTCACTATATTGTTAATTTCGGTCTTCAATTTTTCCGTTTCCCAAATGACGAGTAAGAATTGTGCTGATAAACTCGCTGAAAGCAATGGAACTAAAAAGAGAACATTTCGATTGTGGTTGTGCTATTCAGAATGATCTGAAGTTGAAGTCTTAAACGGTAATCGCTGTTCAGGTCATTGATGGCGAAAGAGGCAATGAATATCGGAGACAATTGCTGCCATCCTATAAAGCGCACAGGATGAAGTTCCAGAGAGTATGGTCTAGATCACGAGCATACACAAGGCATCCTGTTGAACAATCCCACGAGGATGTGATTGATGTTTTAAGGAGCTGCAATGTACCGGTGAGTAGATTCTCTTGCTCCTTGAATTGAACATATTTGTGTGATACGGAATGAATGAAGGAGGCATGATTATTCCTTTGATTGCATTTGAACTTTTTGTATCATATCATCCTCTAATATAATGCTAACTTTGAACATACAATGCTGATTACAAAGGGTGAGGTTTCAGGTCGTGAAAGTTGAAGGGCATGAAGCAGATGATGTTGTGGCCACACTTGTAAGGCAAGCCTTGGAGAGAGGGTACAAGGCCGTAATTGCTTCTCCTGACAAAGATTTTAAACAGCTCATATCTGAAGATGTTCAGCTAGTTATTCCCTTGCCAGAGCGGGATAGATGGTCATTCTACACTTTGAAGCATTATATTGCTCAGTATGACTGTGACCCGTGCTCCGATCTCAGTCTTCGTATGTTCCTTTCCTGCGTAATGTTTCTTCTGAACAAAGGGACATTATGTGCTGAATTAGTGTTGCTTCTTTTCTTCCTTTTTTTTTTCTTTCTCCTGAGTCTAGTCTTAAAGCTTCCTCCATCACTTTGTTTTTGGGACATCTGCTGTCAATCTTCCCCTTATAGCCATTTTTGTATGGCCAGGCACGGAAATGCTGTAGAAATGGATTTGCATACATTATTTCGTGTTACCTAGTCAACTCTCCCATTTTTATACAGTTTGGTACTTATCTCTTTCTCAATGGACTAATTTCAAGGTTGCATCCTGGGTGATGAAGTTGATGGGGTTCCGGGGATTCAGAGCATGGTTCCTGGTTTTGGAAGGAAGACTGCTCTTAAGCTATTGAAGAAGCATGGTTCTTTGGAGAATTTACTGAACGCAGCTTCTGTGAGAACTGTAGGAAAACCATATGCCCAAGAAGCCCTCACAAAATACGCTGATCACTTAAGAAGGAACTATCAAGTTCTATCTCTAAAGAGGTAAGCATGAGTCATGAGCCAGATGGTAAAAGATATATCATTGCACCTGCAACTCTAAAAGAAATTCCATGTCAGTCTCCTTAATGTTGTGTGTGCGTTGTAGGCTTTGATTGCTGAAACTTAATTGTTGGAAGTTTGATTTTAACCAGGGATGTTGATGTGCATCTTGAGAATCAGTGGCTCTCTGAGCGAGACACATCCAATGATACAAGTGCTATGTCCATGCTTCTTAAGTCGTTGAAAGGGAAGAAACATACACAATCCGTATCAAATTAGATTGTGTTTTTCAGATGGTGCACTTGAGAAAACCAAAGATACTAATTCTGTATCAAGATGGTTATCTCACCCAAACTTAGTGACAGATTTCTGAGGAACCGGGGTTGGTATGGAAACTTCTTATGACGATCCTCATTCCTCTTTGAAGTTACTAAAATTAGATAGATGGAGCATATGACACACCCACTTGTTAGGATTCAACGTACTTGGGATTCAACTAAACTTTTGTATTTGTTTTATTTGCAGCTGTTGTAGCTTTTAATGGCTGAGTAGCATAGGATAGCATATTGTAGCGTGGCGTGTATGGTTTTGAGAGGCCTGGGTATGAATTATCTCGCTAGAGAGGTAAGCTCTTGATTCTTTTAAAGAATATCTTTTCTCCTCCAATAGATTTTTATAATGATCAATGGTATTGTTTTTCTGGTTTAGGTGTTATAGTGAACCTGCTAGCGGACGCCGTCTAAGAGCTATTAAGGGTCCCAGGGAGGATCCTACGGAATTGGTGGAGCTTGGAAGATCGTTTCCTTACTAGGTTCGTCGAGGTGCTGCATCTACAATCAATACCCGTTCTTTGATTTCATCGAATGTATCATCCGTGAATAACAGGGTTGTTTTATACACTACTGTATTGATCAAGGAAACGCCCAAATTATGCGCTTGGTATATACATGTATGAATTGCTACGAAAAGTTGCAAAGGGAAGAGCTTGATCTATACCAAGGAACAGGAAATTAACACAGTACTTGAAAATATGTGCTTGATCTATACCAATGAAAATGCTTTCATTGAATCAAAGAAAGAGATTGTTCTAGGGTTTTTGTAACAGTGGTTCTGTATATCTAACAGAGCTAATCGAGAAAGTAAAAGTAGTCAAAGATTGACTAAACCCCCGACCCTTGATACCAGCCCCGGTTCTGGAATTATGTTTAAGACAAAACCGGGTCTGTTTATTACAAAATGTCCTAAAAATACAATCTATGGATAGACTAACACACTCCTAGATATTACATACAATACCTAGACACCTAGACACACTAGTCTGATACCATAATTCAATCTGATCAACCATACTGTATGTGCTGTAGCCTATTAGTTGGTCGCTCTTCCTTCTTTGAAATAGAGTACAGATTTATGCGTCAAGTCAGGTCGTTGTCCGGGCTGTCGTCATTGAGTAAGTCATTGAGGTTACTTTGGGCATCCCTGCTTCGTGTAGCAAAACTTGTCGTGTCTATGAAGAAGTGGGGTGTGAATGTGATAACCAGGGTGGCAAAACGGGTTCGCGGATCGTGTTAGACTAAACCCAAATTTGACCCGTTTATTAAATGGGTTGACCCAACTCAACCCGTTTAATTAATCGTGTCAAAATATGAAATCTAAACCCGATCCGTTTATTAAACGGGTTGATCGGGTTATCAAACAGGTTGACCCGTCTGATCCAATTAACTAATTATGTCCAAATTTAAAACTCAAATCTGCATATATTTAACTCAAACCTAACATGTTTAGTTATATAAAAGAAAATAATTTGATTAATTAACATTAGATTTGTCATTCTATGATATTATTAACTTTAATTTAGTTAAATACTTAATTTTAATATTTATATATCTTATTTATATTAAAATTTGATAATAAAAAATGAATAATCTATAATTTATAATATATATTTATTTAATATAAATTACTTAAACGGGTTAGCGGGTTACATACCTTAAATCCAAACCCGACACGGTTATTAAACGAGTCGTGTTCGGGTTGACCCGTTTATTTAATCATATCAAATTTTAAAACCTAAACCCACTAACTTCGTGTCGAGTTCGTGTTGGTTAAACGGGTCGTGTTGAAATTGCCACCCCTAACTCTTTGTAACAATCGCGGGGCTGCATACATAGTAATATAAAATTGTATAAGTTTTTATTTTCCGGAAAAAATTGTATTACTTTTTTACATCTTTTATTCAATATACCATATTTTAGTTTTCTTTAAAGGTAAGTAAATGTAGTGATCTATAAACTTATATGGGACTGTTGCAAAAGAATATATGTACTTATATGGGAATAATGTATCGGGAAAAAAACAAGTGGAGTGGGGTGTCATCAGTATATCGGATTATTTGGATGAATGTATCGAGCTGACATCTATCGTGACCTACTTCACATAACTCGATTTAATCCTGTTAACTCATCTACGACACTGTTTGACATTGCAGTTTTGACAGCATATTTGTAGTATATTTGGTATCAGATTTGTGTTGGCATATTTACAGTATATTTGGTAGCAGGTTTGCGCTGGCATATTTGCAGCATATTTGTTGACAGGTTTGTGCTGGTATATTTGTAACTGTTTTGAAAATTATTGTTTGGCAGTGCGGCATATATGCACCATATTTGGTTAAGTTAATTATATACAGTGCGTTTACTGTTCTATATTATAATTACAATTTATTATATTACACTATGTATCTTTATTTTGTTAGTAAAAATGAATAGAAAAACTCACAAACAATATATTACTATGAGTATTTAATTTACAATAAAAAACCCTGAGAAACCAAATAAAATAAAAATATTTATATAACTAATAAAATTTTAATTTTTATTATTTAAGTAAAAATTGTAACTTCTAAACAATATATTGTTATTTTCTTAATTTTATAATTCTTACAAATATAAAAATTTTAAAAAAGATAATAAACGTTTCAAAATTTTCTGATAATGTTGTGTGAATTTATTTAGTGGAATTGTAACTTTTAATAATATACAATATTTTTGTAACTTTGTATGTTAATAATTTTATATACATTCATATTTTTATATACTTTTTTAATATTTTAATTCATATATCAACAAGTGTGTATATTTATTGGTTTTTTTTAATTTTATATTCTATGTGGTATTACAAATAATATATTGTAAATTAGTATTATTTATGTCATTTTTTTAAATTTGGCTAAAGAAGTAGTATTATTTTTTATGTATTATTTGAAGTATTGTGTAATTTGTAACAAATAAAGTAACATGTAAAAAATGTCATAAGATAAGTAACTTTTTTAATCAATAGTCACAGTAATTGCATTATGAAGGGAGAAAAGAAGCGGAACTAAGCGCGGAAACGAAAAAGTAGCATTTGTTGCAGACATTTATGTTAATATTTATATTCTTTTAACCGCACAACAAAACAAATAAATGAGGCTAAAATAGCATATGCCACAACATATATGCTGGCATATATGCTGCATTTATGCTAAAAAATGAGAGGCGAACGCAACTAAATCTTTCTCACCCAAATTCGATCCACTAAATTTTTTTTCCTTTATTTGATTTTTTATTTTAATTTTCTACTCGGTACATCATAAAATAATGATATTGTCATAATTGACAAATTTATATTACATGCTTGTCAAAAGAAGGATTGTTGCAGTATTACAATAGTGTATGGTACTAAATACTTTTACCCTTAGCTATCTATAAGAGATCTATAATGTATATCTATATTAAAATTTGTCAATCTTTCTTTTTTATAGACTAATTTGTTTCTTCTTTTGTTCTATAAACATTATTTTTCATATAAGAAAACACGGATAAGCAGTTAAATATTAGTTTTTTAACAATTAAAATTTGGGTTAAGTTAGATCGGTTTGAACTTAGTCTGTTCAGCCTAAAAAATAAATGAGTCATGCAAACTCCCTATAGATTAATTTTAAACCTAAAGCGTTAGAAAATATTTTTAAAAAAATTATTTTTAGATTGAGTCAAAATTACCTCTTATTGTCAAGGTCGTTGCTCGTTGAATATTAAGACAATTCAGGTCAAGGAGTTTTTTTATTTGGCCATTGCGTCATTTTCGCCCTGTTAATGACAATTGTGTTGATGCAACTACTCCAATTGCTAGTGTGCAGGTAGGTGGCTACCTTCACATAAGAAAATATAGCTAGGTAAAGAGTGGATAATAGTAGCAACTATTAACATTTGGGTTAAGTTAGATTTAGCTAGTTTGAACTTGATCTGCTAGCCCAAAAACTAAATGAGTTATGCAAACTAAAAAAATAGATTACATACATTTAAATCCTAACTCGTTAAAAATAAGTAGAAAATAAGCGTTAAATTTTGTAGATTAAGCAAAATTACCTCAAGTGTCAATGCTTCCACTAACACAGTTCATGTCAACGAGTCTATAATAGTAGCGACTAGCAGTAATGCATTTGTTTGTAATGATAAGTCAGGACATAATTGTTTGACTTTGTCATAGTATGCTTTTTTTTTTCTCCCTCAAGAACTTAACTACATCGGTGTCTAAGGAAGTTGGCTCTTGCCGGCCACATACACATCAATTTAAGAAAAACAGTCAGTCTATATTATTCACAAATGTATTTACGATTAATATAGCATAGTTATATGATGTGAGAGCATTTGTACATTCATAATAAAAGTATAATTTTCATCTTCTCCTTTCACATCTCCCACGCGTGCTCATTCTGCAATCATATGTAGGAGCACAGTACATTTTTATACAGGTATAGTAGTATTTATAATTTTATTGGAGTACACCTTAATAGTGTTTGTACATTGATAAAATATTAAGTTTTGCCTTTAGTTAGATTGCATCTCGTCATTTAAGTGAATCACACTAGTACATTAGAAGTTGATCAACAGTACATTATGTAAAAGTACATTAAAATAAACCAATAATAGATTTATCATTGTGATTAAGACACAAATCTAGCAATATTTTATAATAATATAATGAACTAATGACATTTCATAAATTGAATAAAAATATTACAATATTTATCTTAAAATAAGAGTAAACATTGAAAAAAAAAAAAGCAAGTCACACGTACGGGCTGACAATGGGTCGGGTGGCCGGATGAAGCTTCACCCGTACCGTGACCTGTTTCCACCCGAACCTGACCTCCATAAAAGCTAAACTAAGTAATAAAGTACCTCATATTTTACCCTCTGCTTCTGGTTGTCTCGCAATACCTTCTACAGCTTGGCCCGCAACAATACTTGACCAACTTCAAGTCCAACAGAAATAAACCATACAGCCAATCCAGCAGCAATAACAGAAGTGGCTGAAATCGGTGGATTCATGAGAAGTTCCTCGCACAAAAAAAGAAGAAGAAGTGGTTATTGATACAAACAAATGAATTATAACTTAATTATTGCATTGACTAAAATTCAGCCAATCGAAGTAACTAAGATGTCCTAGAAATAAAAAAAAAAAGAGAAAAATTTGATTGAACGATCATATCATCAGAACGACTTGATCTGATAAAGATCACTTGAACTCGACCCGAACCGCGGGTGAAACGGGTGGGTAGGGTGATAAACGAGTGAGATTATGATTGTTTATTTTTGTAATTTTTAGAAAATTTTAGGGGTTGATTGTAAATTTATAGTAACTTTTGGGATTAAAGTGTAATTTATATAAACATTTTGTGAATTTGATTGTAATTCTTAGTAAAATTTGAGTGGTCTTATATTATTTTTGAAAAATATTTAGATCAAACTGGGTGAGAACGGGTGATATATGAGTGATGGGTGAAAATGTCTCACCCGCGTATGACTCAATCAATCAATCATCTGTTTCACCGTCATCCATTTATTTCGGATTTTTACTCATTTATACAGGTGGGATGGACAGGAACCTGATCGGATAGCGCACTGTGACGGACACGGTTTTTCCATCTATAACGGACCAAATATGAACCATTGGATTAATCATGATTACTATTCCATATAGTCAGTTGCACGAACTTTCTGATTGAAGGAAAAAAAATGACTTAGTAGCTGTGAGAATTTGGTGCGCATGCCAAATTTCGGTGAAATAGACAGATGATATCATGAATGTCCATTTATAATTATATAAGATTAAAGAAAATTTGAACTGGCTGGAATTACTCTACTAAACTATTGTATTAGTTTCTGTGCAACTAACCTTATCCAACATTATTATTATAACATTGATGGATTCTTTTAAAATATAGCTAGTAAAGTTAATTGTTTGAAATAAAGAAAATAACGTAAATAACTATAAATACTTAGTGTTATATTTTTTTGGCACTATACTTTAGTTTAATGTGTACTAGTATCTTTATTTATGTTTTATAATATTTTATTTAATATGCAATAACATTATTATTACTATAGAAGAACTCATAAATGTTACTTATTAATATGCAATAACATTATCTAATTGATAAACCTGATAAATGTTAGAAATAATAAATGAGTTGTTGGATACGATTTTATGACCTTGGTTTTTATGTATCGACGATAATTTATAAATGCTTACATTGATGATTATTAGAAACATGTACACAATCTTCTTTAATCGTTTCCAACAACATTTATAAAAAGATTACACTAACGGATATATATCATTTCCTATGGCCGTTCTTAACGGATATAAAAAGTTCACACTTCCCACACATCATTATACTTAACCTCATAGAGGGTATTTTCCTACTACTTGCTCACGAGCTGAGGACGTATGAGCCTTTGTCTTAGGACCGGTGACATGAGAAGTATATTTTAAAGATGTATGCAATTGTTTTGATCTCCCAAAGGAACGGGGACCAGAGTGTCCATCGCGACCGGTTCTGCGGGATCACAGTGTATATGTACTCTACATGGGTCTCGAACTCATGAAGAGATGGAAAAGGAATTTCTGGTTGATATACATGCTATGACATGTTGTGTGGTATGTGTAATAATTATTATTTTGGACCTTGAGTCCTAATGTGATTGAATTCCGGAAGTGTTATGTTATCAAGACCTATGTGTCTAAAGGATGTTGTGTTATCAAGACCACGAGTCTAAATGTTGTTATGTTACCCAGACCAAGAGTCAAAGGGTTGTTATGTATGTGTAAATGTTGTTGAGGTACCCGGACCATTAAGTCCGAGGCTACTAAGTAAGTATGTTATGTTATGTATGGATGTGTATATGTACCCGGACCGTTAAGTCCGAGGGTGTGTGATGTAAAGTATGTTGTTATGGAAGTTGTATGTTGCAAGTAATCCCCGTATTCTAACCAACGATGTGTGGGAAGTGTGAACTTCGAGGACGAAGTTCTTTTAAGGGGGGTAGATTGAAATACCCCAAACCTTAATGTGTTAATTAATTATGTAATTATAATTTTCTAAGGCTAATTAAGTCCTTAAGATCATCGGTGAACAAATGAAAACCAAAAAGAAAAAGAAAATGCGTAAAAGTCACAAAACGCGAAAACCGCGTATTTAATTATTTTAGGAGGTACATAACCTTCGTTAGAGTGATAAATGTATTTTTATACCTTAATTACACATTAATAACAGTGTGGGAAAATTCCGGAAGAAAACGGATTCAAACCATGCGTAAAAACGCTAACGGAGTCCTAAAACGCGTTTTCGAGAAATCTGAAAACGTGATTTTAAAACATTAAATGACCCCGTAAAAATAATAATAGTGATTATTGTAACAATAATTAAACATTAATGGGAGTATAATAACCATTAAAATTAAATAAACGAGAAAATTCCGGAAAACGGACCCGGTAGTGAATAGTGCTAAAACCGGGTAAATTAATGGGCGTTTTCTGTAAAAGACGAAAAACGTTCCAGTGTGTATATATTAGTGGGCCGGTTTTTATTAATGTAGACAGCCCCTCACACTTGACTAGTTAGCTAATTAAATAAGTCAAAAAACAAAAAGTAACTTATACCCCACCACACTCTCTTTCCTCCTTTATTTCTTTCCTTCTTTCTTCCTCCCTTTCTTTCTTCTCCACGATTCCTTTCTTCTCCCTCCTGGTTGCAGCCGATTGTGCAGCTCTCCCCTCTCCTTCCATGGCTTCTCATCTTCCTCCTCATGCTCTAGCCAACTCCAAGCTCCAAATGCAAAACAAATTACATATTTGAACTCTCCTCATCCTCCTCTACCTTCCCTCTTTCGGAATTTCAAAAGGATGAGTTTCATTCCATGGGTTTTCCCATTTGAAGAGAAAATGACATATTCTTGAAGCTTGGAGTCTCCTCTCTCTCCTAAGGTAAAAATCTCCAAGAAAAACCTCATTTTACTCCATCTTATAGTGGTAACCGATTTTGTCTCTCTCTCTCTTACCTTGTTTTTCTTCTTGTTCTTGAGCTCCAAATTGACCCTTCAATGGTGGAGTAGTTTCCCTCTTGATTCAAGGGTGAGAATCCCTCTTAAAAGCTTCAAAAAGGTAAACCCTAACTTTGTGTTCTATCCTTTGATTGAATTAAGATATTCCAAGGGTTTAGATAATTAATTGGGTATGTTTATGTGTTCTTGGATGTTGGGATGGAGTTTGGAAACTCCATACCCTCTTAACCAATTTGGAGAAGATGAGGAGCAAGAGATGAATTAAGGAGGCTTGGCTTGTGAAATTAAGGTAAGAAAAACTACCTTGAACCTTGTTTATAATTGTTTAAGTGTTTGGGATGGGCAAACAAAGTAATGACCCAAAGGGATGGATAATGTGGTTATCGAGATTATGGAGATTTTTGGTGATTGTGTTGTTGTTGTTGTTGAATTTGAGAGGATTTTGTTATGTGCTGGTAGAACCCTTGTGGGTTTGGCTAGTTTTAGGATGAAATATGTGAAGAGATGAGTTTTGGGAGATGCTTTGAAAGTAGCTAAGTGCTGTCAAAATTTGTTTAGGAGATTTTGGACTTGAGTGTTTTATTAAAGAAGAAGCTAGGTGTGTCAAGAAGATTCAAGTGAATGGTTAATGAGTTGGAAACCAAACTAAGGAGAAGGGTGTATGAGGAGTAGAAGTAATGTGATTTGAAGTGCTGGAAATGGCATTAATTGAATGGTAAAAGATGGAGCTAAAACTGTCACAAGAAAGTAATGAGAACTAAAAACTAGTTATAAAAGTATAAGTGAATTTGAGTGAAATAACAAAAAATTAGTGAGGGGACTTGGTGTTGGATTAAGGTGATTGAGGAGGGTAATTAAGTGCTTAACATGTAGATCACAAGTGGAAAGATTGGAAAGATTGGAAGATCAATGGTGAAAGAAATGGAGTTGTAACAGATTTAGAAAACTCCAAATCTGTAAAATCTGTAGCAGGGTCCGGGACCTAGTCCATGGACAAGTCCCGGACCACCCCCTTAATCTTGCCCGAGAGTTGTCTAGCATTTTGGTCCGGGACCTAGGGTGAGTATTAAGTCCCGGACCACCATGTAATTCAGGCCGAGAGTTTCACCAGTGTTGTGGTCCGGGACTTGGGGTCAGTACAAGGTCCCGGACCACCCTATTAAAAACCGCCGAGACTTTCTGTAAGTGTTGGTCCGGGACTTAAGGTAGGAACCAAGTCCCGGACCACCCCCAGATTCACCCATTTTGAGTCTCGACTTGCGTCCGAACTTCAAAGCCCGGACACAAGTTCGGACATAGGGTAATTTTGAGCAAAAACTTTGTTTAAGGGTAGGAAATGATACCCAATGATGGGGGATTGTTAAGTGATGATGTTATAAGGTTGTTAAGGGTAAATAAAGTGAATTATAATGGTAATTGAGTGGTGAAAAGTTGTAATAAAAATGTAAGTTATAAAACTACCGAATGGGGTTAACCATGGGTGCAGTAGACGTTAAAAATTAATTACCCCGATATTAATGAAGATAGTTATAATGTTACCAGTTATTCAAAGATTTTCAAGGAACATGTGATGGCACACTAGAGTGCACCTTCGGTGACAGGTATGGTTTCTTGCAACCTGTGTCCTACCGGATTACACCGGCTTGTATGCCAATGTGTTTTTCTGTGTGTTTGCCACCTTGCAAGATAAAGCATGAAATGAGTTTACAGTAATTCATTATTGTGGCGTAATTAATTCCGATACCGCTTAACCTTAGTTATGTGTTAAATAATAGTTAACCGACTTTAGGTTCACATAAGAGATCGGTATTCGGAATAAACGTCCCAACCCATGGGAACGTTTTAACTACGGCTATCAGTGCGTTAGTGTATGTTGTTATTATGAGTGATGTATGTGACTTGTTGGATATGTTGTTGTTGTTATTGGATACAATTATTCATGTTTGTTAAAAAGGGATATTACTCTCCATATGTGTCTAACCGAGTTAGTAACACTATGTGATGTATGTATGGGTAAGTTCCATAAGGGAACCTCTAACTAATAAGTATATGTTATGTATGGAGAGGAATCCGGTTGTTCCGGTCGCGCGTGTTTGTTGGGAGTTAATACATATATGAGAATTAACTCCCATCCTGTTATGTTAGGGTTGTTTTCCTTCATTGGATTTCGACCTCCCACTAGCTTAGCCAAAGCTTACCTACCCGACCTCCACATCGGGCTAGGAGGGAAATTATGTATAATGTTGGTAGGGTGTCGATGCCTAAGTTCGCTTCGACTCCCTCTTTGTTATGTTACGGTTGTTCTTCCTCCTGGAATTACAACCACCCACAAGCTTAACCAAGGCTTACCTACCTCATCACTATTGGAGTTAGGGGGAAATTATGTATGTTGATCGGTCCCATATGAGGCCGCCACTCAAGTAAAGGAAATGTATGTATGTTGTGCTCGGGCTTATATCACCCCGGCATTCCCTAAGTAAAGTTATATCCTCTCAGAGGAGAGAAATTAAGTTGAGTATGTTATAAAGTGAAAGTGTGTTGTTATTGAGTGTGTGTGCTAATTTGTGTTTGTGCCCTATAATGGATGTTTGCTTATAAGCATGATACGTGTGAGTTTGTGCATGTTTGAAATAAATCAACCGCATGCTAAGACGACAAATAGTTGTGCGTGGCCCGGTAGCATGCGGGCTGCGGGATTACCATACCAGCAAAGGTGCTGACCCCTTTGGGGGCTCCCATACTTTTCAGGTACAAGGAACTGGAAGCCGTTCGAGAGTAGGAGGGGGGGGTAGTGTTGTATGTGGTAGTCATGAGAATTGTGGATGTATTATAGGTGTAGTAAGACCGAAAATGTATCGGCGTTAGTTGGTAATTACTCAGTACAGCTGTAATGTAAGTGTTATAATGACTGTTGGACATGGAAGGGATTTATGTGTAGTCGCTCGGGAATTTAGTCCATCAGACCGGTACAATGTATGTATGTTAGCCTTGTTAGCCACGTGGGTGGCTAACGGCGTGTAACACCAAAGAGTTAAGTGATGTTGTGAGTTATGAATTCCGCTGCGATATGTTGTTAAGTGTGTTGTTAGTAGTTGGGGTGTTACACAATGAAAGCACGTTCATATGTCACATGTTTCATTGGTCCCACGAATCACATATGAACTTAAAAAACATTGGAATTCACGCTGGACCAATAATAACACTTTATCATCATCCATGTAAAGTTCCATCAATGTTGAACAACATTTAAGCATAATCTAAGTTGATCAAAAAATACAAAAGTTGCTACTGCTAGATGTAAAACGGGGGAAACCACATGGGTGGAGAAAGTATTTTTAAAACCTCATGGGTGGGGTGTGTAATTTCGCCAAACATCATGGGCGAGGGATGTAATTTCCCCTATTATTAGTTCTGTTTTCTTTATGGGTTTTCAATTAAGATACTAAGCTATTTCAATTCATTTTCAATTCTATCTATTGTTTGCTTACTTTTTTGGATGAGCATGAATATAAAAACTCATTATTTAGTAGATAGAGAACATAAGGCTAGTTATATTTGTTGCATGGTGCTGAAATAAACAAAGATGCACATGAAGATGCTGAACACTTTGGATTTGATTTACGTGTATCCTATCTCATTTCGTTTATCTTTATTTATAGACTATTGAACTCATAATTTTTGCCTACCAATATCATGACTTTGTAAGCATATTGTCTATGCTATTGTTTGTTTGTAATATTTTGTTCAATAATGTTATATTTTCATATTGACTTAACTCTTTAAGCCTTAACCTAAATTTGTATATTACATATGTATACTTCTAAATCAGGGCCGACCCGGAACCTATGCAATCTGAGCGATGGAACAAGGTCTCCTATATTTAGCGACCCAATTTTTATTTTCTATCTTTATATTTTTTGATAATTAGTACTTGTTTATTCATAATGAAAGACGATATTAAAATTACCAAAGTGTCCAATTACTTTGATATCCCGACCACTCTTGCCTTGTTTAAACCTATATAGATAAAACCCAGTGGGAAATCTATAGAGGAAAAAAAGTACAAGAGATGGTCCTTACAACATTATAAATATAGCAAATCTTCTTTTAAGTCTATCGAGCTAATAAATCTTTCACATGAGATCGGAATGCTTGACCACCCTGAAATACCCCTAACCATTAAATAATTAAATAATGGGAAGGTTTATTTGTGGGATTATGAAACCATAAGAAAGCACAGAAACCCTTAGGCGTTAAAAACGCACCTAAACTCCTTAGGTCAAAAACGTGCGTTAAGCCGGACCTTGGGTTAACCAAGTTATACAAGCTATAAAACTCATACAAAATCAACTAATGATCATGATATATCATTTAAACAAAAGGCATGGAGTAAATTTTCAATTAAACGAAAAGTGCCTGGAGGAACCCTGTGGGCCCCACAAATCCTAGAAAAGGCCCTGGAATGCCGAAGTGGCACGAAACCCTAAATAAATCATTCTTAGAGTTCCTACCACCATTAATTAACATTCTAAAGAGAATCTCAAGTTAGATTTACAAGAATACCCAAAATGCCCAGGAGAAACGCTTAAAGAACAAAAGGTCCCGAAAGTCCCGGGAATGTCTTGGAAATGTGTTTTGGGTTATATAACCCAATGAAACACCTATAAATACTCTAATAAATATATATACTCATTAATATCACATTGGTAACTCTAAATCCAGAGATTCACAACTTTCTCATTTTTACATTAAAATATTAATATAATAATAAAATAATGTAAAATTAAGTCTCCTTGACTAAATTGGTCAATGTGACCATTGACCACGAAATTGACCAAGTATAGCCTGCCATACAGCTGTCCATCACACTCACTTTACCTAACTTAGCCATCATATATAAAATAATACACCCTTTTACTTTTAATAAAATAAGAAAAGTATACCTTTAACATAAAAAAAAATTAAAGCTTGTCTACCCACTTGACCACCCCATGTGACATTGCCGATTTTAAGAGGCTTCCTTCCTTGTTATGTGGCCGATTCCAAGCCATTCCAAGCAATGGAATGTGACTCACCATTGTTACTTTACAAAAGTAATGTTAATTTCTATTATGTCATTAATTAATTAATTAAGACCCATCCTCCTTATCTAGCCACCATTGCCCACCTGCCTAAGATCCCCATTCTCACCCATTAAACAACCTAAATTATCTACTAATGAGTCATCAAGCATTATACATCAAAGAAAGCATTAAAAGTCATAAAAGGCAAATAATGAGAACTCTTGTCTCACTCACCTCCTTCCAGCCATGAGTCCATCAACCAAATGCTCTCTTTTGCTCCTCCTTGACCGTAAGGAGACACCAAACCCAGCTGGTGTGATCTCTTGATCTAGGTAAACTTCTAAGGCATGAAAATGTCCATTTTCTTCACCTTTCTTTCCTCTTTCCATTGAGCTAAGCTCCAGACATTTCCATCCATGTATGTAGTGTGTTTTGGAGGTTAAAAGAAGGAGAAATTTCGGCTGTATCAAGAAAAGAAGGAGGGAAGTTATAAGCTTGACCATTTAAGGTAAAAATGTGCTTTAAGCACACACCTCTTCATTCCTTTCATTTCTGGTGGTAAACCTTGGTTCCTTAGCCTTATTTTCTTCTCCTTTTCATGCGGATTCAGTTGGTATACCAAGATCTACAAGGAATAGCCATATCTATGCCAAAAACACCATTTTGGCATCTTAATCATGGTAAAAATTAGCCACCCTTTGCTTGAGTCATTCCAGTTTTAAGCCTCCATTTGAGAGATCTTTGATGCTCTTTTACTTCTGTAAATTAGGCCGAAGAACAGCCATGGTTCCTTTGCATTTCTAAGGTAAATTTACCTTGAATTTAAGTGCAAAACACTTCCCATGGTTAGCTCATGCTTGGAGTTTAATCATGTCTTGTTTTCTGTATAAAGACAAGCAAATCAAGCTGTGGAAAAATCTTCCCTAAGGTGCCGTGGCCAAAAAAGGCCTTAACCTTGCTAAATCAAGGTATAAATCACTTAAACCTTATCTTTGATATGTTAAATGTGTTCCTAGGCTTTTTCTACATATTGCCGTGAGTGAACACAAGTTAAGGGTCTGATTTTGACCTTAGGTGGTTAAGGAATGAGTTAGTAAATTTATCTAAGTAATTAAGTAACATAAATGTCAAATTAAGACTTTATGTGGAAGATTGGTAATTAATGGAAAATATATGGTGAGGCCGTGAGTTATATGCATTTTGGGGCATTTATGTGTAATTTATTTTATGAGCTAATGTTTGCAATAAGGCCATGTACTTTAGGCCATTTTAATAGGTATATTATTTTAAATCAAATTTAGGTGATAAATATATATTACCGCAAAGAATAAGGGGTTAAACCATAATTAAATCAAATTTGGGGGCTAATATTAATAAAGCCGAAAATTAGGTGTTAAAAGGAGATAAAATAAAAATTATAAGATTTTATAAAGTTTTGGGGTTAATTTGTAAATTTTGGAAAACTAGGGGTTAAAACCGTAAATAAGGGAAAGTAATGGTCAAGGCAGTATTGAGGAGGTCAACCTTGACCATTGGGAAGGTTTTGACCAAAGTAGATAAGTTAAATAACTTATTTAAGGTTATAATAAGATAAGTATTTATTTGTAACATTTTTATAACATATGAGGTATGTATGGAGATTACCAAAACTTAAGGGTGTAAAATGGTATTTTAAACACCCATGGGCTATTAGGAATTTTTAGGATTTTATTGGGTTGAATTTAGAATTAAAATAAGCTATATATGTATAATATATAGTTATTATGTCATTGTTATACTTTGGAAAAGAAAATGGGGTGGAAATGTAAATACCGAGAGTTTAGGGGTTAGGAATGATGTTTATAACCTTTTGGTATAGTTTGGTGATTTTAGAATAATACAAGGTGTTTTAATAAGATAAGTGTATAATATATAGTTTTGATGATATTATAAAACTATATGTTATAAATTGGGTCAAATTGTAATTATAAAAGTTGGTGGATTAAGAAATGAATTAGAACAGAATTTAGGTCCTGTTCGAAATTTGGAATAAATATAACTATAGGTTATATTTAAATTAAGGTTTAAAATGTTATATTATATGGTATATATAACATGGTATAAATTATGGGGGATTTTGTAATAAACATAAGGATATGGTAAGTTAATAAGATTGGTTTAAATGGATATGCCTTTTCGGCAATTAACAATAGTTTTGTATAAAAACTATATGTTATAATTTATATAAGCTAAAGATATCATATTATATGATATTAGTATATGGTATAACATTACATAATGTTATGTAGTCAAATGGAATTAAAATAAAGTATGGTATTGTACCGAATTTATAAAGGTTGGAAAATAAATTTTAGATGGTCTACAATGTTAGAAATGTTATAACAATTATATGGTATTAATGTGGTTTAAATGGAATATATACAAGTAAGAATATTCACATTAAATAATGTGACAAACTATAAATAAATGAGATTTATAAACTAAGGTAAATATTGAATAAACCTTAGGAGTTGGGAATTATACAACATAAAATATTACATAATATTAAGATAATGATCTTAATATAAGTTGTTGTAACAATATAACACAATGAATGAGAATAATCATCTAATATAAGATGATAAAATGTGACATATAATATAAGAGTTTTATAACTCATGAAACTTACCTATATTGGTAAATATATACATATGCGAAAATTATGTATATAAGGATGGATATATTATGGTTGGAAACCATATAATATAATGGTGAAGGTTATTACATGGAAATAGTTTGTAAACTATAAGTTATAAGTTTTGAATTCAAATGTAGTTATTACAAGATTAATGGATATAATACAATGTATTATAATA
This sequence comes from Limonium bicolor, assembly GCA_023374045.1. Lineage (NCBI taxonomy): Eukaryota > Viridiplantae > Streptophyta > Magnoliopsida > Caryophyllales > Plumbaginaceae > Limonium > Limonium bicolor. The sequence continues at coordinate 155,446,323 of CM041780.1, forward strand.
GATGGTGGGATAGTAATACTATACGATAAATAGTGCAATATACATGCAACCATAGGTTATAAAAATATATTATGCATGCAACTGTAGGTTACAATACGTGCCTATGCATGCGATGAAACAGTTGAATTAAATGTACGAGAACGAATGAACGTATGTGAAAGCGTAACACTCATAAACTACCACGAGTTGGAAAAAATATAAATTCTTACGTTCGAGAACGTTAACTACGACGTTCTTATGAAACCGACTCCATTGTTAAACCGAGTATTAATACGTACTACGAATAAGGAGTTTTAAAGGATAACGGTACCTTAACTAATAACAGTTGAAATCCGGGGATGTAATACTGGGGTTACTGACATTATTCAGAAATACCGAGTCAATTTGTCATGTGGATGACACCTAGCGTTCCTCGTATTTTTAGATCACATTTCAGACTGCGCGCTCGACAAGCTTAGTGGACTACACTGCGCATCCTTGGTCTAAGGTGTACGGTATGTGAAGAAGGGTTTGATCCGGGTTGTCCTGAGGAATTCCTTAGGCTCGGATTTGTTTGATAACTTGTATGTTATGTGTATGGTTATGTGTATGAGTTGATGTGTGTTATTGCGATATTTAATTATGCGCGAGCGTCCTACGGGACTAACACTACGTCGACTATAGATCGACTTATATAAAAATACATATGCGTTTAATGTGATGACACGATGGTTACTTAATATAATACCATAGTATTAATATTAAATGTATGATAACCTAAGTAAAGCACTTAGGTACGGGATATGACAATGTCGGTCTCTAGAGCATGGATCTCGAACATGAATATAACCTAGATTACTTCTAGGTATGCGTGAGACCCATTGGGCAGCAAATTAATAAATTGTATTCTCCATAACACTAAGAGTTTATCTTAATCCTATGAGAGAATTGGTATGAGATGAGGGGAGGAATCCCGGTAGTTTATGAACTACCTGGTTGCGCATTTATGATCATTGAGGGTACCCGATCGGGTTCCGCTCCAGAAAATTTCCCAACGAGCCCTAATTCTATCGTGTGTCAGATGGTACCTGCTGTTGGTACACGGCTACGGCCTTTATATGGACGCCTTACGAGGAAAAGTGAACGACCAGGGGCCTCCGGACCTCGCGGCAACATGAGCACCTTTGTGTGTACGGGAGGACTACTGTCCATTGGTAAGGTTACGGGTTGTCCCAACATGACACCCAACTGGTAATTAATTAAACATGGTTGGATGGATGGGGCCTTGAAGGCCAAATAATATTAAACGTGGAAACCGTTCGCTAAGGCGATTATACACAGTACTATAATTATTCGATACGTTCGTTTTTGCGACTGTTGTTTGTGATATGAAATGACTGTATTGATTGGATGGATGACTATGTGTTTATGCATGATTATTACAGTATTAATTATATCTGTAAACTGGTAAAGCATGAAATCAATCTAATAACAAGATGGTTAAAATGACAAGTGACCAATAGGGTCCAGGCCCGCATACTCAGCGTTTATCGCTGAGCCTTTATGGCATTGTTGCAGGTTACTGATCATCATCGAAGCCAAAGTACGGGATTGGGCATATGCTCACTTGTCGACGGTTATGGTTTTTGGACTTAGTATAATGTATAGGATTTATCTCGTTGTCACAGTGGTTGGCAGTGTTGTTTATTTTGGTTGTTGGATTTAGTTTCTGCTTCGTTACTCGCATGGGCGAGTAATGGCAGGTGACACCCGAGTGAGAGTTGATGTTGTTTGTTCTTCCGCTGTAAGACGTCTTTTAATTATGCTACGTGAGGGATTATCACGTGTTTATTGAGAGGGGTGTTACACGCCCGCCGCTCTTTGTCCATCTCCAAACATCAATTTTAGCTTTGTGATTTGCCTTATCTCCATGTCATCTATCCACCCTTTGAAGTCCATACTTCCTTGTTGGATGATCCTTCTTCTCCGTGGAGTTTGTCTGTGGCTTCTGGCACTTCATTAAAATCACCCATGATCAGTGTAGGTTTGTCCTATCTCGCTCTTTCTGATTTTAACTCATCAAGCATAGTTCTCCTTTATGCTACATCACATGGAGCATAAATGAATGGCATGGCTCCTATAAATCCACCACTTTGAATTCTTGTCTCCAACATTATCCCTCTTGATCCTATTTCCACCTTCTGTATTTTGAGTTCCTCCTCATCCACATCTCTATGATACCCCCATAACGTCCTTCCGCTAGCACCTCATCCCATGCCATGCATGCTTAACTTTTTTGTTCCCCAAAATAATGTACTTTACTTGTTGTTATCGCTCTGCTGAGTCTCTAACATGCCAAACATACTTACTTTCTTGCCCACACCTCCCTTCTGACAAACATGGCCTTACACCAAAACCCCGGTCCCCTAACTTTCTGCATCGATCCCTGTCACCACCATTCTCTCTTGCTCTTACCGTTTGATAAGTGGTAAAATAATGTAATTATAAAGTCTTTATTCACCGTCATTCTATTTAGTAGATCACCTATTTCATCACTTTATAAAGTATTTTTTTGATATTAGTGAACTTATACATTTTGGTTATAGTTTAGGTAAAAGCTCATTGGAGCATGATTGAATGAAACATAGAGTTGTTCGGGTGCTTGAATGACATCTCGGAATGTGTATCTAGAGGTTAAATATCAAGACGGGACCAAATGTGAGCAAAACGACAATTCTGGAGCATTTTTAGTCCTATACGGGTTTGTGTCCGGGTTATAAACCCGAACCAATCTTCAGACACATCTACTGCCAATTCCCAGGACTGGTCTTGAAATACCCTGATTTAATAAGGTTTGTATTAGTGAGTTAATCCTAATTTACATGATTAACATGATTTTTGAAATGACATTTATTCAGTAATAGCTCAAGAGTATGGAAGACATTAGCTTAAATCACACTTTTGCCTTAAGGGGCATTTTAGTAATTTGAACGGTTTGATATATCTTGACCTTGAAAGGTGATTTGTAACCTTCAAATATTATATTCTATCCTATTTTAATGATGAAGACTAGATTTGAAAAGAAAATCCAAGTTTTGGTTAAGCTTGGAGATTTAAAGGCTTAAAGCACGTTTTTGCCTAAAATGGCAAAAAACAGTGTCTTGTTCATTTATGGTAAATTCTGGAATTCTAAAAGAAGGGTTTAAAATGAAATTGTAAGAGTTTTAGGGGCTTTGTTTTTAATTATTCAAGTTTGGTGAGAGGCATGAGCAAGTCACATGCCTATTTCTCACTTAAGTCATCTTTCTCTCCTTGTTCATTTTTCTTTCACGTACCAGCCTCTCCATTCTGTCCAAAAACATGGAGAAGAAGCAGCAGCTTAGGGAAAGCCTTATTCTTCATCTCTTCACTCCAAATCTTCATCTTATATTGATTATTAATGGTTGTTGGTAACTAAAGATACTTGCTTCTTCTTCAAGCTTCGATTTGAGCTAGAGATCTCCATCTCCTGCTCCACTATTGTTACTATTCACATATGTTAAGTGGTTTGTTGATTTCATACTCTAAACTCGTTTTTAGGCTTAAGACCTTCATCAAAGCTTGTTATTATGTTAAAACCTTGAGTTTGAAGTTTGAACCACCTATTGTTGGTTTTGGTGGAAGTTTGATTTTGAGTTCTTCCTATGCCCTTCATGGCCGAATTTGGGCATAAAATTGAGGCTTATGTTTAGAAGTTATTATTGTGGTTTTAAAGCTTGAATGAATTAAAGGACTATGTAGAAAGGTTTAGAAACGAGTTGAATACCTAAGGTTGCTTAGTGACAATTTTGGATGAAAGCGAAGTGTATGTTCTGACATTATCTTTGAATAATGCTGGATGGTCTTTGATTGTATGTTGTTGTTTGGATGTTGTTTGAATTCCCCAGACATCAGGGACAACGCTAGGACTTGTGCTAAATGACAAGAGCTTGGACCCAAACTAGATCTACAAAGGTAAACCTAAGTCGATCCATGTGTGTGCCATAAGGGGATGTGTGATATGAAATTTCTATATTGTTAATTAATGTTGCAAGTAAATGAATATTTTCTGGTGGCCAAGATAATGGGAAGGCGACTATTGGAGCCTTGGTCAATGAAGAAAGGTATGATATATGTATATCTATGTGTATGTGCTTGAAATGATGATGACCTTTGGTAAGAGAACTTGCTTATGACTCGATAATGGTCTTAAGGACCCTAGTGTGTGAATTGTACAAGCATCATAGATTTGATGCATTCTTGATGATGGCAGCTTGAGACCTAAGTGATTTCTAATTATGTAATTGATGAATGATTGTGGATGAATAATTCTTGATAAATGATTGTGGATAAATAACCCTTGATGAATGAATGTGGATGATTAATCCTTGATGAATGATTGTGGATGAATAATCCTTGATGAATGATTGTGTATGGTAAATCCTTAATGAATGACTGTGCATGATTAATTCCTAAAAGAGTGATGTGGGTGATTGATTCTTGAGGGAGTGACATTGATTGATGCCATATCAATGAATTGATAGTTTAAATGAAAAGGGAGACATACCTTGATATTCGAAGGCTACATGTTCCATTGATAGTTGAAATGAAAAGGGAGATGGAGCCTTGATATTCGGAGGCTATGTGTGCCACTGATAACTAAACGGAAAGGGAGACGGACCCTTGATATCCGGAGGCTATGTGTGTAACACCCCTCTAGATAAACACGTAATAATCCCTCATGTTAGCACAATTAAAGAGTATTACAACGGAAGAATAAGCAACATTAACTCTCACACGAGTGTCACCTGCCATTACTCGCCCATGCGAGTAACGAAGCAGAAACTAAATCCAATAACCAAAATAAACAGCACTACCATACCGCTGTTGACAACGAGAAAATCCTATACATCATACTAAGTCCAAAAACCATAACCGTCGCAAGTGAGCATCTACCCAATCCCGTACTTCGGCTTCGATGATGATCAGCAACCGGCAACAAGCCATAAAGGCTCAGCGATAATGCTGAGTATGCGGGCCTGAACCCTATTGGTCACTTGTCATTTTAGCCATCTTAATATTAGATTGATTTCATGCTTTACCATTTTACAATATACTTAATACTGTAACAATCATACATAAACACATAGTCATCCATCCAATCCAACAGTCATTACATTCCACAAACAACAGTTGCATAAGCGAACGTATCGAATAATTACAGTACTGTGCATAATCGCCTTAGCGAACGGTTTCCATATTAATATTATTTGGCCTTCAAGGCCCCATCCATCTAAACCATAATTAATTAATACCAGTTGGATGTCATGTTAGGACAACCCGATTAACCTTACCAATGGACAGTAATCCTCCCGTACACACAATGGTGCTCATTTCGCCAGAGGTCCAGAGGCCCTGGCTATTCACTTTGCCTCGTAGGCGTCCATATAAAGGCCGTAGCCATGTACCAACAGCAGGTACCATCTGACCCACGATCCAATTAGGGCTCGTTAGGAAAAATTTCCTGGAGCGGAACCCGATCGGGTACCCATCAATGATCACAAATGCGCAACCAGGTAGTTCGTAAACTACCGGGATTCCTCTCCTCATCTCATACCCAATTCTCTCATAGGATTAAGATAAACTCTTAGTTTTATGGAAATATAATTATTAATTTGCTACCCAATGGGTCTCACGCCCATACCTAGGAGTAATCTAGGTTATATTCATGTTCGGATCCATGCTCTAGAGACCGTACATGATGTATCTATCGTACCTAAGTGTTTTACTTAGGTTATTATTATACTTAATATTAATACTAAGGGTATTATATCAAGTAACCTTCGTGTCATCACATCAAACACATATGTATGTTTATATAAGTCGATCTATAGTCGACGTAGTGTTAGTCCCGTAGGACGCTCGCGCATAATTAAGTAACGCATTAACACACATCATCATATGCACATATCCACACACACACTTAACATACAAGTTATCAAACAATTATGGGCCCTTTCTCAGGTCAACCCGGATCAAACTCTTCTTCACATATCGTACACCTTAGACCAAGGATGCGTAGTGTAGTCCACTAAGCTTGTCGAGCCCGCACGTTTGAAATGTGATCTAAAAATACGAGGAACGCTAGGTGTCAATCCACATGACCAATTGACTCGGTATTTCCAAATAATGTCAGTAACCCCAGTATTACATCCCCGGATTTCAACTGTTATTATTTAAGTTACCGTTATCTTTCAAGCTCCTTACTAAATGTTTGTATTAATACTTGGTTTAATAATGGAGTCAGTTTCATAAGAACGTCGTAGTTAACGTTTTCGAACGTAAGAATTTATATTTTCCCAACTCGTAGTAGTTTGTAAGCGTTACGCTTTCACATAAGTTCATTCATTCTCGTACATTTAATTCAACTGTTTCATCGCATGCATAGGCACATATTGTAACCTATAGCTGCATGCATAATATATTTTATAACCTATGTTTGCATGTATACATGCATTAATTATCGTATTGTATTATATCCCACCATCCATTATAATACATTGTATTATATAACCCATTAATCTTGTAATAACCACATTGAATTCAAAACTCATAACTTATAGTTTATAAACCATTTCCATGTAATAACCTTCACCATTATTTTATGGTTTCCAACCATAAAATATATCCACCCTTATACTCATAATTCTCGCATATGTATATATTTACCAATATAGGTAAGTTTCATGAATTATAAAACTCTTATATCATATGTCACATTTTATCATCTTAAGTGAGATGATTATTCCCATTAATGTGTTATTGAAATACCCCTAACATTCAAATAATTAAATAATAATAAATATTATTTAGGGGATTATTAAACCCTAAAGGAAGTATATAAACATTCAGGCGTTAAAACGCACCTAAAACTCCTTAAGGTCAGAAACGTGCGTTAAAGCCCGACCTTAAGTTAAATAAGTTATACAAGCTATAAACTTCATGTAAAGATAATCAAGGATCGTTATTATCCTTAGAACACAGGACCACATCTAAAACTGAGTGAAAATACAAAATGCTCGGGAGTTCCCTTAAAGGCCCGAAAGTCCCGGAAATACATTATAGGATGAAGTGAAGCTTTACACGTCATTCCAAATGAACCATAACACTATATTAAGTATATAAGATGAAGTCCTCACGCTAAATTCTCAGTTAAACGCAAAGTGCTAGGAGATGCCTTATGAGGGTCCCATAAACCCTCGGGAATGCCCTAGAGGAGTGCCGAGGTGGCACGAACTCCTATAAAATTAATTCTAGAGTTCCTAACATCATTATTCAACATTATAAAGAGAATACTCGAGCAAATTCCTTAAAAATAAACAAAGTGCTCGGACGAATTTCTTAACGCTCATTTTTGCCCCGGTTAGCCCAGGAGTTGTGTTTCGAGTTGATAAACCATATAACTCAATGTAACACCTTAACATATTATTATTGACTATAAACAATGTCAATAAACACTTGGAACTCATAGAGACTACTTAGTTTTCAGAAAATCCTTAAAGCACAAAATGCACCTTCGGGTGTCACAAAAATGTGTTCTCTACGCAATTACCTTGAAGTTTTTGAGGAGCCACGAGTTGATAATATTAAAATGGGATAAATTGAGCATCTAAATCAATTAATTCCAGTACTAAATTCATAGTACAAGTGGGGGCGATTTTATCATCAAAAAAGTACCTAAAATCAGCATTTTTACCTTAAACTTTCATCTTTTACCATAGAGTAAATGTACCAAATAAATGCTGGAACCTATTACACATATTAGTATGATCTTAGTACAATATAGTGTAACAAAAACCAAATTAAAAATCAATCTCGTTTGAACTCCATAGTAGGCGCCATTTGGTGTGAAAATTGACTAGTTTTAGCAAAAAGAATTTGCCTTATGGATGATGACTCACCTTATCACATGCCATGTTGTATTGTGTCAATTTATTCAATCAAATGGGAGCCTTTACACCGATTTTCCTGCAACAAAACACCAAGGATAAGTTAGGAGAAAAGTTATGGAAATTTAATATGCTAAAAGTAGATCTAGATTCCTAATAATACAAGTTGCTAGTATACAAACAAAACACCCATGTTCTAATATGGTGGCTGCCGATTTTGACATGTAAAAGAAGAGGTTAATTGCATCATTATTTAGTCAAAAGAATACCCTACCTAACTAAGCATAATTCCTAGTCAATATAGACAAACCAATTTTCTTGTACAAACACACTAATGCCGATTTCAAGCAAGGAAATAGGCTTAAATTGCCTTATAAAAATTCAACTAAAATACCTAGCTAACCTAGCCATGTTCTAATGTTTATAATCATAAAAAATAAGATGCTATACTACAGCCCATGTTACCGAAATTATATGGAGAAAGAAGACAATAAATGACTTGTATTCTACTTAGAAAATTCAAAAGAAAACACCTTACCTAACTTAGTCCTGTCTTCTTCTTGCAATTATCAAACAAAGCTTCTATCATGCCTTGCCCACCCAGCCGAAAATGTGCAGTCAAATGAGGGATTTATTGAGCCAATAAACAAGGAAATAAACTAAGGAAAAAAATACTTGAATTGACATTATTTTTGTCAAAAGAAATTCCTCTCATTCCAATCTTCTTAGACTATACTTGAGCTTCCTTCTCATTTGCCATTCACCAACGAAATGGTAAGCTCTCTCTTCTCTTTCCATCTTCTTCCTTTGAAGCTCTCAAGTCCATTAATGGAGATTTAACTTCTATCTTCATTTCTAAGGTAAATTCCTAGCATTTCTCATCAAGTCTTGAAGCAAAAATCTTCCTAGCACAACAACAAGAATTCGGCTTCAATTTATACACCAAGGGAGTTGTATTAAATCAACATAAATACAAGGAGAATCCAAGATCATCTTAAGGTATTTTTCATGCTTGGAAATCCTTAAGACACATTTTATGTGTATCCAAAATTCTACATCTTCTAAAGCTATTTTCTTCATCAATTTCATGAAGGAAAATTGATGCTCCATCAATCCTAGGTGTGCCAAAAATTTAAGAAGAAAAGCCTAAGGTAAATCCTTGGAAAACTACTTATAAATCTACTTAAGATCCTTGTTAAAGATCTAACTCCTAAACCCCTTCCTCTCTTGCATAAAAAACCGAAGAGGAACATCATTTACCATTGGAGGAAGCTTGGGAATTCAGAGGAGTTCATGTGTTTAATCATCCTTTATTAAGAGTAAGTTTACTAAGCAAATCTTTATTGTTTTCAAGCTTGTATAAGCTCTTAAAAATTGTACAAAAATTATGTACACCTTCTTAGGTATTTAAAACCGAAACCAAATGGTAATACATACCAAAAATATAATTTATAACATGTATAGTAAGCTTACTACCTTAAGACACATTTTTGTTTTACAAAAATTACTTATGATAGATAATAATGCATACCGAATTGTCTAGGAGAAATATGCTCCATTTTGAGATAAAAATATATCTATGACATTACAATAATTTTTACATGAGTTATATGACTCATATGTATTTATGTATAATTATTATAAGTTATAAAACAAGTTTTAGAAATATATGGTGATATATTATCATTGTCGAATACAAATGGTGATGAATAGATTTTAATGAACTAAAATGTATATGAAAACATACTATGAATTTTGGGTAAGCTAAAAAAATTACTAGTGTTTAAATGACTAGTTTAATAAGTTATGGGGTAAAAAATAATTTTTATAAAATTTGGTGAAGGGAATGTATTACCGAGAGCAAAATGGGTCCTTGGCATAATTATAATATAATATAGTGTGAGAATTAATATTATGAATTTTGGTTGAATTAAATAAGTGTTTAGAAGTCAAATAACAATTTATAAAGTTTTGGGGCTATTGGTAATTTTTAGAAAGATTGGTATACAACCGAGAAATATATAAGTTTATGGGTATATTAATGTATTAAGTATGAAATTAGACTATGGTCAAAGTGTTGACCGAAAACTTTGAGTTAAAATGATTTATGACATAAAATATTAAGTTTATAAAGTTTTTGGGTGAATATGTAATTTATAAGTTTAAATATAAAACCAGATTTTATGTGGGGCAAAATCATAATTTGTAGAAATATAAGTGTCCACTTGGTTATTAAGGAAATTAATATTAAAACTATAGTTTATAAGTGAATATATATTTATATAAAGTTTTTTGGGCTAAAATGTAATTATAGAAAGTTATTTGTCAAAACCGAAAGGTTAAGGTTGAATTAGTAATTTATAAAAGTTATAGTGTTCAAATAATAAATACCAAATTTATAGAGGTGGTTTAGTGAATTAATTAATTAAGGAAATAAAACTATGTATTATAATGTATTTTGGAGTATAATGTCAAGTTTATGAAATAAATGAGGTTATAATATAATAACCGAAAAGTATGATATATTTATGGGATTAAAAATATTTTTAGGTCCTATATGGATATTTAGGAAATTTAGAAAAGAAAATTATGGTTTAAGGATTTATGAAATTAAAACTATATGATATACAGTACAAGTAATTCATTTGTAAAAGAAATAATATTAGTTGGGGTCAGTTTGTAATTAATAAAGGATATGTGAATAATATGTCCATGCGTGACATGTAAACATAAATTGAGAGTTTATTAATGGTTATGAAATACCCTAAACTTTAAAATATAATTAAATGATCTATTAATGATCTAAGATGATTATTAAACATCTAAATATTATTGGGGAACATCTAAAAGATCTCAACAAGGCAAAACACGCCTTAAGATCGGTAAAGCCAAAAATGTGCTTAAGACACCATGAAGATTGTATGACCTCAAATAGGATCCAAAGTGGTTCCTAAGTATTATAATAATGAAGTAAGGAACACAACAAAACCGTTCTCAAGGAGAACTAAGCTCAGGAACACCCCTGTGACACAAAAATGTGCGCTAAAACTCCTTAAAGCACGTTTTTGTGAGATTGCCTTTAAATTGATTTTTAATGGGCTTAAAAATTATAATTATCCTTAAATATGATATATAATCATATATATCATATTAGGAATTTAATTCCAGAAATTTACGAATTTTTACAAATTTAATATTAAAATATTAATAAAACCCTAAAGTGGGGCCCACATGAGTCAAATTGACCAAGTATGGTCAATTAATTGACCCACTTGGACCATGGAAATCGGCTGGCAATAAGAGGAGGCAGCATAAGTCCTTGATTGACAATAATTGCTACCTAATACTTTACTTTTTGAAAATTAAGTTACTTTTTACATTATTTCAAACCTTACCTATCTTCTCCTTCCTTCCTTGTCCGATTCTCCTCTGCCCAGCCGAGCTCTCCCTTCCTTTGAAGCTCTCAAAGCTTGTTCTTGAACATGGAAGGCAAACCTAGCTCCTAAGTCCTTAAGGTAAGTGTTTTAAATGTCAATTTTAGCCCTTTTTCTTCATCTCTTCACTACCAACACCTAGATTTCGTGGCTCAACAATTCCTATGGCTTATTCTCAGTGTTCTAAGGTTAGAACAAGAGCTAAACTCGGTTGAGACCAGTAGAGGGACCAAGGTTGTTCAAATATACATTTTAAGGTAAAAACATACCTTAAGCTTCTCAATCTTCCATGCGGTTTTCTTCCTTCAATTTTTATGAGTTTATACACTCATAATCTTCATATTTACATACTCATTCAGTTGGTTAGCCATTTGGAGCAAGGGTGACCAAGATCCAAGAGAAATACTCTCTTTTAAGGCATTTTTCCAAGTAAAACCTAATAACAAAGTTAGCATTTTGAGATCTAACTATTTCCTATGTCAATGTGGTGGATCTAACACCTTGTGGTGTGTTTGGTTCAGGTCGAAACCACTTAGAACTTCCCTTGCATTTTTAAGATGATTTTTTGCCTTAAATCTTACATTAATTATTCCTTATGGTTAAGCTCAAGCTTGGAGGGTAACCGATATCTTGTTTTTGTGTATTAAACATGTCTAAACCATGTGGTGATTTTTCCTACAAGTGGCCGAGAGCATACAAGGATAAATCAAGGTATAAAAAACACCTTACTTATGATTTTTACAATTTGTAAGCATCTATATATATATATATATAATTATATATAATAATATATAATATATCATATATATTATTATATATATATATATATATGGCCGAGAGTGAAACTTCAAATATAGGTCATATTGACCTAAAAATGGAAAAAATGGCTAAGATAAATTAAGCTAGTCATTAAGGGATTTAATTAACATAATGGTCAAATTATGGCATTATGTGGAAAAATAATTAAACCTAAGTGAGGCCGAATTATAATGCTATATTTTGAGACATTTATTGTGTAATTTATTTGCAAGTTCAAGGTTGTAATAAGGCCATGTCATTAGGCCATTTTAATTTAGTTTATAAGCTTATTTAGTTTTATTTATGCTTATAATTAAAATTGGGGCCAATTCGTAATTACTAGGAATTTAGAAAGCCGTGGGCTTAATTTAGAGCAATTTAGGGTTTTTAAATGAATTTAATAAAAATTATAACATTTTATAAAGTTTGGGTCAAAATTGTAAAAATAGAAAAGTATAGGTTATTATTGGTAATTACCGAAAAGATTGGTTCCCATTTGGTATTAGGGTCAAAGTTGACTATATAGGAGACTTTGACCAAGTTTAGAAAATTTAAGAAATTAAATACTACCTTATAAAAAGATACTTATTAAATTGTAAAAGATTTATAAGTCTTGGGGTAGTAATGTATTACCGAAACTTAAGGGTGCTAAATGGAGTTTAGTAAAGTCCTAAGTTATTAGAAATTTTAGAAGTTTATTTGGTTAAATTTGGAGTTCATATGAATTATATAAGTATAATATATGATATTTTATAACATTGTTACAAATAGGTAACAAATGTATAGAAACCGTGAATTAAAGAAGTATAAGGTTAGGAATAATATTTGTAACCTTTTGGTATAGTTTGGTAATTTTTGGAATTATATATGAGGTTTATATAAAGATATATGTATAATATATAGTTTAATGGAATTAGGAAACTATGTATTATAAAATTGGATTGAATTGTGATTTTATAGAAGTTTAGTGGTTATAAGTAAAGCCGAAAATATTAAGGGCTGTTTGGTATTTTAAAACAATTTACAACTATAGGTTATAATTTTTTAATGACTTAAATGTCATAAGATATGTTATATAAACTAGAATATGACATTATATTAATTAAGTGGTGGATTTTGTAAATATTTAAGAACATAGGTGCTGTTCGAAAATATTAACATTTTTAAATGGAATTTATAACATGGTTTTTAATGTTATAAGAATTATAACATTTATAATATAAGAGGTATTCATTAAAAGGAATGAATATAGATTATAAGACTTACCATATAATAAATAGTTTCATACTACACATATATAAATAAATATATGTAATGGTGTAGAAATGTGATGTGGTTCAATAATTATAAATTATCATAATTAAATGATAATAGATAAGGAGAAAAGAATTATAAACATTAGATATGGAAATTCTAATGTTAAGAGTATTCATGGGATAATGGAGATTTTAAATATTAAAAGTATAGTTTACAAATGAATTATACCACATAAAAAAAAAAGAGACAACCTTAGAAAAATAAATACTAAGGTGAGATGTATAGTGCATGACAAAGAACCATACATGCAATAAAGAAACAAACTATACGACCTACAACATTAAGTTACATGCGATAACAAGGTTAACACTAACTATACCAATATGCAAACAAGACTACGCATGTAATATAACACACTCTCTCCGATCTCGAGTTAAACCTAAAACCCGACAAACATTGATAGTTAATAACGGGGGTTAACCGGGAGGTGTTAGTGACGGTACAGGGTACCGTAGAATTGTGTTGTTATACGGTATGCTAATCAGTAGCATTATGTATTGTTTAGATTGTTAGAGACTACACAAGGAGCATAGGATCTTGCTGATTCATACTCCACCGTAATACATCAGGGTGAACGGTATGTTGTTATGTTGGTATGTGATCGCTTACGGGCGCATGAGCTCTATGTGAAGAGGGAAAAGTGTTCCTTCGGTCAACGAGAAATCGTTTCCTGCCAATCATCTCCGCTGGGGGGTCCGTATGGACCCATCCAGGTGAAAGCGATCTAGAGAATAAAACGAACTAGCGGCTATGGTGCTATCTTATATAATATAAGGATCGTCAGAAAAACGTTGTAGCACTAGGATAATAAGATATACATATTACCGAGACTTTTATACGGAGCATTGGCCTTTCTATACGCCGCTCTCGTATCTAACACTGGATCCCGAGTTTACAGACTCTGGATTGGACTAATGACCTTAGTCTGCTGTGTTAGTAAAATTTGGTAACGCGATGCGATGGAATAAATAATTAATTAAAGATGGAAAGTAAAGCCAAGAGGATGTGGCTCTTGGTGCGCGCTGTGATCACAAAAACGATACCAGGATGTCCGCGTACGGGTCCGCAAGTATCAAGAAAATTTCCGTGAGCTAGAATAGCTCGTTGGTCGGAGACTCTACCGTTGGAGTGGCTACTGCCGTGGGTGACCCGCCATAATATATGGGTAACTAGAGACATGTCGTTTAATGAGACATTGTCACTAGGTATAACTGAACAAATAATATAGTTGAGAATATACAGTGGCGAACGATATTGGTTTCTATACCATGGACGAGAATTAATACTTGTTTATCATTCTCGTTGTTTCGCTTGGTTGTTCATGGTTATACTTGTGGTTATATTATGTATGATGATGGTTGTGTTTATTGTATGGATGTTACTGTTAATTGTTTTACAGTTTTAAATATTAAAACGGTATTGCATGTAATGAACCTCATGCTCTTGACCAAATAATTGAGGGGGGGGGGGGGGGGGGCATGACGGGGCATGTGATGACATACTCAGCAGGGGCTGATTCCATACCACAACCATCTTTATTTCAGGTGAATAGCTGGTGGGTCGCAGCGAGGTGACCATTGTGATAGAACGGTTGGTTTAGACTTGGTACGGTGTGATACTCAGGTTATTTTGGACTCGGGTTGTGTAACCGAGGTGTATTTGGTTTAGATGCTCACGGTCTGTAATAATTGTTGATGTTAGTTTTGTTTTAAGTTGTTTAAGTTCTACTATCTATCTCTTGTGGTCACTGCGGAATACGTTTCGCAAGTTGATTATCAGGTAAATCGTTATCACCCGTATGGGCGAGTGATAACAGTGGACACCATTAGGGCGATAGTTTATTATTTTACCGCTGCGAGATATTATTGTGCACGACATCTATAGGATTACTAGGAGCGAATTAGTAGGGGTGTTACAGGTATGTCATTTAGACAATTATATGTATGTATCATAAATAATACATGTGTTTGAAATATATATTTTAGACTTTTAAGTAAATCAAAAGGAAATGAATATAAGGAATTTAATGTGGAAACACCAAATAATATTTGGAGCTATAGTATATTTTAAAATAAAGTTAAGAGGAGGATTAATTTACAAGTGACCAATAAATGTCATTGATAAAATTATAAACTACTATGTCATTGGACAATTGTAAAAACATGTAACATAAATAGTTCATGAGTATATAGTATATACATTAAAGGATTTAAAGATAAATCAAAGAAATAACAAATAAGTTATACAACCAGGTAAGGTAATTAAAGGGATTACCACACAATATAAGTTTATAAATTAGGACTACAAGTTTTGGAAATATACAATACCTTAATTATCAATAAGGTTAAGAGGTTAAAGAAACTACCTAAGTATAAAGAAATAAACCTCACATGAAATAACGAATATGAAATCGTTCATGAATCAATAAAATTATTAGACGAGAGTACGTAAATTAACACTCTTAGTTAATCCTATTCTAGGACTTTGTTTGACCAGACGTTGACGGGAACTAAACAAGTACAGTCTACGGTGAACGATATGGAATTCTTGCAGTCTGCTTTCTACCGGATTACACCGGCTTGTGTGCTATCTGTTGTTTGAAATAACAACCAAGATAATTGTATGTAAAATGTTGTATTACTCCTGTGCACTGTTGTGTTATTCTATGTGCGTGATGTTACTAACTGTAACGTGTATGTTCCACGCATACAACACTACATTACCAGTGGATTAAATACCTGCGTTTTATTATACCGAGAACTTGTACTCAAGTTTCTCACTAACTTCACTTTATAACAAACGTCGTGTCCTAAACGTGACAACTGACAATACACATTGTGGTCTTGTTTAACGTCCTTGAGTGACATTTAACAATTCTATACTACGAGATCGAGGAGCCCAGTTGGATCTGGCCATGCATGCTACAGGAGTTGTACCTGTCTCAGGTCGTCTCCTATTCAATTTACGTCGCAACGGGAGTTTTGGTGTACTATGTCACTCACCGGCTACGTACCGGAACAGTTCAAGTAAGAGGAAGACTTCACTTCTCTCGAGGGTTCGATTCCCACCACTATCAGTACAGGAGTTAACTACGTTATCTTCTGAGGGACTTATTACCCACCTACTTGTACGAGAGTCCCATCTCGTCTAAGGGCTTATCATGCCCGACCAACTTACTCCATGAAGGAGTTAACGAGGTCACTATACCTCCACTGCTGTGAGGTACTCTATATACATGTTAGTCCCATTATGAGGATCTGACTACTATCAAGCTATTCCAGAACATCTAACTTGACCTTCTGCAGTCTTGTTCTGTGTGATATTGTTATCCTTGTATGGATATTGTTACTATCATGTTATGCTTGTTTACAGTTTTATAAAAATGAACTGCATATATTCGACAAAATAGTTGGTGTGGCCCAGTAGCTTGTGGGCTGCACGTTTTTCATACCGGCAAATATTTGTTGAGCTGTTTCATGGCTAAACAATTCCAGGTACCTGAAGAATGAAGAGATTACCCGACCGAGTGTAGGTGGGGTAGAATTAAGACAGGGGTTATTACTACCGGTGTCAATTTACAATACTGTACTTTTACTATTGGTTTTGTTGTTTTAAGAGGTTTGTATTCAGCGCTCAGACCGCATCATTTGTAAGTTGTATTGAAGTTAGCCTTGTTAGTCACATGGGTGACTAGCGGCGTTGTAGCACCACCCGTTGTTATGTATATATTTTCGCTGCATTTCTAGTTATCTTTGGGAGATATCATCGTACAGGTTGTGGAGTTTCGGGTCGGGGTGTTACAGTTATATTGCCACAACTCATATTAAGGTCATTATCTTAATATTATGTAAATTTTATGTTGTATAATTCCAACTCCTAAGGTTTATTCAATATTACCTTAGTTTATAAATCTCATTTATTTATAGTTTGTCACATTATTTAATGTGAATATTCTTACGTATATTAATTCCATTTAAACCACATTAATACCATATAATTGTTATAACATTTATAACATTGTAGACCATAGTCTAAAATTCATTTTCCAACCTTTGTAAATTCGATACTGCACTATACTTTATTTTAATTTCATTTTGACCACATAACATTATGTAATGTTATACCATATTTTAATATCATATAATATGATATCTTTGTCTTATGTAAATTATAAAATATAGTTTTTATACAAAACCATTGTTAATTGCCGAAAAGGCATAACCATTTAAACCAATCTTATTAACTTACCATATCTTTATGTTTATTACAAAATCACCCCATAATTTATACCATGTTATATAACCATATAATATAACATTTTAAACTTAATTTAAATATAACCTATAGTTATATATATTCCAAATTTTTGAACAGGACCTAAGTTCTGTTCTAATTCATTTCTTAACCCACCAACTTTTATAATTACAATTTGACCCCTTTTAATAACATATAGTTTATAATATCATTAAAACTATATATTATACACTTATCTTATTAAAACACCTTATATTATTCTAAAAATCACCAAAATATACCATAAGGTTATAAATATCATTCCTAACCCACAAACTTTCGGTTATTACATTTCCACCCCCATTTACTTTTCCAAGTATAACAATGACATAATAACTATATATTATACATATATAGCTTATTTTAATTCCAAATTCAACCCAATAAAATCCTAAAAATTCCTAATAGCCCATGGGTGTTTAAAATACCATTTTACACCCTTAAGTTTCGGTAATCTCCATACTTACCCCATATATTATAAAAATGTTACAATTAATACTTATCTTATTATATAACCTTAAATAAGTTATTTAACTTATCTAATTTGGTCAAAACCTACCCAATGGTCAAGGTTGACCTCCTTAATACTGCCTTGACCATTACTTTCCCTTATTTACGGTTTTAACCCCTAACTTTCCAGAATTACCAATTAACCCCAAAACTTTTAAAATCTTATAATTTTTATTTTAAATCCTTTTAACACCTAATTTTCTGCTTTATTATTATTTAGCCCCCAAATTGGATTTAATTATAGTTTAACCCTTATAATTTACGGTAATACTTATTTACTACCTAAAACCTAATTTAAACTAAATATACATATTAAAATGGCCTAAAGTACATGGCCTTATTACAAACATTGGCTCATAAAATAAATTACACATAAATGCCCCAAAAACATATAAGCTCACGGCCTCACCATATATTTTCCATTAATTACCAATCTTCCACATAAAGTCTTAATTTTGAATTTATGTTACTTAATTACTTAGATAAATTTACTAAGTCATTTCCTTAATCAATTTAAGGTCAAACATGACCATTTCTTCTAGTTCCCTCATGGCAATATATTTAGGAATTGCTTAAGAACATACTAACATAACAAAGTTAAGGTTTAAGTGATTTATACCTTGATTTAGCAAGGTTAAGGCCTTGTTTGGCCACGACACCTTAGGGAAAACTTCTCCACAGCTTGATTTACTTGTCTTCATACAGAAAACAAGACATGATTAAACTCCAAGCATGATCTAACCATGGGAAGTGTTTTAGCACTTAAATTCATGGTAATTTACCTTAGAAATGCAAAGGAACCATGGCTGTTCTTCGGCCTATTTTTACAGAAGTAAAAGAGCATCAAAAGATCTCTCAAATGGAGGCTTAAAACCGGAATGACTCTGTAACACCCCTACCATTAATACAATCATTACCGTCCAATCTCCTCGTACTTTCAGAGTCATGCAGCGGATACATACTTGCATACAGTGGGTGATACAATGCCGTTAGTCACCCACGTGACTAACAAGGCTACTACTTCTATATACGGCATCGTCTGATGGACCGGAATCCCGAGTATTACACATCTACAATTCACACTCCAATTATCAATCAAATACAACAAGGCTCCATTCAATACTTTACTCCTTCATAATCCATACAATACAATTACATAACCGAGTTTACTAAGTTCCAATACAATACAATGCTTCTTCCAAGTTCATATGTACTCATTAAGAGTCTAACTACTACCCATTCCTCACAAACTACTTGCTCCCTAGGTGTAGGGGGTGTGCTACTTAGTACACCTCTACATTCTACTACTAACTAACCAAATGTAGTCACCGGTCTCGTGCCTTGACCATATCCTCTTCGGGTACCTGCACACTAAAAACGTCCCCCGAGGGGGTCAGCTTTCGCTGAGCATGATAACCGCATACCCCGCGTACTAGTGAGGGTACGCCGACACTTGGTCGAATACATGCGATTGATTTCATTCAACATACATGCATACATGCTCTTATAACAAATATTACAATATTTTACAAGACACACATACATACGCACAGTACCATACACACAAGGAAGACAATACAAGTCCACAAAATTCCTACTTACCTTCTTCCAGGCTACACATACACGATGCATACATAGTACTTACGCAATACATACACAATATTCCATATATACTTGTTAGCTTCATTGGTCCACCGGGTTAATCGGGTGGAGATTACTCTTTTACTCGTTCCACAGTACTTACGCATACATACTCATACTCATACATACTTACTTACTCAAGTCAAGTCGTCGGGACCTCCGGCCCGGGGAACTACTCGGTCCCACCACCAGGATTTACTTGGTTCACCAATCCAGGATGCTACCCATTTAAGTGATTTGGGCCGTGGACCAGTTTAAGAACCAGGAATCGGATCCAACCTCTTGTGTCTCCTCATCCTCACGCGTGGCCGAAGCTATATCGGACTTCTACTCATTCCAATTTACTTAGTACTTTTGTTAGGAGTTAGGTGGTTAGGAATTAGTAGAAGTCATTCACTCAAGCCACATACACAAATACATTGCTCAATACACATTCATACGGAATACAATACAATACTTAAGTACAATACAAGATTCGAATGCAATTCATCATCATTCATATTTCATGAATTATACAAACTATTGTTCAAGACAAATATCAAGAACAACGTAAACAAGCACAAGTAAGTGCAATATAGTCCGATTCATGCATTTATCTTATTAGGTGATCAAATAAGCACACAAATCGGGGTAACCAGATTAGGATACAGGGCATGAAGAAATCATACCTTTTACTGAAATTTACTTTACCGATGTCTCCTTGTTCTTAGTCCTTACTTGTTCCTCGAGTCCTAGTCTCGAACCAATGACTACATGCCAAATGGTTCAATCAATACTAAGTATATAATACGCACATATTTACTACTCCCGTACTTACCCCGTTATCCCGTTGTTTCGGTTTAACGTAGTGTTCATATACTCACAACTTTCTACCTACTTCTCCAACTTGTTTATACCTTTAATGACCCTTAAACATCATTAATCAAGTACTAATTATCTTATACTAATATTACCATTCACTTCCTTACCTTAAAAGCCAGTTAGTAAGCTTAATTTTACAATTTTTGGTCGGTCCAGGACCTTGTCCGGTTCTTAAGTCCCGGACCAACACATGGTCACTACTCTCGGCTCTCTGGTGCCTGGTCCGGGTCCTTGTACAGGGGTCAAGTCCGGACCAGTAGGTATGTCCAGTCTCGAATGGTTTTTAGTTTGGTCCGGTACCTTATACATAATGCAAGTCCCGGACCAGGACATGGGCAAACTCTCGGTCATTTTTCAAGGGGTGGTCTGGTCCTTGTATGGGACTTAAGTCCCGGACCACCCACTATCCTTTACTCTCGGCGTGTTTTTGTATACTGGTCCGGGACTTAGTCCTGGACTTAAGTCCCGGACCCTGCTACCATTTTGACAGTTTTGACATTTTCAGAATCTGTTACATTCCATACTTTGCCTAAACAATTCCCACATGTTCCTACACTAATCCCACATGTTTAAGCACCTAATTAAACTTCTAAACATGCTCAATCCATTACCAACTCATTACTCCTTTTCATACTAATTCACACACTAATTCTCCACATTTTCATTCCAGCACTTACATTATTTCTCCAAGTGGTTTTTGCTACAGATTTTGGGTTCTTATTTCCTCCATGCCTAGTTCCCTCTCCTAATACCATCTTACCATTCCAATTCATTTCCAAGCAACTACAATATCTATACCCAAGTCCAACACTCTTTTTACCAATTCTTACACACTAATTTTTCCTAACTTCTCCAATGCATTTTTATACATTTTGCTACAGATTTTACACTTCCTATTTCTCTTACTACTACCACCACTTCATCACTACTAACATACCTACTCAATCCAATGTACACCTGGTTCTCCCATTCACCAAGTCATTTCTAAACGCATAATTCCTACCAAAATTTCGCCATAGCTCACCTACTTTTCTTACTTCTCCACATACACACTTTTCATCAAATTCATTCCTAAACTAGCCACACCCATGCAAGGGTCCTACCAGCACTCAAAGAAATTCTCAATACATCAATACACCATCCAGCAACAATACTAATACTCATACTCATTACATTTGGCTCCAAGGCCTACAATTTACATACTTGCTCACAAATACTAAAATTTCCACAACTACACTACTAATGCAATAGTTTAGGTTCTTTTAATTGGTTACCCATTCCCATTACTCCAATGCATTAAATTTACCATTCAAGAAAGATCTTTACCTTAAGCTCTCATTTCCTCTTTTCTTTTCCACTTCTTCTCTTCTCTCTTTCTTGCCCAAATCGGCCATATGGGGAATGGAGTTGCCAAACTCCATTCCCATCATCCAAGCACACAAAACAATTGCAATTAATATACTAACCCTTAAATTAGTGCTAGTTCATTGAAATTCTTAAAGCAAGATTCTAGGGTTTACCTTTGGAGTGGTTTAGGAGGGGTTTTAGCCCTGGTTCAAGAAGGAGTATCCACCACCATTGCAAGGTGAAGTTGATGCCCAAAAGAGAGAGAGAAAATGGAGTGTTACAAGGAGGTAAAAATCGGTTATGAGCAAGGATGGAGAAAACATGGGATTTTCATGAAGATTTTTACCTTAGTGGAGAGAGGGGACTCCAAGCTACACATTGGTGCCATTTTCTCCTTGAATGGGATATACCCACGAAAATAAACTTCCTAATTTGGATTTTGAAAAGAGAGAAGTGTAGAGGATGATGAGGGGATTATAAATATGTAATTATTTTTGCATTTGGGGCTCACATGAGGGTAGAGCATGGGGAAGAGGGAGAGCTTCCATTGTTGTTGTTGAGAGCTCCAAATCGCAGGAAGAAGGGAGGAGGAAGAGAGAGAGTACGGTGGGGAAAGAAGAGAATGGGAGAGAGAGTAAGGAAATGAGAGGATGGGAGGTGAGAGAAAAGGTAAATACCTTTTTACTTTATCATTTGCTTTTGATTTCTTTACTTATTTAGCTAGTTACATGTGTGTGAGAGGGGTTGTTTGACTGATTAAAAACCGGCCCCCTACTGTTATGCTAGCTGGAGCATTTTTCATCTCTTACAGAAAGCGCTCGTTATTTTACCCGGTTTCGGTACTATTCACTAACCGGGCCTCTTTCCGGGATTCTCATTTCTTTTAATTTTTATTGGTTATTAAGCTTCCATAACTGCTTAATAATTGTTATTTAATGATTTATAATTTTACGGGTTCGTTTGACCACTTAAAATCATGTTTTCGGGTTTTCTCGAAAAACGTGCGCTAAAGCTCTATTAGCGTTTTAATACATTATTTGGATCCGTTTTCTTCAGGAGTTGTTCCCATATATTAATTTAGGCCTTTAAAAGGCTTTAGAATCCATATAACATGCTAACCGAGGTCTCATACCCCCTATGGTTACTTAACGCTTATTTAGCGTTTACTTTTTTTTTAAGCGTATTTATTTCCTTTGGATTTATTTTTCCTTACCAATATTCTTAATCATTATTAGGCTCTTAAATACCTATTAGGATAATTAATCGCCATATTTAAGGTCGGGGTATTTCAGACTCAAGCAAGAAGGTGGCTAAATTTTACCTTGATTAAGATGCCAAAAATGGTGTTTTTGGCTTGGATATGGCTATACTTGTAGATCTTGGTATAACAACTGAATCCACATGAAAGGAGAAGAAAATAAGGCTAAGAAACCAAGGTTTACCACCAGAATTGAAAGGAATGAAGAGGTGTGTGCTTAAAGCACATTTTACCTTAAATGGTCAAGACTTGAAATTCCCTCCTTCTTCCCTTGCTACAGCCGAAATTTCCCCTTATTTTAACCTCAAAACATACTACATACATGTATAGAAATGGCTGGAGCTTAGCTCAATGGAAAGAGGAAAGAAAGATGAAGAAAATGGATATTTTCATGCCTTAGAAGCTTACCTAGATCAAGAGAACACACCAACTGAGTTTGGTGTCTCCTTACGGCCAAGGAGGAGCCAAAGAGAGCCTTGGAAGCTAGACTCATGGCTGGAAGGGGGTGAGTGAGAAGATAATTCTCATTTTTGCCTTAAATCACATTTTTATCTTTCTTTAATGTTTCTCAATGCTTGGTGACTCATTAGTGAATGATTGAGGTTTATTAATGGATAGGAATCAAGCAGCTAGGCAGGCGGCAATGGGTGGCTAGGTGGATAAATAAGTCACACCTAATTAATGACTTTAGAAACAATTATCATTACTTTAGCAATTTAAGAAAGGTGAGTCACATTTCCATTGTTTGGAATGGCTTGGAATCGGCCACATAACAAGGAAGGCAGCCTCTTAAAATTGGCAATGTCACATGGGGTGGTCAAGTGGTAGACAAGCTTTAATTATTTTATGTAAAAGGTATAATTTTCTTATTTTATTAAAAGTAAAGGGTGTATTATTGTATAATGGCTAAGTTAGGTAAGGTGAGTGTGATGGACAGCTATATGGCCGGCTCTACTTGGTCAATTTCATGGTCAATGGTAACATTGACCAATTTAGTCAAATAAGACTTAATTTTACATTATTTTATTATTATATTAATATTTTAATGTAAAAATTGTAAATCTCTGGATTTAGAGTTACCAATGTGATATTAACGAGTATATATATTTATTAGAGTATTTATAGATGTTTCATTGGGTTATATAGACCCAAAAACACATTTCCGAGACATTCCCGGGACTTTCGGGACCTTTTTGTGCTTTAAGCGTTTCTCCCGGGCATTTTGTGTATTCTTGTAAATCTAACTTGAGCATTCTTTTTAATGTTAATTAATGGTGGTAGGAACTCTAAGAATGATTTATTTAGGGTTTCGTGCCACTTCGGCATTCCCGGGCCTTTTCTAGGGTTTGTGGGGCCCACAAGGGTTCCTCCAGGAACTTTTCGTTTAATTGAAAATTTACTCCGAGCCTTTTGTTTTAAATGATGTATCATGATCATTAGTTGATTTTGTATGAATTTTATAGCTTGTATAACTTGGTAACCCAAGGTCCGGCTTAACACACGTTTTTGACCTTAATGAGTTTAGGTGGGTTTTTAACGCCTAAGTGTTTCTGTGCTTTCTTATGGTTTTATAATCCTACAAATAAACCTTTAATTCCCATTATTTAATTATTTAATGGTTAGGGGTATTTCAATGAGTGCCTTTGATAAGTGAAATGAAAAAAGAGACGAACCCTTAATATCCGGAGGTTATGTGTGCCATTAATAATTGAAATGGAAAGGGAGACGAACCCTTGATATCTGGAGGCTATGAGTGCCATTGATTCTTGTGATAATGTAAGGGAGATAGACACTTTGTATCCGGTGGCTAAATGAGCTATTATTCTTAGATGAATATATGAAATAAGCATGAACTTTATTGTTTATGTATGAGCCATGATGAGTTGTTGGAAATGAAATTGGCATGTAAGTTATTGATACCCGGTGATCTTTGTTCCGGAAGCTAGTGTTCTGGAAGATAGTTACTTCCGGGAGCCAACATCCTTGTGGATGCATATTAATATGAAATGTAATTAAATTCCTTATGATAGTAATGAAAGACGAAGTGCTTGAGAAAGGACCTTTGATGATTTGATAAAGAGAAAGAAAAAGGAAAACATTAGAAAGTTATGGTTCTCCATCTTAGTAAAAATAAAGGATTTATGTAACTGACCTTAGGGTAATTTAGTGTTTACACAGTTGAATAATGACGGTTTGTGTTTGTATGTCTACGTGCTTGAATGCTTTCTCGCAGCTTTAAAAGAACACTAAGAGTGTAGGTCTTGAGGGAATTTACTACTTGTATTACTTTTGTTTTTTTATTTGAACTGTATAAGTTTTAATTCCCTCATTACTCTTCTTTTGGGATATTTACCTCAATATTTAGTTTAGAGTATGTAACTCTCTTGATCTATGTAAATCTATCAAGTTTAATCAACTTTCCCTCCTTTACAACTTGAACAATGCATTAGAGGATGACCAAGTGTAAATGCACATGGTCTAGGTTACCTTGTAAATTGCAGGTATTACCTTTCGGGAGCCACTAGGTGGTCATGCCCATGAGGTCATGTTTTTGTAAGCATGTTTTCTTGCATAGATGTTGATATGGTTTCTTAGACATGCCTTGATAAGTCATATCCAAAGTTTTGGGAAGTTTACAGTTTTTTTAAAGAAGTGGTTTAGCCTTAACATTCCCTTGAGAGGAATGTGGCGCTAATACCTAAGCGTTTGTACTTCCACTGTAAATTCTGTTGATTTAAGAAGTTAATAAAGTATTTAAGAAATGGGGTGCTACAAGTCCGGGTATCTGTCTGCGTATACAAACACGGACCAGATGTTTTTGCCGATTTTTAGACCTTGTCCAGGTTAGTGTTCGGGTATATAAACCCTCAATCCCGCGCTCAACTCTATGCCTGTTTTGAAGAGCGGTCCATGAATGTGTCCGAGTAACAAACCTAGACCAGAGATGAAAGAGCGAGAAGCGGCCACGACAATGTGGCCATGTGTTTCTCCCGGACGCATACCTGGACCACATACAGGAAAATTCGGCTAAAATACAGAATCATGAGCAAGTTTTATTCACTCTCGCACGCCGCTCCATACCACCAAATATAGAGCAAAGAAGAGGAAAGAAGAAAAGAAGAAAGAGGGGGAAAGACTCCATGTCCATAATTCCATTAAAGCTCAACCACCTCATTAATGGCTACTTCTTACTCATTTCTCTTCCTGTATCTCTCTATGTTTGAGTAGACTCATTTGTGTACCTTGGGATGGGTGACCCAAATCCCAAACTAGCTTGTAATCCCTATTTTATTATAATATAGTTGTTTTCTCTCTTGAAATTGATTGAATGCTCTAGAATGATCATCTATGTGCATTTGTGGTGATTCCTCATTTCATACACACTTGACTTAGGGATTTTGACCCAGTGAGAGAAACCCTAGTTTTTGCCCTCTTTAATTAGTGGGTGAATCCTATTGTTATGATAAGAACTTGTGTTTAATGCTATTTAGTGAGTTAAAACCCAACCTAATCGAAGGGTTCATTTACCTAGATAAGAATTGACTTATTTTAAGATTTTAAAGTCATTATTCTATTATACAAACTGAGTGAATTAGGATTAAGGCCATGCTTGGGTGTATTTGGGTGAAGACACTATCCTAGGGTACATTTCTCATCCAATCCACTAAACACTGATTTAGTTTACTTGTTTATTGCTTTAAACCGTGTCGAATCAACAATCAAGCTTGCCTCCAGCTAAACCCACATTTACCGCTCTTTTAATTCAATTACTAGATACCAAAGCTACGGATTTAGAAACCAATTTCCTTATGGATACGACCTTGTTGTGCTGCAGTGATTTTGGTGCACTCGCCCTGTTGGTCACTTAGGTTAATCCTATTATAGTGTTTTCTTACAACACTGTTCTAAGATTGCTCAATAGACTTGATCTAGCCTGATTGACATTAGAAATTCTACACCGGAGTTTCCCAACAAACCTAAGTGTTCTTCTACTTCAACTTCTATGTTTATGATCGCAGGTGGTGTGTTGTGAAAAAGCTCAACGGTTAATCTAATTTCCTCATGGTACTTATCCCCCTTGTATCGATCCGTGCTTCTTGATTTAGTGATGAGTATGGTTTTCTATGTCCCGCCCCTCTTCATTTTCTATAATGGAACATTTCAAAACTATCTGTTTGAGATACATACACACATTGTAAACATTATAATTGTAAATGCGTAATTTAATTTATTTACATGATTTATCTATAAAGAACCTCATTTTAGATTTTAGCATAGGACCCCAGAAATTGTTAAGATGACCCTATTATAAATAATATATCCTACGATACAATCCTAGAGATCTCTAGCAATCCTACCCTAAAATCACAATCCTAATAACATTGTCTTGAACACTAGCAACAACACACCCAATATGTGAAAAAGCTAAGAAATAGCAAAATGGAATAATAATAATAAATAGTCTTGAGCTCACGAAAATAGAAAGACAAATATATAGCACACTTAATTGTAGTTAGAGATGATTATATTAACTGTACATTAAAACTAAAAGTTTGTAATTAAATAAGGAAATGGTACTATACACTATTTTGTTGAAAGTATAATTTTTGTACTTACTAATGTACAATTTTTATTGTACAATGTACAATTTTATAATTTAATGTCTAGTTTTTTATTTGCAGAGTTAATATAGTTATATCTTACTACATTTCAATACTAAGACTTTATATATAAAAAACAACACTAAATTGAAAAAGAAGTTCATCCCCTCACGTAACAGTTACTCCCATAGCATCATTAAAAGTTGTTGGAAACTATCCACCAATGCAGCAAAGCCAAGTACAAGACTTGTCAAATGATTATTTAAGTGTGCACTTCTTGATGTGTAACATATGGGGACAACAAACCAATTTGACTAGGATTGTCAATTCTTATTTTGACGGGCATTAGACGTGCATTAGAAGTTAATTGTTTTTTTTTTAATAGCAGAAGTTAATTGTTTTTGTATGCTTTATTCTGTAACTTTTAACTTAATATTTTGCAACTTTTAGAATGTT
The DNA here is from genome assembly GCA_023374045.1 of Limonium bicolor. Classification (NCBI taxonomy): domain Eukaryota; kingdom Viridiplantae; phylum Streptophyta; class Magnoliopsida; order Caryophyllales; family Plumbaginaceae; genus Limonium; species Limonium bicolor. The sequence goes on from CM041780.1 coordinate 155,474,785, forward strand.
ATTGTGTCTTTAAGTTTTGAAAAAGTTTAGAATAAAATGTAATTACAAATTGTTAAATTTAATGTATTTTAAAAAAAGGGAAAATTCATGGTATACCCCTGTTTTCTTTCGTAATTCACAATATACCCCTGTTGGTTTCATAATTCAACTTTAAACATGCTTAAATGTTGTCCAAAATTGATGAAACTTTACATGGACGATGCTAAAGTGTTATATTTTGGTCCAATATCAAATTTGAAGTTTTTTAAGCTCACATGAGACCTGTGGGACCCAATAAAAATTGTGACATGTTCATTGGGTCCCACATGAGCTTAAAAAACTTCAAATTTGTTATTGGACCAAAATAACGTAAACTATTATGAAAGAAAACAGGGGTATATCGTGAATTATCCTTAAAAAATAAGGTAAACTATTATAGTATTAGGTCTTATTGGTTAAGTTATCATATTTTTAAGAAGCTAAAAGTTAAAAGAGCTATCAAATATTGAAATCACATTTGTCTCAAATAACAAAAAATTTCTTTCATTAAGATGTCATGTAAGCTACAAAATAGATCCATTATCTTAGATCCCTTAAACCCTCTCGTGTAAAACGTAAAACTCAAATTATGTAATAGAAGCGACAAAATAGTGTCCAGGTCCGGATAAACTAAAATTTAAATTTTTTCAAATAGGTTTTTTTTCAAATAGATTATAACTTTACTAGGTTAATTATGTGTAATTTAAATTTATATGTTTTTCATTTAACTTGTTTAGTTGTTTATAAAGTTATTTTAATTGATTTGATAGTATTTTTTATATTATTAACTTTGTTTCATATAAAATTTAAATTTTCAAACATTAGTATACTTAATTAATATTAGCATTCAAAAATATTAAGTATATATATTTATGATTATATCTACTAAATTCATAAAATTTATATTGGGTTCGTTTGTTGTTTGTGTTCCGCCCATCATTTAGACTGTTCATTTTGGTCCAAGATCCACTTTCTCATATGCTTTATTCCACCAGTTAATAAAAAAAGGGAAAATTACATCCCCCACCCATGGGGTTTAACGAAATTACATGCCGCACCCATGAGGTTTGGGAAATTACTTTCCCCACCCACCACGTTTACACCGTTTTACATCCGTCATCCAATCTTCAATTTCCGTCCTAACTTGCCACATGGCGCTCTCTGACTGGTCCCTTACTGAACCGGTTTTTTTCCCTTCATAAACCAGACCAGCGGTTTACTCCTCATTCCCTTCAATCGCGATTCAGCTAGTCTCTCTTTCAGTCGACTCGTCGTTCTTCTCCTTCCCTTCAATTCTCGCCTCATCGTTCTTGTGACCCTAAACTTCTCGACTTGTGGAATGGTAGCCCTAAGCCCCAATCTTCAGCATATTACGCCTGAAGTTTGGCTTGCACTTTGTCTATCGTTGACTCGTTTGGTCGATTCGGTGACTGGCATTCTCCTTCTCTTCGCTTCTGTTCTCGACTGGTAACCCTAATCCCGAAAACTTTTCTATGTTTGCGAATCGCGGACACTGTTCGTGAGGTGTTGCTTACACTTTGACTGTTGTTGGATTGTTTGGCTGATTCGCTGCCTGGTATTGTCATTCCCTTCACTTCTCGTTTTGTTGTGCTGTGTTTGAACTCTGTACGCCCTGGTGTTCTCCCTTCTGTTGGAGATTTCAATTGAGAAGGGCTTCTGTTGGAGATTTTCGCTTGGATATTTTTGTGTACTGATATGCGCTTATTCTTAAGCTTTCCCTGTCGATGCCCTATTGATTTGTAACTGGGGAACTTTTCTGGTAGTGTTGGCGCCTAAATCTGTTGCCTCTGTTCTGATAGACAGTATCATGGTAGTGAATCTGTTGGTTTGATGTGTAAAAAGCCCTTGGCAGTGGTGTATCTATGATTTATTAGATGAACCTGTTTTGGAGCGATTTTTTTACCAGTCTGCTAAGTGATCAGTGGTAGCAGCATTGTCTAATTCCTTGTTGCTCCTGCCCACTTGTGATGCTGGTTATCTGAATTGCTCTATGAAAATGCTTATCTGGTTTTGTAGTAACACCACTACCATAACAACAATGATGAAGGGAATTATGTTTCTGATGTGTTTCTGATACAATGAAGACGTGTATCTGGTTTGATTTCTTCTGTAAAAGCCCCTTGACAGTGGTGTACCTATGATTTACTGGATGAACCTAATGTTGAAGCGGTTTTTTGTACCAGTTAGATAAGTGATCAGTGGTAGCGGCATTATCAAGTCCCTTGTTGCTCCTGCCCACTTGTGATTCTGGTTATCTGAATTGCTCCATTAGGATGTTTCTTCCAGTTTTTGTACTAACACCACTGCTATGACAGCGATGATGATGGGGCATTATGCTGAGTCTGAGCTGCGTTTCATATGGTTATTTTATCTCTGAAATGTATATGTTGATATCTTTTAAAAAGCCCCTTGACAGTGGTGTAGCTATGATTTACTAGTTGAACCTAATGTTGAAGCGGTTTTTTGAACCAGTAGATAAGTGATCAGTGGTAGTGGCATTATCAAGTCCCTTGTTGCTCCTGCCCACTTGTGATTCTGGTTATCTTAATTGCTCCATTAGGATGTTTCTTCCAGTTTTGTACTAACACCACTGCTATGACAGCGATGATGATGGGGCATTATGCTGAGTCTGAGCTGCTTTGTACTAACACCATATGGTTATTTTATCTCTGAAATGTATATGTTGATTTGTAATAGGTAACTCTCCTATAGTATGTCATCCTCAGCAGTCGAAACAGTGAAAGTTTGTTTACATTTGAGAATGTCAAGTGTAAGTGCAAAAAGAATGCGAAGATGTTTGTTGCTTTCACATCTGACAATGGAGGAAAATTATTTTACAAATGTGATTGCCCTAATCCGGTGTTCAAGTGGTGGCATGAAGCAGAGTTGAACAGACATCTCCTGAACTACAACTATTACGGTGAAGAGGTGAACCAACGCTTTCGTAATGGTGATCTGCAAATGATTAGCGAAGAGATTCATGCATTAACAATGGAGTTAAGAGATCTGAAGCTGTGTGTTCTGCGCAACAGTTATGGATATGAAACTCGAATGACTAGGGGTGGGCTTATTTTGTATGTTCTTGTTGTATTGGCTGCAATGTTGGTTGTTAAGATGATTTAGTTTGTTGTAGTTGCTGCATTGTTTTAGACAACAGTTTGTAAGGATTTAGATTGGTGTAGTGGCTGCATTGTTCTAAGAAACAGTTTGTACGATGATACTATGCACTTCGTGCAACAGTTTATAAGAATGTATTATTATGTCCCTTTATCATTCTACCATCATTTTCAAACCCAAAAGCAATCAGACAGATACCAAAGAGCAGAAGTTGCGGTAATTTCAAATACACCCCAAAATGTTTGTTATGTCTCTTTATCATTCTACTATCATTTTCAAACCCAACAACAATCAGACAGATACCAAAGAGCAGAAGTTGCGGTAATTTCAAATACACTCCCATTAATACTCTAAAATACAGCAGCATTTGCAATAAGTGCTACAGCACTACACACTCCCATTAATACTATGTTATAGCAACCAAAATACACCCAAAATACATCAGCCAATACTCCAAAAAATAACTGCCACAGCAGTTCACACTCCCACTATATTCCAAAATACATCAGCCAACATAACAACCAAAATATGAGCCAGTAAACAGTTTGTAACTCCAACTAACAACCAAAATACATCAGCCAACATAACAACCAAAATATGAGACAGTAAACAGTTTGTAACCAACTAACAACCAAAACATCAAAACATCCTCCACAGTTTGTAACTCCACTAATTTTCACTAAGACTGTTGGCGTCTTTTGGATGATCTCACCGGCACACTAGGACCCTTTCTCTTTCTTCTTTTCTGCTGTGTGACATCTTGTGTGGCACCATTTCCATCCCCCCCTCAGATAATGCAACTAGGCATCACCCTGCCCTGTCGATCTATTGTCTGCGCATTACAAGTCCTTGAGTTATGCCCTCTCTGTTTACACTTGGCACATGTCACATGTGTGATCTCTTAGGATTAGGTCTGGCCTCACCTTCCTCCCTTCTTCGGTTCTTCTTCGGCTACCAGGCAGCTTCTTAAGAAAAGGTGGAGAGAGAATTTTTAGACCATCAGGTTCAGGCCATATGGAAGGATCTGGTATTGGGATATAGGCTTCTCATAGGCGTGGCATACACTGTCATTGAGTACCAAGGATCTACGAACTGATCCTTGTCCATCCTCTTCCAGTTCAAAACGGCACATTGCATGTTTGCATGGGATACCAGAATGATCCCACGCCATGCAATCGCAATGTCTATCTCTAAGATTGACAATGTAGTGCCGCGTCAGCTCAGTCACCTCGAATTCGTAGTCACTGCTAGCTGTGTGTGCACACCTAGAGCCCGCTCTAGTATTTTGTACAACATCTTCTTGGCATAAGGTGTTACCTTCCCTTCATCTTCTTAATGGATTCTCTCCTATCATTGAGCTTCTTCATTAAGGTACGCCGAAGACTTCCAAAAGTGAGAATATCGGACTACCTCTGAATGGAGAAAGTTTACTGTTGAAGGATTCCACAAAGTTTGACGTTGTTTCCACCACTTTCACCTCTTTAGGCATATGATACCGCACCCAAAGGTCATAGTCAACCTCTCTCAGATATCTGAAGGCTCCCAATGACGTTTCTTCCAACTTCTTCAGCACTTCTCTGAATGCAGATTCAGTGTACATTGGGCAGCTTCCCAAAATAGATTTCTTAACATTGCACCTAATCGATAGTGACACAACATATTAAACAACAGTATAAATCTTATTGTAAGGAAGTTATGACAATTACAATTGTTTTACCTGACTTTCTTTCTTAAAGTTAGCGTACAGGTGCCTGCAACATATTCTTCTCCGCACTTCAGGAAGCACAGCAGCAAGAGCAGGCTCAACCCCTGAATAACACGATGAGTTAGTAGCACATTAATAAATACAATTGACATAAAACAATATTATTGAACAAGAATTACCTTCTGCCTGTCAGAAATGACAACCCATTTCTTCTTACTTCTTCAGGGGCAATCAACCGCAAGTTACCAAAGAAATATGTCCATGTTTCTGTGGTCTCGCTAGCAAAACGGCAAAAGCTACCGAAATATCCCATTGTTTGCATCTAGGGACACTGCACTAAGCAACACTCCTCCATAAGGTCCCTTCAAATGGCATCATCCACGCCAAGAAAGGGCCTACAGCCCTTAAGAAATCCTTCTTTAAGGGCATTAAACAAACAAACAACTTGGAGAAAGTGGGGGGGACCGTTCGCATACACCTGATATTTCAAGTCTATCACAGATCCAGGGTTTCGCTCAAGGGCAATCTTGGTATATTGGTGGAGCTTTGCATAAGACTCAGCATGATTGCCCTGAAGTAATTTCATAGCGTCTCTCTTGGCTCTAAAACATTTCATGTAGTTCACCATCACCCCATACTTAGTGTGAATGAAATACTAAATTCCATAGGTGACATTGAATTGTTGCTTCATAAGCGCAGGTCAGAATCTTTCTCATGATCTCACTTCGACGTAGCAGCAGGATTTTCAGACAATCTCTGACAAGTGTGTTCACCCTTGATCGTCTTAATCATGAAAGTTACATTGTCCGGTAGAAGGGAAGCATGAATTCTCCACTCACAAGTGTCAAGATTGTTGCACAAAGCTGTATATTTCCACGGGTCATTTGCTACCCTATGGAGGTCTATGCCTTCTTGGACAGCATAGTCTTCAAGTACTTCTCTAAACGCAGTTTTGTTGATGAACATCTGTCTAGGCTCTAGGTGTACTGTCCCATCCGGTAAATACTCAAACTGTGAGCCATCTCTCAAATACTTCTCATCCCCGATAACACCCTCATCCTCATCTCCTGAGAAGCAGCCACCATCCTTGATTTTTTCCAATGCCTCTACATCGACATCATCCTCATCAGCTTCATCCTCAGACGGTGGCTCACTCTCTTCTAATGAACTTAAACTCTGTTCATTCTGACAATCGTGGTCCCATGAGTCATCGGAGAAATAAGGGGTTTGTTCATCATTCAGCTCATCATTGTTTCCCACATTTCTAACCTCTGATATGTTCTCATCAGCGGTAGGTACAATGGGTACAAGTGCTTGGTTAGTAGCACTATTGTGGTTTGACCCTACCCTGGGGCTAGATAAAGGAGGTGTGGCTGAGTGCATTGCAACTGAGGATAGTGGTACTGGTTGAAGAGTTGAAGACTTGGTAGATGGGATTTCGGTTTGTGAGGTATGGATACATTTTGTCTTGACTGTTTAGAGTATGACGTAGCCGATGAAATGTGTGGAATTTGTTGGGAGCCACCACCACCAGGTATGAGATTCAAACTTTTGGTCTTTTCTTCTTTTTCCCTTTTGTCTCTTCATTTTGTTCTGCTCGAGATGGGGGTGGTGGGGGAGATGGTTGACGAGACTGAGCAGGATGTATGGGAGGAGGTACTGCAGGATGAACTTGTGATGCTGGTTGTAATGGTTGTGATGGTTGTGATGTTGTGATGGTTGTGATGGTTGTGATGGTTGTGTTTGGGGCGGTGAGGTAGGACATATGATATCAGGCAGATCTACAATGTCATCATAATCATCATATCCAGCATCTTCATTGTTTGGCCTAACCCTTTTGTCCTCATCCTGCTGCCAACGTTTGTAGGTTGCCATTAAACTTGTCTCCTTTGACCCTTCTTCGACAGTGATCTTAATCAAATCCTTTCCATCGAACAAAGACAACATGTTAAGTAGTTGCCTATCACACCCTATCTCTATGCTCATGTTGCTCTTAGGGTGCTTGTACATAAAAACTGGGTTCTTTGGAATCTCATTGTGGCAGTGATGCTTTATCACATTCAAACAATCATCAATTAGATCAATTGTAGAGTATCTGTCGGGGTCAAAAGGACACTGATGTTTATACCCACAACCATTGTATTCCACTTCAAGAAACGTCTCCATTTCTGTAAAAACATAACAAGAAAACGTATTCAGTGCGATTGTCTATCAGAACAAAACCAACAGATTCCCCCAGCTAGAAATCAATATGGCATCGATAGGGAAAGCTTAAGAATAAGCGCATATCAGTACACAAAAATATCCAAGCGAAAATCTCCAACAGAAGCCGTTCTCAATTGAAATCTCCAACAGAAGGGAGAACACCAGGGCGTACAGAGTTCAAACACAGCACAACAAAACGAGAAGTGAAGGGAATGACAATACCAGAACACAGCACAACAAATCGAGAAGTGAAGAGAACAGGATACAATCGACAGACAGGGAAAGCTTAAGAATAAGCGCATATCAGTACACAAAAATATCCAAGCGAAAATCTCCAACAGAAGGGAGAACACCAGGGCGTACAGAGTTCAAACACAGCATAACAAAACGAGAAGTAAAGGGAATGACAATACCAGAACACAACACAACAAATCGAGAAGTGAAGAGAACAACCTAAAATCGACTAAAATGAAGACCGAGAACAACAGGGCATAAAGAATTCAAACACAGCACAACAAATCCAGAAGTGAAGAGAAGGAGAATACCAGGCGTCCTCACGAGTCAACGGTAGTCAAAGTGCAAGCCAAACCAGGCGCCATCTACAAGTCGAGAAGTTTAGGGTCACAAGAACGATGAGGCGAGAATTGAGAGAATTGAAGGGGAGAAGAACGACGAGTCGAGGACTAGCTGAATCGCGATTGAAGGGAATGAGGAGTAAACCGGCTGGTCTGGTTTATTGAAGGGAAAAAAACCGGTTCAGTAAGGGACCAGTCAGAGAGCGCCATGTGGCAAGTTAGGACGGAAATTGAAGATTGGATGACGGATGTAAAACGGTGTAAACGTGGTGGGTGGGGAAAGTAATTTCCCAAACCTCATGGGTGCGGCATGTAATTTCGTTAAACCCCATGGGTGGGGGATGTAATTTTCCCTAAAAAAAATTTGATGCAGAGAGCACTTGTTTTGTTTTGTTTGAATAACACTTAAAATTTCTATTAAACATCAAGGGAATTGTAACATCTCAGTATCCCACTGTTGTGATATTGTCCGCTTTGGCACACAGGTCGCACGGTTTTGTTCCTGGGGTTTCCTAGCCCCAAAAGGTCTCACAACAAGGAGAGGTATCCCCACCCATATAAGGAATGGTTCGTTCTCCCCTCCAATCGATGTGGGAGGTAACCTCAAGGGTATTACACTCCGCCCCCCTTGGGAGCCCAACGCCCTCGCGGGCCACACCGGCACACCGACCTGGGTCTAGGTGATAACAACTGTAACTACCTAGTATCCCATTATTGTGATATTGTCCGCTTTGGCACACAGGTTGCACGGTTTTGTTCCTGGGGTTTCCTAGCCCCAAAAGCCTCACAACAAGGAGAGGTATCCCCACCCATATAAGGAATGGTTCGTTCTCCCCTCCAATGGATGTGGGAGGTAAACCTCAAGGGTATTACAGGAATACATATTAGACACTTTGCTAAAGAAGGGAACAAAGTCTTCCCTCAACACCACCACACCAGCCCATATAAAATAACCTTTCTCGTTATACGGTAGTGGTGAATTTTGCACCCGAGACCTTTGGTCAAGGATATCACTCCACTACTGACCAAGCCACGGGGGCTTAGCTAGTCCGGATAGATAACTACTAATAGAAATCTAAAGTCTTCTCGTTTCATTTGAAAACATATGTAGAGACTACCCACCAGGACAACAAGCTCTATTGCATGTTAATATGTCCTGATTAAGACAAATTCATCACAAGATGTTCTTTAAAAATAACCGATAGACTGATATATTCCATCTTAGTAATAGTCATTATAGAGGTTCGGAAACCACCTATAATGTATATATAACACCAAGGATATCTCCTTTAGAGCTGATCAAACGGGCGGATGGAACCCGGGCCAACATTAAATTTTAAGCTCGAATGGGCCTATATATTTGTCCAAGCCCGGTTTTAATTTTTTCGGGCCGGGCCGGACTAGGCCCGGATTTATTTTAATCGTTACCATTGCCCGGCCCGCCCGACCCGATTTTATAATTTTTTAATATTGTTATTAATTTTTTGAAAAAATATATAGATTATGTTATAATATTAATATATATTAATTATGATACGTATATGTTGTATGTAATATTAGTAGATATTATATATAATTTAAATAAATAGTAAAATGTATTTATATAAAGTTAAATTAAATATATGCTCCCGTTTGTTATCAATACTTGATAATCTAGCAATAGGCACAAGAATTAAAGACGAAAAAGTTAGACTATTTTGTTCTTAATTTTGCATTGGGAATTGAAATAATTTGAAAAGTAGAGTTGTGAAATAAAAGATAAGGGATAGAATTGAAAAATAGATGACAAAAAATATTAGAATACGTTATATTTTGAAAATAGTGAAAGGACCCAAATGTTATATTTTGAAAATAGTGAAAGGACCCAAATAATCATATATTGAGAACAAGAGTATAATATTATATTTATAAAACTATATACGATAATAAACCGGGCCGGGCCGGGCTTAGTTCCTAACCTAAAATTTTGTCGAAACTCGGCCCGATTTTTCATTCAGACCTGATTTATTGACCAAACCCACTGGAATAATTTTCAGACGAGCTTTTCGGGCTTTATTTTCAGGCCGGACCGGATTGAATCGCCTGACCGGGTCATGTTGATCAGCTCTTATTCTCCTTAGTTTCCTGGTTTGGTTGTTTGCGGTTGTGTGCCCACAACAATCCCACGTGCCACCGTTGAAGACCAGTTATTTTCCCTCTCCCTTTCCCATAATCAACGTATTAACCCTAATTACTGTAGAAAAATGACGAATTTCCACCATTTCAACCATGGGTCCCTCTCGATCAACACGCACCACGAAACTTTAGTGTGCTGTCGCTATTGCTATAGAAGAGAAGAGAGCTCGTTTTTCACACACTTGCCGTCTTCCCTTTTTACTCTTACCATTCTTCTCTCACCCAACTCTGCCGAAAGGCGTGTGAAAATTTTCTCGCTTTACTGATGAAAATTACGACTAGAAGTTCACAGCGGGAAGAGATATATCGAATCAGACATCAGTTTTTTGGAAATCACGAAGTGCTTAACGGGTAACAGAAGCAAACAGTGCCGATCAACAAAGTAAAATACTACTTCTAAATCTTCGTCTGCGGGTCCTACTTACTCATTGTCGTGATCTCTTTCCAATGTATTATTCTATGTGATTCCGTTGTTTTTTTTCTCTTTTCCTTTTCGTTTCCATCCATTTGTTTGTCAACAATTATTGTTCATTTTGGTTAATACGCGGGGCGCCGATGGTGATTTATTTTTGTATTTTAGGTTTCTAATAGGCTTGAGTTTTTCAATGGTTATTCATCCGATGAGCTAATTAGGAATCCAGAGCTTGTGTTCCCCCTTTTCTCTGTCTCTCTCTCAAGGAATTTGTGGATGAAGGCTACCCAGAGCAGGTGAAAAGGAATCGACCAATCTGGAATCTGGTGGTGCTCTGCTCTCTTTCTGCCCCTTCCTTTTCTTTGTGCAGTTCGGCTTAAAGGTTTTTGTGGTAGAGTGCTTGCTGCCTTCCAGAAGGTTTGACCTTGGTTTCTGTGCTTGATATGTGGGTTTTGGGTTGGATGGATTATGATCTGTGTTGGATGGTTTATCTCCGTTCTTATTCTGGTCTCCCATTCCTGAGATTTTCTCATTTTTTTGGGAGCGTGGTTGTCCTTTCAGAAATCTAATAATTGATTTAAAGGGCTGTCTTTTTTGCTGTTAGTGTTATCCCCATCCCAGCTTTCGATCTAATTGGTGATATCTGGATTCAACTTTTCCTTTTTGATAGTGTCAGCTGAAGTCGGCTGGCTTGCTTGTTTATAGTAGTGATGATTTAATGGGTCAATTGGATGCCAAAAGCTGCTGAATTTGCAAGTGCTTTGGTTGTGCTTCCTTGAGGGGTTAGCTTGTTGGCTGAAGATGGCAGATTGAGCGGATATGTTAGCAATTTTGTATACTTTCTTCTTTGACTAATGTACGTTTGCTGATTGTCTGGTGTTGTATACCAGGTTGAATGTTATTTTCCCTGTTATTGCTATTGTACTCGTGAACTCTTCTTACATACTGTTTTTCGACTGTTCGTATTGCAACACTAGTTTTGTGTCAATTCAAGCTGTCACTGAGTAGATTTGTATACTTGGTACTATTGCGAGTGTTAAATCATCTTTGTTTTTGGTCTCATTAGCTGATAGCATAGAAGGTGTAGCAGTTAACATCCTCAAAAGTATACAAGCATGGATCTCGAGGAGGGTCTGAATGCTGAAAACTGGACAAAAACTTTGATGTCAGGAAACATGCTGCAAAATGCATCTCTCAGCAATCAATCTTTCCCAATGAGCATTTTGCAGCAGCCCCAGCAACATGATCAAAACCGGGAGCATCATCCAATTCCCTCTAATTTGGATTTCAATTCACAAATTGACTGTTTGTTCTCTAAGTTGAACCAAGTTTCTGGCAACAACAACCCATCTCACCTTTCTTGCAGCTTTGGTGACCATAGCAAATCCACCTCGACTTCAGACGATCGTCAAAGTAAAAGGAATCCAGGCTGGGATCCAAGTGCGATGTTGAACAACCTCTCTTTCTTGGAGCAAAAAGTTCACCAGCTCCAAGAGCTGGTTCATTTGATTGTCAGGAGACGGGTCCAAGTTTCTGGATGCATCACAGATGAGCTTGTTACTCAACAGCAGCAGCTCATTACGGCTGATATTACTTCCATTATTGTCCAGCTGATATCTACAGCCGGTACTCTTCTCCCATCAGTGAAGAATGGTCTTCTTTCAGCAAATCTTTTGACTGAACAGTTTGCACAATTCAATGGTTTTAATATCCCTTCAGCAACAGGCCTGTATACTGGTTTGCTTCCATCAAATATTGGTGGCCCAGTTCTAGACAATGCTGGTGAGGCAAAACAACAACTGGATCAGCCAAGCAACAGCTTGGACCGTAATGGTAACTGGGAAATGGATCACAACCCGAACAACTCTATGGATGATCATGAGTCAAAAGATGAAGATGATCCAATAGAAGAAGAGCACCTCCCTCCGGGTTCCTTTGAGATATTACAGCTAGAGAAGGAAGAGATCTTGGCTCCTCATACCCACTTCTGTACAATCTGTGGGAAAGGGTTCAAGAGAGATGCTAATCTGCGGATGCACATGCGAGGGCATGGAGACGAGTACAAAACACCAGCTGCCTTGGCCAAGCCCCACAAGAAGTCATCAAATGGGTCTGAACCCAATCTCATAAGGAGATACTCCTGCCCGTTTGCTGGTTGCAAGAGGAACAAAGACCACAAGAAGTTTCAGCCATTGAAGACGATACTTTGCGTGAAGAATCACTATAAGAGAACACATTGTGACAAGACATACACTTGCAGTAGGTGCCATGCTAAGAAATTCTCCGTGATAGCGGATCTCAAGACCCACGAGAAGCATTGTGGGAAGGATAAGTGGCTTTGTTCCTGCGGGACAACTTTCTCGAGGAAAGACAAGCTTTTTGGGCATATTACTCTTTTCCAAGGTCATACCCCCGCCATCCCTCTAGACGAAAACCTTGGGAAAGGATCCACGGGAACATCATCAGATCTTGTGGATAATGGTGAAGCGTTGACTAACATGACTAACAAGGTTGGTAGTGGTAGTAGTACGGGTTTCAGTTTTGTAGCGGACAGTCCGTTTTCTATACAGAGCATGATGGATGCTAAAGGTAGCAGCAGCACCATGGATGATATCTCCACAATCTTGGGAGGATTTGATCCGTGTAATCTTGGAGGGTTTCAAGAGTTCTCGCAGTCAGGTTTTGATGATTCAGGGAGTCCGTTCTCGTTCCTCATACCAGGAAATAAGAACGTACTGCAACAGGATACTACTGATGATATGGATCCTTAATTATTTGGGGTAAAAGGAAAAATGTATCTGTATTTGTATATGCACAAGCTGTTCTGGTAGTTAAGTTTGCTTTGGTTGTCAATCAATGTTTGGCTGTGCGAAATTGTACATTTGGGGATTAAGTAGTTCAATAAAACTTATTCATTATATGGCAAAAGGGTATAATTTCAATGTGCCCGCTTACAAAGTAGCAAAAATCTGTTTTGGACCCAGCTTTTGGGAAAGAGAACAATGGCTTCGCGAGACAGGAAGTGTTGATTGTCTATGATTTCCATGGAAGCACCACGCTCAGGAACATTTTATATAATATTAACAAGATAAGATTATGTGGTCGACCGATCAACTTTTTTGCTCAAAAAAGGAAAAGAACAAAATCAATCGTGAGTAGTTGGTACATTCAAGGAAGTTATAAACCCACTGAATCTGTTGAAATACTATATCAAACCGAAACGGAACAGAAGATAAGCAACGGAGGTCCTTTTATTTTTAACATTTTGGTGAGATCAAGAATATATAAATTGGATATATTATTCGTCTGCCATCGACAAGATAACAGGCTAGCCCAGTTGTAAACAGAGGAAAACCATCAAAATCCAACTGTCGAATCACAAATTATCCACATCTCATTTCCTACAAGACTGGATCAGCAATCGCTTGATTTGATGACATTGTTTAGGTAAGCTTGGTTGTTCTTCAAAAGCAATGACCTGACACCATTGAGGAGTATCAAGTAGATTGCAACTATCAAACATGACTTTCATATTCGACAAAGGAGAATCATCCCAGTTTGACAGATTCTTGAAATTTGCTAAGATCACATCTACCTCATACCATTGACCCATCTCAAAGAATGAAGCAAGTGATCATTTCCACAACAGCGATCAGCTTCAAATGCCTCATCAAAGATTAAAGAATCTCAAATTTCAGTCACTTTCAATGTTGGTAACGCTGTTTTGAAAATGATCTCCAGGTCATCAAGTTCGAGAAACCCATTGGCAATATTCAACTCCTTAATGGGCGATCTCATTATTAGAGGAAAAAAAGTAACAAAGTTCAATCACTATTAGATGAAAGTAGCAAAGTAATGTAATAATAATAATAATGCTCATTTGAAGTTGATGTATGAAAGCAGCCACCATCAACCTTTGAGCAATCTTCAAAAAGTAATAATATTCCTTGCAGCAGTAGTCAGTGTTGAATGGCTCTACTTGACTAAAGCGGCCATCAATAGGAGGATTGAGCATCATCACCTCATAATAGTAGGCAATTATCTTCTTGCCATCTCGAAAGTTAGAAAGATCCAGAACAATAGTTTCCCATATAGTAGGGTCCTTGCAAAGTGTATACCATGATTTACAAGTGAATTGAAAATGTTGAAGGATACAAGCTGGCCCTACTTTGTAAAGAATCATCTGGAAGTGTAAGCCAATCTTGAGTGCAGACACTAGATTTGATACGTCTGCTTTTCATCTGTAGATGACTCCTTTTCTTCGTTGTTTCCTTTTCATGAACGATAACAAAACGGGAACGATGAACCTGATTTTAGTGAGAACACTGAGAAGGAATAGTAGTGCAATCGAATGACAAATCAAAGTAATATAAAAACAGAAGATAGTGGAATTAATCTAACCACCACGTCCACGGCAGTGGGCAAACCAGGAAGCGGATGGGTCAAAAGGCCAACATTTTCTGTTTATTCCAGTTAACATTTTCATGCATAAATATGGCTAACATTGATCACTTATTTATTTATTTCAGATTTATTATAAAAAAATATTAACTATTAATATAAAGAAATGATACCGCGTCGACATAGAAAAAATGAGCCATAAATATGAAAACATATGGGCGGGTTTGATGTCAACTTTTCAGACTTTTTTTTTTTTAGTTTTTGTCACAAAATAGCTGGTCATCAAATGGACCCAATTTAACCACACTTATATAATGTTATTAACCATTTTTTAAAAAATATTAGTCTAGCATATTAAAAAATTTTAGTTGTATATTTGAGCAAATGTTAGCCACCCATGTACCCAAATGTTTGCTTATATATGGTGTCATGTTAGCCAATATTGTTGTAGGTAAGTATTAAGGCCTTGGATTATAATATCAACATGTATAAAGTGTCAGGATATCCTACCTTTTTTCTGGTTGGTGAAGTTGCACAAAACATAGTTTATAATACACTTAATCAAGTAGATGATAGTTATCCATATATTTTAGATAAGTTACTCCATTGTATGTTGTATAGCTTCTCCTTATTAATTCTTATTTTTTTCTTATAACTCCTCATTTTTTCTCTCTTTCCTCACTTGTGTATGTTGGAATATAAGATGGGATAAGATTAGTTAGTTTGTTTCTTTCTAGCCGTTACATTCTCTTTACTCCTCTATGTCTATATATTCCCCTGTAACAAGCTCAGTTAAAACAACTTTCTCTTTAACAACAACTGAATAATTTGGTATTATTTGTCAATCTTGAAATCAATGAGAATGGTTGGAGATGTTTCTTTCAATATGGTATCAGTGCTTCCTATGAATCCCTAATATTTTCCCCCAAATTTCTTGATTCTAAAACCTGTGCTCTTTTCGCTGATCTTTGAATCGTGAGCGACAAAGAAACAATGCCAGCTTCAGCATCAGAAACAAAGATGGCGAACAACCTGGATTACAACGATCCACTGGATCTTCACCCAAGTGATCAACCTAGAAAAGTACTGGGATCAGTCTTCACAGGAGAGGGCTTCACAGGATGGAAGAGGAAAATTGTCGTCGCATTGAAGGCTAAAAACAAGTACGGTATTTTAGATTGAAGTCTTCAAGCTCCATTCTCTGATGATCTAAGATACACTATCTGGGAACGGTGCAACCATATGATTATATTATGGTTGGCTCAATTTGTTGATAGGGATATCACAAAGAGCATCGTATATTTTTCTTGCGATGTTGATGCCTGGGAAAGTTTGTGTTCCCAATTTGAACAGGCGAATGCTACCCAAGTATATTCTATGAGGAAAGATTTGAGCAGGCTAGAACAAAAGGCGGATACTGCTTCAACCATCTTTACCAAAGTCGTAAAACTCTAAGATGAACTCGCTGCTCTTGTTACAAGACCCGTTTGCACTTGCAATGCAGGAAGCGAGTATGACAAGCTCCATCAAATAGAGAAAATGATGCAATTCCTTATGGGATAGAATGAAGACTATGCCAATATTAAGAGCAACATACTGATGAAGACCACTTTACCAATCAAGTTTTGATGAAGCTTACTCTCTAGTTCTCCATGAAGAAAGACGGAGACAAGTTGCAAGGAAGAATATTTCATGAGATCAAGAATCTTTGGCCTTGAACGCAGAAAAAACAAGATTCAGGCAGATGCAAAATTAGAATAAATTCCCAAAAGATCTTAGCAAGCAGGTTTACAGTGCACTATATGCCATAAAAAGGGGCATTTAAAATAATGTTGCTTTGAGATTATTAATCCTCTAATAATGTCAGTAACTAACATAGTTGTATTATCCTACAACTTTAGGATTAAGTCATTCACTCCATTTATTCCTTTTAACTATGGGTATATATTTATTTATATATATACACACTCATATAGATTTGTTACTATGTGGTATTAATGTAATTGACCTTTAATGTTAATGGCCTTATGCTTTTAGATTCTCATTTAATTAATGAGTTGCTTAAATTGACCCTCTTTGGTTAATTTAATTGACTTGCTCAATGCAGTCAAACTATCGGTTTGGTCAACATAGTCAACCCTCTAATTGGTCAACGTGGTCAAGATCAATATTGTTACATATTCTAATGACCTTAGAATTTATTCTAGGTTTAATAACCTATTATTTAATCCACACCTCTAACCATTTGTGTAATGGTTTATATAACTTTCAATACTACCTTAATAACTTAGGTTAGCTCCCTAGCCATTCTCTTCCATAATTAAATTCCCAACCTTATTATATAATCCCCACAATACTCCAAATATTCATTATTTTATGTGAATCATGAAACTCCTTAAGGTTTATACTAACCTTTATGCACTAACATTAAGACTTTATGCTTAATGTTATACAATGTAATTCTCAATCTTATATTTAACTACACTCCTAAATTCCATAATTCACGTCGATACCCCCATAATCATCAAATATTATATTCTTACCACCAAATCTTTTCCAATCTTACAATCTCATCCCAAATTCACATATCTTATAATTCTAACTTCTCACTTAATTTTATTCATAGTTCCAACCCAAACTCTCTCAATAATATCCGAACAGACCCCTACTGGTCTATTCTGATTTTCACACCAATCTTTCCCATATTTACAAATTGACCCCACATCTTTTCATATACTTACAATTCACCATTAATCTTTCTTTAACTCACATTTTCAACATTGCTTTCTCCCACTTGGTCACAACCCTAAGTCCACCTAGGTTTGACCAATTTATACTGTCTTACTTCATATTTTCTAGAATTTACAATTGAGCCCCAAAACTTTCCAAATTCACCACAAACTCTTTCTGAGTCCAATTTTTAATATTTTCTTTCTCCAACTTGGTCAAAACCCTAAATACATCTAGGTTTGACCATATTACACTGCGCACACCTAAATTTTCCAGAATTACAGTTTGGGCTCACAAGTTTTCCAAACTTTACAATTTACTCCTAAACTTTACTAAAACATATTTTTCATTCCTAACCAAATTAACACCTAACTTTCAGCTATATTAATGTTTACCACTCCAATTTAGTCTATTTACAATTCCTCACATATCATTTTAGCCATATGATTGCTAAGGCCCCGTTCTTTCACCACCTTAATACTTTTAGTTAGATTAATGTGTGCATTAATCTTCCTCGGGAATTGAAATTTGTGAGACAAACCAACTTATTCTTTAAGGTTGGTTTTACTGCTATTTGATAAAGCTGGACATTAATGCCTCCACAGAACGAGGCCTAAGTCTTCCAATTAACTCATAACCACCTTTAAGTCCACTTTTCTCTCCAAACTTTATCCAAACACTTCCTAAATTCGTAGGTATTTTTCCCCCCCCCCCCTCAAAATTTTGGAGTGTTTTTAAGCAACTAAAAAGCCCTTTAATAGCACATTTATACACCTAACATAATACCATAAAGTCCTTAACTGTTAGGTACCTTAAAACACCAAAATGCTTATAAACTTAGCCTAAACATTTGGCCATAATACAAGCCATAAAATAAACTTCCAATAAGCATAAAATATCCATAATACAACATTACTTTCGGCCATATTAATTCCCACACTGCCCATAATTTATAATTTACATAAAACCACTTAAACTTGTATCAAAGTGACATTTAAGTCTTTAAGTCCTTGGTAGACATAACCAATTATGTTAGTATGATTTTATCTCCTGGATTAGGTCATTATAGACCATTTTATTAAGTTTATTCACAACTTTAGTTAGTACCCATGCTTAAACACTATAAAACATTAAAATGAGCTTTAAGGTAGAACTTACCCTTTTATGCTCCAATGTTTGATTTAGCACTTTAAATTTCGGCCCTATATACATATAAGGGTATAGTTTAGATTTTTGAAAACAAATCTAAAGCTTGGATGATAGATTAAGCTCTAACGTCTTAGAGCTACACTTACCCTTTCCTTAGAGTAGTTTTCCACTTGTTTCTCCTTTAATCTTTAGCCACCACACAAGTCTTTGTTAGGTAATATTTTTGGCCATACATTGAAGTATAATAAGGAGTAAAGTTAGGGTCATTAAACACCTAAACAAGATTAAGGGAAGACCTAAGGCTTAAAGCACAAAAATGTGTACTAAGAAATGGAGTTTACCTTGAAGCTCACCAATGGAGATTTTCTCTCCAAATTTCAGGCAACTATAGAAAAATAGGTTAAGTGTTAAATCTAGTGTAGATCTACACATAGAACATAGTTCAAGCACTTAAAACCCTAATCCATGACTTACGCTTGAAGTTTCTTTTGTGGTGTTGTTTCTCCTTGGATTTTCGGCCAACAAAAGAAGTAGAATAAGATTCACTTTGTGTGAGAAAGAAGAAGAAAAAGAGTGTAAGCAAGGCTAGGTTTCGGCCTTATATAAGTCAAAGGAAATGATGGAAGCTTAGAGCACCTTTTATTACCTTAAGCTTGATGGATATTGGCTAAGCTCCACCCATGCTTTATTTCCAAACTTTTGGTCTCCAAGTATGTAGGAAATCACCACTATCTCAGGAAGAAGGTTTGTTGTGTTGCTCTTGCCTTGTTGATGAAGGAAATGAGAAGATTTAAGAAGAAAGGCAAGGAAAAGATACTTCACCATTGTTGTGTTCTTGAAGGTAGCAATAAAAGGAAGGAAACTCGAGGAAGAAGATTAACAAATTCGGCCAAGAGGAGAGAGGAGGGAGGATGAGTGAGTTAGATTTTCCTTAAGTGAGTAAAGTAATGAGTCATCAAGGTATGACTAGTGGTTTTAAGGAAATATCTTCCAAGGAGAAAAATGGCTTTTGGTGTGTTGTTTTCCATCCCATATTTCCGGCCCCCTTGGATATTTTGCAAGGTTAGTTTGGTCACATTATGGGTAATTACATAATAATGTGTCTTATAATGTTATGAACTTATATGTTGTACATTAGGACTTCTTTTATGTGTTAGATTGTAACCATCATGATTACCATGTCCCAAAATGAATTTATTTGTGTTTTGGAGTGATTGGTATACTTTCTTATTCATTGTGACTAGTTAAAGTATGTTTTTTTATTCACTCATGATATTGGTGCTCTTAATTCATGTAATGACATGGTACATGTTATAACAACTTTCTTAGTTGTTTTCCCCTTATAATTACTCCCTCTTTTGTCCAATATTTTATGTAAGGTTTAATTACCTTTTTGAACTATATATTTGTTTATATAAATATATTGGAGGTTCTATAATTCCTTAATCAATTAGGGCTAATTAGCCTTTCTAATCCAATGAGTAATCCTTGATCATATGTATAAACCTGAGGGGTATTTCACCCAGCAACCAACATAATACTACCGACATCATCCTTTTATGTCTACTAGGATATAAACTAGCATAATTAACATAATAAGATAAAGACTCAAAGGAAAAGCCTAGAACACTAAGTCTAACATCACAAATTCTAAGGTAGTGTTCACAACTATGCATTCGAATAAGAGATCATCACCCCCTGCTGCTCTTGGCCTCCAATCGGTTTCTTTTCCTTCCCTTTATCCTGATCTAATATGACCTTAATCGTATTCAAACTAGTGAACTGCTTCCCCTTCCTTTTCCTTCTAGCATCCGGAAGTTGTAACTTCCAATACTCCGCACGTGAAGCCTCGGATATCACCATGTTAAAGTTTCTCGTATGCGTGCATCCTGGAGATTCCAAAAGGCTTGCTTCTGGTGCTGGCTAAGCCACCGGTTTACCAGCCCATGCAGAGGAATTCTGAGGAACCGGTGCCCAAATATGGTTATTATCAATCTTTCCTGGAGCGCACCATGGATCCACAAGGTCACTCTCTTCTACTTGCCTTCTAAGTTTTTTTTTGTTTTTGTAGACTGCCGCATACCATAGGGAGCTCCTCCCTCATCCATCGAGCAAATATTTGAGCAAGTAGCAATAGTGTGAGTAAATAATCCACAAACAGAGCAGATCAAAGGCATGTTGTCATACGAAATAGTGAAGATAATCTGAATATTGATAAGAACTTTAAAACGCAGGAACTTAAAACCTGAAGCTTCCCCATCCTTGACCGCTCCAAAAAAACGCCCGAGTGTCTGCGTAGCCCTTCTTACAAATTCCAGGGTGTGATGGTGTCGTGGAACATCATAAACCCTAACCCAAAAAGGGATCATGTTGAAATCTTGTTGGGTTATGCTCTTCGTCAGGTCCAAGGTATGTATTGCTGAAAGATTGTTGTTGATTGTCCATGGCCCTTTGATCCTGATCGCCTCCATAGCCTCAACAATATCAAACTAAAAAATGAACAAGTTAGCCCCAACTTTCATAAATCTGAAGCCGTCATACTCAGTCCAGTAAGCTTGAAGGATTTGTGCTAGAAAAGTCACACAATTAGAAATAACTGAGTAGAGCTACGCAATGAGGCAGCGTATAGTAACAAGGCTTAAACCATTCACCGTTATAGTTTCCATGTGTACAACAGGAAAAGGAAGTGAAAGGCTGAGAGGATCTTGGCAATTGAAGAAGGTGGAAGATTGTAGATTATATGATCGGAGAGTGGAGTTTGAAGTAGGAAAAGATCGTTCCTTTCGCTGGCTAGATATAGGGGTCGAAGAATAAAGGTTTAAAGAGGAGAAGATCAAGAGACAAATTTTTGTACTCTCTAGGTGCTGCATTGTCATTGGGAGAGAGCAAAATCTTCCGCCGAAGAACAAAGTTCGCAAGGCTCCAATTTACTAATACAACTTAAGGATAAAACTGTATATATAGAGAGAGAATTAAGTGTGACGTTGTGTAGTCTAAAGACTGGACCTGAACGCATGCAATTAGCCACATAAGAGAGTGATTAATCTATTCTTAACCATTAATCAAAATCTCTAATCCAAAGGTTAATATCAAAGCCTTTATATAAAGGCACTTAAGATGCCATTTTGAGTTCCGCACTCGTGTTGACTTGTGTTGTTACACAAACTCTGTTTGAAATCAGTAATCTAGCACTGATAAAGGATCATTTCATTGTCTAAATTAAGGAATCCATATAAAAAAAAGCTTCTTTTGGTTCAGCAAACTACATATTACCCAGTTCATGATTTCATGCTACTAACGACTTGGAAAGAAAAATAAGGCACAAGAATCTTTTTTCCTTTGACCTTTTGCCATCGAGTGTAAAAGTTATATGCAAGTTTAGATTGTTGGTAACCTTCTTTTTATTTTTAACTTTTAATGACGTCATATATATATAAACTGAGATATACATGTAACAGCACCTTTATAAACCATTACTATGTCACATAGATATATGTACATAATATGGTTGGAAGAAGAAAATTCTTATTAACCAAGGATTTTCAAGCTCAACCCACCAAGAAAAGGAAAACAAATGGTACAAAAACTAAATTATCCTTCCCCATCCACAACACAACTAGCAAGTCTCAAGATGTAGGCAAAGCACCAAAACTGAACAGGAGAACCTCCTAAATCCAACAAAAGAATCGTCACAATGCATCCATCTCACTTCCTAAAAGTGATCAGCAAATGCTTAATTTGATGGGATATTTTAGGCAAGCTAGGTACTTCTCCAAACGCATTCTGACACCAATGTGGAGTATCAAGTAGATTACACCTATCAGACATGACTTGTATATTCATTTTTTTTGATCAAACTGGACAATACTTATTTAAAGAGAAGAAGTGTTGGTTACATCACGCAAAATCAGTTGCTCGCACGGAGCAGGAGGCTGATTAAGCAAGGTAAAATCCAAATCTCTGCCCAAAGCCAACTTGGCTATACTATCAGCCACACTATTGGCAGCTCTATTCACCTTGCGAATTACAAAGTTCTTATTTCTAGCAAGACCCCTCTCACAGGCTCTAACTAAATTCTCCAACGGGTGGTAGTCATTGCGACGCTTATTCAGCAGGTTGACCACCACCTGAGAATCAGACTCGATAATGACGTTGTTTAGATTTAAGACTTCAGCTAGACGAATGCCATCTAGGACAGCCCAAGCTTCAGTTTCCTCTATGCTGGACAAACCCAGACCGTGGGTAAAACCAGCCATCCATTGCCCTCTATGGTCCCGACAGAGACCACCCGAACCAGCAGCACCCAGAGAGGAAACAGCACCATCTACATTAATCTTGGCCCAATCTGGAGGAGGTAGCACCCAAGACAACTGGGCACCCGGGGTATCCAATCTCTGGAAGGTATCTCTTTGCCCGGAATCCAGCAAACCCTGCAACTTCGACATCAACAGAGGTATAGTTAAGTCCTTATCAGCAATATTATTGTGGAATTTATGATTCCTCCAAAACCACAAAATATAGCAAGTGATAGCAAACAGGCGAGGCCATTCAACATTACAAACATTGGGTAATAAAGTTTCCTTCAAGTTCCAATGAATCCACTCCTTTAAATTAAACCCAGCCCACTGATCAATAATGGGATTATTAGCAAGGAGATACTTCCACACTTTGAGACAAACCGAACAACATTTAAGAATGTGTTCAGTGTCTTCCCTTACCCCGCATGCATCACAAGAGAAATCCCGAGAGAGTCCCCGGTTAAACAACAAGGATTTTGTCTTTAGACCATCATGCAACATCATCCAAACACAAACTTTCACTTTCTCAGGAACCTTAATTTTCCAAATCAAATTCCATAGCGGGTTAGAGATACCTTTCCCCCTAATTAACTCATAAGCAGAGGAGACAGAAAGTTCACCAGATTTGTTGCAGTTCCAATAAATAGAATCTTCTAACTCAGAGTTAAGGATAGCTTTACAAGGTAATAAGTTCAGAATATTAGGAGGAAGAAGACCAGATAACTGATCCCACTTCCAGCCCCTAGAGGTGTCCCACAAGTCAGACACTCTAGCCTCAGTATCTATGGGAGAGAGACTGTTAGCAAAATTACAAAGAGGAGAATCAGAGACCCAGTTATCAGTCCAGAATTTAATACTCTTGCCATTGCCAAGCCTCCACTTGGCCCCTTTGGAGATAATCTCCTTAACAGATAGGATGTTCTTCCAAGTACAGGAAGAGACTCTAGTGGAGGGGTTTTTATACTTATTCAGAAGCACTTTAGCCCAGAAACTATCTTGATTATTAATGAGCCTCCAACCTAGCCTAGCCAGGCACGCTTTGTTCATCAAGTGGGACTCTCTAATGCCTAGACCTCCTTCACTCTTAGGCCTACAGATTTTCTCCCAAGAGATAGTATGGAGCTTCCTCTCATGATTCTGATGGCCCCAAAGAAAGGCCCTACTAATCCTATCTAACTTAGAGCAGACAGAAGAGGGGATCTTTTGACACATCATGGAAAAAGTGGGGATAGAGTTAAGAACAGATTTTACTAACACCAATCTGCCCGCAAAAGAAAGAGACTTGGCCTTCCAACCAGCAACCCTCTTTTGGGCTTTGTCTAGTAAATGTTCAAACTGATTAGATCGAATCCTGCCATGATTTAGATTGAGACCAAGATATTTACCTAAGTTATCAGCTACAGGAATACCAATGGCCCTACTAATATCAATTTTCCTAGATGCAGAAACATTTTTGGAAAACAAAATAGTGGATTTTTGGAAATTGACCTTTTCTCCAGACATCAAACAGAAATCATTTAGCACACCCACCATGGTAGAAACATTACTGATAGATGCACTCCCTAACAGGATGAGATCATCGGCAAAAAACATATGAGAGATGGCAGGACCTCTCGAACAAAGCTTGATGGGATGCCACTCCTTACCAATCACTGCTTGGTCAATCAAGTGAGATAGTCTCTCCATGCAGAATACAAATAAATAAGGGGAAAGGGGATCCCCTTGCCTAAGCCCTTTAGAGGGTTTGAAACTATCAGATTGGGAACCCTCCCATAACACTCTCATATTAACAGATTCCACCACCAACATGATTAAACTAATGAAGCTGGAAGGGAGATTAAGGCAAGAGAGGGTGTTTCTGATGAACTCCCAAGAAATATTGTCATAGGCTTTTTCAAGATCTATTTTCAGAACAGCCCAACCTTCACTGCACTTAGTTTTACCCATAGCAAAGACAACCTCTTGCATGATAACTTGATTGTCCTGAATGTGCCTACCAGGCACAAAACTACTCTGAAGAGGGGAAACAATCTCAGGGAGAAAAGATTTAATCCTATTGACAATCAATTTGGAAATGATCTTATACGAAACATTACAAAGAGCAATAGGTCTGAAGTGTTTCATATTAACAGGGGAATCCACCTTGGGAATGAGGCAGAGAAGGGTAGAATTCAGATTTTCAGGGATGCTACTAGCTGAAAAAGCTGTGAGAATCAGATCCATGAGGTTTCCCTTCACAATGTCCCAGTGGTTTTTAAAGAACCAGACATGAAACCCATCAGGCCCCGGGGCTTTAAAATTACCCATGCAATTAATAACATCTTTTACTTCCTCCAGAGAAGGGACAGAAGCGCATATCTCCAAATGGGCAGGATTAATCAGAGGGAAATCGTGACTCATAGGAATATTGGGAATTCGAGAATCCTCCCTGAACAGATTTTTATAAAAATCTAAGGCAAGGTTCTTCAGATTATCCAAACCCTCAATGGTGTTTCCCCGAAGATCCTCCAGACTAAGAATTTTTGATTTAGCTCTTCTAACTTTAACCTTGTTGTGGAAATAAGATGAATTTCTATCCCCAAATAAAATCCACTTATCCCTAGCTTTCTGAAACCATAATATCTCTTCTCTCAACAGAATGGAATCAAACTCCCTCTGCAGGTCCTTTTCTAGATTCCTAAGGAAGATAGATTGATGGTTTTCTAACCTTTTTTGGATACCAGCGAGTCTGGCTAAAATTCTTTTCTTTTTGAAGAAGATGTTACCAAAAACATCTTTATTCCAAGACATAAGGGAAGCACTCAGCTTAGAAAGGTTCTGGCTCAAATCAACCGATTGGTCCCAGGAAGCATTAACTACTTGGTTGTAATTCTCATGGGTAGACCAAGCCACCTGGAAGCGAAAAGGCTTACTGGACCTAATAAGAAGGGAGGAGTTACTGAAGGAAGACAGGATTGGACTGTGATCAGAAGAGGTTCTAGGGAGAACCTCAACCCAACTATGAGCAAATTTTGAGAACCAATTATGGGAAACAAGCGTTCTGTCTAATCTAACAAAAATAGATCTATTGGTCCAAGTGAAAAAGTTGCCCTTGGAGGGGAGATCAATGAGGCTACTTGAATGAACCCAGTCAATAAAGGCTAGACTGCTCCTATTGATGGTATTAATACCCCCTTTCTTCTCCCTGAGGGAGAGGATAGAATTAAAGTCACCAGTTAGGAACCAATGCTCGTTAGGACAGACCTCAAGAGCAGACAAATCATTCCATAAACAGAGTTTCGCAGATTCAGAGGGATTAGCATAAACAAACGTAGCTAAAACAGAGCAATTCCCAAAGCTAACTCTAGCATGAATAAACTGAGAGCTACTCGAAATAATATTCACAAGCACACGATTGGACCAGAATAACCACAGCCCACCACTGAAGCCCGAAGCTTCAACAACAAAATTGTTAGAAAAACCAATCTTGCTTCTAATATCAAGACCTCTATGACCACTAACCCTAGGCTCACAGAGAAACAACAACTCAGGTTTATGTCTGAATAACAGGTCCCTAATAGCAGGCAAGAACGCAGGCTTAGCCGCACCCCTCACATTCCAAGCAATAGTTTTAAGACTAATATCCATATAAATTAAAGAAAAAACACCACACTCAGTTATTGGGACCACAGCCCACATCATTACTAGTGCCTATATTAGAGGCAACCTTAGTCAATTCAGAAGAAGACACATTCAGATCAGAGCATACAAAAGTATTTGGAAAGGCAGGGGACTTAGCTGGTTCAGGAGCAGGATGTTGAGCCCAAACTGTTAAGCTTGCCTCAGCAGGAACAGGACCACCCTCCATGGGCTGAGCCACCACCCCATCTGGAGATTCCGGCTGGCTCGAAGGAATGAGTTGCGTGCCAACACCACTTTCAGAATTGGGCAGAGCACTTTCATGAACATCCAAGGATGCAAAGCTGTTGGATAACACAGCTTCTTGCTTCTTCTGTGGTGGACCAGGTTTAGGTCCAGATCGGCCAGCCCCTTTACCCTTTACAATAGGTGTCTTTCTCTCAACAGCCTTAGACTGGTTGGGATGCTTCTTTCTAACCACTTTCATCCATGGTCCAAATGGATCTGTTAGGTGAGAAGAGTCTTCCACCCGAGGATTCTGCACAACCTTGTAACCTCCCTCATTAATCTCAGCCAAATCATCCTCTAACCGGGGACAGAACGATTGCTGATGACCAAAACATCCGCAGTTGAAACAAAGGAGGTGAATACCCTCATATTCCACCTTGTGAACCTTCTTCTGGAGCTTGAACTTCCCAACCAAAGGTTTGGACAGATCCAGGTTAATGCAGACACGGGCATTAATAGGACAGCCCAGATTAGTTCGAGCAATGTCCACCTTGGAGACCTTTCCCAGTTTACTCCCAATGGCCTTAAGACACTCCTCTGAACGGTATTCCAGACCTAGGTCGGGGAATCTAACCCACACATCTAGACTTTCGAGAGCCTCAGAATTAATATCGAAATCCCTTTTCCATTTACGGACTGTGAGGTATCTGTCTGAAATTTTCCACGGACCCCCAAACAAGACCATGTTCCTATCCTCCTTCAATTCAAACACAACCGTGAAATATCCATTGCCCAACACCAGGACATCAAATTTCCCCTTAGTTTTCCATCTTTGGTTTAACCTTTCAATCATAACAGAGAGGGGGAAAGACTTACCAAGCAGCTTGACTATCACCGCGTTTTTCCAAGATTTCTTGATGTTTAGGACCATCTCCCTGGATAACGAGACTACCGGACAGAAAGGGTCTGTTGAGTCATCTTGATCTCCATCTTCCAAATTCTCGCAGTCAGACAATTCATCATCAGACGCTTCCTCTTGATGGAACATCCTTTGCGCATCAAGAACCTCCTTGAAAGAGGGCCTTACCACCTCCACTGCATCCTTCTCGAACACTGCTGGGCTACTCCGAATGACGTTGACTGTCGAAATTGGTTGCTCAAGCTCTCGCGCCGACGCAACCCTCTTTTTCTTCACAGCTTTCCTTGTCTCTCCCTCCGGAAGACTCGCGGAGAAAGTGAAATCCATCGAGCGATGATGCAGCCCAGCCACATAGACTAAGCCCAAACAGGAAATCAGGAGAAGACTAGGCTAGAGGAACTCCGACACTTGAAGACACCAGACAGAAGATCACCGGGATCGCAGGCCACAAGAAATCGTCGATGAAGGTTTTCGAGGGGAAAACCTAGAGGGGAGAAAGGGGGCGCGTGCACCGCGCGTTCCAGAACATCACGAATACAACTTCAGACATGACTTGTATATTTAATGAAGAAGAAATATCAATAAAGAACCCCTTTGACAGATTTTTAACATTTGCAAAGATCACAACAACTTCATACCATCGAGTAAACCATCCCAAAGAATGTAACAAGCGATAATATCCACGCCGATGATCACTTGTAGATGCTTCATCAAAGATTAAAGAATCCCTAATTTCAAAAACTTTCAACCTGAGTAACGCTCTTTTCAAAATGAACTCTAGGTTTTCAATTTTGAAAAACCCATTGGTAATAATCAGCTCTTTAATGCACGATCTCACTCTGTAGTCATAGAGAAAAAAAAAGTGTTCAATCACTGTAAGATGAAATCAGCAAAGAAATATAATAATAATGCTGAATAGAAGTTGATGTATATACCTTTGAGGAATCTTTAAAACGTAAGAATAGTCTTTGCGGCAGTAATCAATGTCGAATGGCTCCACTAGACCATGGCGGCAATCAATAGGAAGACTTAATCTCCTCTCATAATAGTAAGTAGTTATCTTTTTACGAATTCGAAATTTAGAAAAATCAAGAACAATAGTTTTCCATATAGTAGGGTCTTGGCAAAGTATATACCATGATTTGCAAGTGAATTGAAAATGTTGAAAGGTAGAAGCTGGGCCTAATTTGTTAATAATTATCTCTATAATATCATCTGGAAGTGTAAGCCAATCTCGAGTACAGACACTAGATTTGATACGCCTGGTTTTCATCTGTAGAGATTTGAACCATGGACAGAAACAACAAGACAGAATCTGTCTTAGCTCCAAAATATATGAGTGAGGAGAGGGGAGGACGTTTGAGGTCGTGTGGGCGACGGCGACGGAGCTCGTTTAGGTCAGAGCATGGGTCAAAGGGAGAGAGGAGGCGGCAGCGCCCAAACGTTCACTCTTCGAGGTTCGAGCCAAGGAAAGGGTGTTATCAGAGGAATACTCCGAGGAAGAGGTTGCAGATTCGGAGACGTTCGAGATGCTCGCGACCATCAATCAGGCGGCGGGGTAATGGGATTCCCTCTCCGAGGCGCAATGTGGCTCTGAGGAGATCCCGTTCTCGACCCAGGAGTCGCGCGAGGCCAGAGAGGTTACGCCGGAGTGACGCTGCCCAGAGTCGCTTGGACGGCTCGAAGAAGGAGGAGGATGACATTGGGAGAGCTTCTGTCACGAGAGGAGGCGGTTGCACCCTGTTTCTCGACACTCTCAGCAGGGAGGCGGATGAGCGAGCTGTCCGGTGGCTCCTACGGATGGGTAGTGATGTTGATACTGTGTTCTTATCCAGGAAAAGACGCAGAAATAACCAGCTAGCGTTTGCCCTGGTCAAACTCAAACACGACGCACAGGTTGATGAGGCGGTGGGAAAGCTCCATGGTCGGCGGTTCTTAGGCTTCAGGGTCTTTGCGCGCAGGGCCAAGTACCCTTTTACAGAGGATTGTCGTAGGTCGGTCAGAGACGAGAATAATCAGGGAATTTCGCCAGCAAAAGCTTCTGGTGCAAGGATTGATGAAGGTTTAGCGGTCGATCAAGGTTTTTCTGGTGCAAGGGTTGATGAAGGTTTAGCGGTCGATCAAGGGTTTTCTTCAAGACGAGACGGGTCCAAACCAAAGTGCTCACGGGACCTAGATGGCGAAGGTTCCGATCAACGGCCGATTAACTCAGGCGAGTTCGAGGCTGTGGTGGTCGGGGCATTTACGAAAATTGAAATTTCGCGTAATGCTGGTGACGGGGACTCCAAGAGATGCTCTCTGTGTCGGGTGTGTGTCTGGGATGTGAAAGGACGCGAGGAGGCGGTTGGAATGTCTGGAGATGTGATTAAGGCGCCGCATCCGGGTATCGAGGTAATTAAAGAGTATAAAGAGAATAAAGACACTTTGGAAATGAAAGGGGCGTGTGGCGGGACTAGTAACGAGACGCAAGGTGGTCCCGAGCTTGTCGGAGGAGGAGTGCAGCCTTGGGCCTGGTGCGGTCCATTTCTTACCCCAGGATGGGCTTATCCATGCTATGGATATTGGACCGGATATCCAGCGTTGGGCCTCGATCAATATGGCTGGTGGGGACAGGGGCTTGGTCGAGATTATGGGTGGTGGAATACATCTGTGCCCCTAGGGTATACGGTCTCGCCCTCCCCCCTTGGCGGTGTTCTTGGGCCTAGCCCCAACCCGGAGCCGTTGGTTGTTCCCAAGTGTGGTCCACGGGCCAATCCCGGGGGATGCCCTGTTAGAGTGCCAGTGTCTATTCGGAAGCCGGAGGGGAGTAAGGTGGGGGATCTTGATCCAATTGCGGATGAAAGAGCAGGATTGACCACGTTGAGTTTCTGGAAGATAGTAAGGACTGTGGTAAGTCTATCAGTCATGATGTGTTTGAGGTCGAGCGTGGGCTCGGGTGTGCTGAGGTTGATGCAGGTGTTAGTCCTACTAGGAGAGGTACCGACGATCCCCCCTGTGATCAGATGGAGGCGGGAGGGGAAGGTGATGGCCTTAGAAACCTTTTCGATGATCATTTTAGTAGGCCGGGGTCTGAGCCGATTGGCCCTCAGGCTCAATTGATGGAGGATGACTTAGAGGATATTGGCCTTAGGAGCCTTTTCGAGGACCCGGAATTTCCCCCTGGGTTCGAACCAGCTAGAGATCCTTCCATTTTGGGACATGACCCTGAGGAGACAGTTGTTAAAGAGGAAGCAAGACAAACTCTCATCTTTGCCAAAAAGCTCGGATGCACCGTCCCTAACGAGATGCTTGCCCTATCCAATTATGAAAAGATCATTCGAGAACAGAAAGCGAGCTTTCGGCGGAGTAGTCACATCGAGAGTGAAGAATCAAAAGAGGAGTCTGATAGATGCTCTAGGAGTACATCTAAAGAAAAGGGCAAGAGAATTCGTGGGGCTGGACCCCTAGGTTTTGGTAAGTTTGCACGAGTTAGTAAGGTGGCCATGCGGGGCAAGAAGAAAGCTAAGTAGTTTTAAGGGTCCCTCTTAGCTAGTAAGATTAGTAGGGCTAGAAAGGATATACATGCAGGTTGGAGTCCCTTTCAGTAACGTTTTTTTACATTATGTCTTTGTTCTTTGTATTTTCTCCAAATGGTTCTTAAGCGGGAAAGGCATTCATGCCTCAGTACTGCTATGTAAGCTGGACAACCAGCCAATTATCAAAAAAAACTTAATCTGTCTTTTCCCATTGACGCAAAACACCAGATATGATGATATGATATGCCTCCTTTTCTTCGTTGTTTCCTCTTCTGATGAAAGAAACAATGAACTTGATGATTTAGTGAGTGCAATCGAAATAATGAATCAAAAGAAATACTATGAAACATAAGATGGTGGCATTAGCCCTCTACGGACCTGAAACCTAAGCCGATTGAACCGATCAGGTCGTGAGATGCTTTATATACTGAACTTTTTAGGAGGCTTTTAGGATTAAAATAAAATCCAATTAGGTTATAGATTCTTTAGCGTAATTTGTAA
The DNA here is from genome assembly GCA_023374045.1 of Limonium bicolor. NCBI lineage: Eukaryota > Viridiplantae > Streptophyta > Magnoliopsida > Caryophyllales > Plumbaginaceae > Limonium > Limonium bicolor. The sequence goes on from CM041780.1 coordinate 155,506,372, forward strand.
AAAGAATTTAAAATAACTGATTTTTGATGTAAAAGAATCTTTCCCTCATGCTAATTAATAAACTCAAAACATTTTACTAATATAATCATAAGGAAACAATTTGTACAAATTTACAAACACATCTATTTTAGAGTCAGTATATAGAAAAATAAAATTAACAATAATAAATTTATTGGATATATTTGATATTAAAACAGAGGATATCTACAAAAGTAAAAAGAGATCAAAACTATTGATTGAATACGTCCCGCTAAAATCTGAAATTTAATTATCTTCCCAATTGAATTTTCGCATATGAAGTGGATTTATTCAAACAATAGAAATCCTTATATATATATATATAAAAAAAATTGACTTTTGATAAGATGCATATTGATCCAAAGATTATAAGCATATACCTAATTTCAATTGGGTTCAAGATCACTCTTAATGTGACAACCTGCAATTACTAAAACCGAGATACTGAAGAATCTTTCCACCAGTAAATTTCAAAGCATTTTTGCTTTAACTAGCTAAAACCTCTCTAACTATAAAAAATTGAGCTACTAGCAAATTTAGTAAACGAAAATTGTTCGATGTTAAAAATTAGTTACATGATCAACAGTTAATATACATCTGTCAAAGTTGTGTCTGTGGTCAGATAGGAAGAAAAAAGTAGCGCCTCTGGCTCTTCCCTTCCACATAGAACACAATCCTTTAACAACTCTCAACTAACTATGCTCAAGCTGGAATTTCGTTAGCATGTGAGCATGTGTTCCCTTTCGACAATTTACTCATCCCTATGTTTCGGCAATATTTTCTGTAGCCATTATTTGTTTGTTAGCTATGTGTTGCTTTGTTTCCAGATTATTTCAAACAAGCTTGACATTATCATTTTTACTGCTCATCAAAAAGAAAACTAAGTAGGTGGGCTGTTCACATTCTTCACTCATTCAAACCGTTCTTTAGGAGAGTTTTGTACAAAAGAACCAGGTCATAAAAGACTGTCAGATAATGGAATTTTATCATCAGATGCCCCACGCCACGTCTAGCGAACCGAGCTAATTCGCTTGTATTGGGAATTATGGTGAAGTATCAGCTTCAATCCTTTAGCATTTTCTACCTTCTTTGAAGTGTTCATCAACATAGCGGAGGAGTGTTCAGCAGGATAGAAGTGTTCCCTGAGAACCACATCGTCCAAGTAAGACCAGGTTTGACCTCTTGGAGAGCTATCACCCCACATGAATCTCTCAGAGAATGGGTTCACCAAGCTTCCTTGAAACTCCACTGCTGTTTCACATATTAATCCCTGATAGAAAACAAATTTTGAAGAGAAGCATTCATTTGGTTAACGCAATGAGACTGGAATCTTCTTCTACGAATTTATAAACTGAGAATTTGAGATACCAAAATTGATGATAGGTGAAAAGATAAATTACTTCGGCCATGGCTTTGATCTTTAAAGGGGCATGATCAGTGAGAAGGACTAGTTTTTCATCGCGGTTTAGTCTCCTGAAAGAGAGAGCATAATCCAGAACAGAATCTTCAACAGTTGGTGAAGCAGCAATTTCAGGTGCAAAAGCTCCAATGGCGGCTTGAACCAATCCTGTAGGCGAGAAGCAGCTCCCACTGAATGGGGAAGAGTTAGGTGAAAGAGGAGGAGTTGGAGCAGTAGACTTCGATCCATCCTCCGCCGAACTTTGAACGTGAACCCACTGTTTCTGTTTAAACATGCATTCCTCAAGCCACTCTAATGCTAATGATGCCTCTGTATTATTCTTTCTGAAAAAACTGGTTTGCCTCTTTATGAAACCAAGCTCTCTCATCACTGTACAAGGGTTTTTAGACCAATAATTAATGGTGTAAATTAGGATAACTATTAGCTTATCTTTTACAGCAAGAGGACTGGATTAGAGTAGTTGCAGGTTTGCTTGGACTTACCAGATCGGGGAATCATAAGTTGGGTTCCCTTGATACCTTCAAGAAGTTGCAATGATTTCCTTGATTCCTTGTTAAGAAGGGAAGTGACGTCCGCTATCATGGTCCATCTCCTTACAACCCTCTCTTGATTACGTTTGTCCTGATCATTATTAAGAGTAATCCGTTACAATACACATCTACCCGAAAAGGCAGTATCTTATCAGAGGGGAGATTTTGCTTACCTTGCCGCTCATACGACTTTTGCTTCTCCCACAAGTACCAGACGACACACTAGTCTCAGTCATGGGTTTCTGAGGTGAACTTGTGAATAGGGTTTGAAAAGGCATTCTCTCCTTTTCTCCCTTCGCTACAGTAATAGTCAATTTTACAGGCCTTCCAGATGTACTAATAATGTGCCCTGCTGATGATTTCTGCTTTGAAAGGGCTTTAGGAAGTGTTTGGTTCTCCTTCTCCAAGAGAGGAGATTTGTCATTCTCTAAATCAATTTCAATGCCAGCACTCCTGCTCCAATTAGGTGATTTTTCCACATGATTATCCTTGGCATCTCTTATCTTGGATAACTTCCTTCGAGATGATGCTAATGTATTCGGAGTATAGTTCTCTTTGTCAGGTGAAAATACTTCTTCCGTCTGATCCACACCATTGAAAAGAGCCCTTGTAATTGGGTCATCCTCCACAATTTGACCTTCATTGCGAGATTCAGTGCCTAGTTTTTTCTTTGAAGTTTGAGGTGTACCCATCATTGATTTTCCTGAATCTGAATCCAGCAATCCGACCCTACTAGACAACTTACTTAGAAATGATTGAGTTCTAGGAGTGTGGTTCACTTTGTCTGGAAAAGAATCCTCTTCTTCCATTTGATCTTCTCCATTGAAAAGAGCCCTTCCAGTCAGCTCTTCTAATTTTCGACTCTCAATGTCTGTTTCAGCGCCCCCTAATTTCTTTGTAGCGTAGATTGTTCTAACTTGAGGAGCGCTCATTGTTGATTGACCATTTCTTGAGCAAATGTTTGATGATGAGTAGGGTCTTTGAGCTGATCCCATCATCAAAGGGCTCAAATTCTCACACCTTGTCAATTGACTTTCAGATTCTGAAAGAAACTCAGAATCAGAAAAGGATGATGCGTGCACTGATTCTAACCCCAAACTCCCAGACCAGAAGCTCCACAGTGAGCTATCATTTGCATTAGCTGCAATATCAGTAGCAAAGTTGTTTTCCTCCTTTACACATTCAACCTCTAGACACTGAGAATGCTTACCAAGAGTAAGGATGTTAGTATCCTCATTCACTGGTGATGGGTCAGGGGAAGGGTACCAAAAATTCCATGCACTGTCCTTAACATCATTGCTTGGCGATCTCCACTTCTCACTTGTAGGGTGCATTTGACAAGTAGGAAGCTGATTTTCTATGTCAAACTCAAGGTTGTCAGTGTCCGGATATGTCTCTCCATTAGGAAGAGGCTGCATTGGCTCTGGGGATGTTGGATGGGATTGGAAGTTCCATTTACCAGTATTCTCACCGCCCCCTGCATCCTGTAATCTTTCTGCTAAGCTAACGTCTGGTGGCGATAATTCACTTGAGATAAAACTCTGCTTCCCCTCAAAGAAGTGATCTACTTCATCAACAACTCCTGCTTCTGCATTCTCATCTTTACCTCTGCAGGAAACCTCCAAGTTAGAATCTCCTGATTGCACATTTCGGTTCTCAAACACCAAAAAAGAACCATTATCTGTTTGCTCAACTTCCACAGCTAGATTTTCTTCTACTGCAGGATTCTGCTGAACTTTTGCAGGTTGTACTTCTTCAAAGGCAGATAACAGTTCAGCATATTCAGCAGATGTTTCTTCTACTGTGAGATTCCGCTCAACTTCTTTTTCATCTAAGACATTATCCTTATCCAATAGCAAAACTTCTGAACCCTCCCAGGCAAAATTAACATACTGCATATCTTTGTTCTTCAATTCCATGTCGTAAGGTTTCCCAACTTCAGGACCTGAAAGAGCTACCCGAAGGCTATCTTCCTCTGCCAGTTTGGAATTCAGGTCTAAAACTGACTCATTCACTGTTTCTACCCCTTCAACTCCGAATAAAGGAGCATTCTCAACCTATCAGCACAAGGAATGAAACCAAATAAGCCAGGTAAATCATTTAGAACAATTTAAAACCAAATCAGCCAAAGACAAACCGATCAGGCTCCGGTCAAGCATTCACCTGAACAGTCTCGCCATTGTCATTGGTTTCTTCATCCTGTTCCTCTATCGGTTGCAAAAGATCAAGAGAAGGCATGAATGGGTTACTCATGTCGTAAGCCTGACTCAACGGGACCCAATACAGTCTATAAACCCTACTGGAACCTCCGATTCTCAGTGAATCACCTTCTTTCAGATCCACGCGGGTCTTGGGAGTGATTCTTTCCCCAGATACCCAGGTTCCGTGTACTAAAAGGAAAATCAAGAACGCTTAAGCACAAGAACTAAGAATCCGCAACGAGAATATAAATAAAGACAAGACGGGAAGAGAAAGCAGACAGTGGCCTGACAGTCACGCACTAATCTGATGAAGATCAACATAAATCAGAAGTAGAAATCTACAGATCGCATAACAGCATATGTAAAACCTAAGAAATCGCATCACAGAGCTATTTAACATTTAAATCCTAAGAGATGACCAAATTTCAAAGCACATGAAACTGCGATAACGAAATATGAAAGTGAAAACAATTTAGTACTATTACATTGAGTTAGGGTACGAAAAAGAGAGATTAGGCTTTGAGATTTACCGGAAGATAAGTCGGTAACGGAGAGTTTCTTGAAGGAGGGTTGGGAGTGAATATGGAGGTGAAAGCGGCTGACGCTTGGATGCTCCAGTCGTATATGGCAATCCGGGTGTCGCCCTACTAAAAGTGATTCTTCCATTTGCAAATCTTGATGCGGCTCGAGGGTTTCGTCATTTAGTCCGCTGGTCACAGAGAGTGAACGCGGCGAGTCAATGAGGAATATGTTCTTCAGGATGGTGGCATTCTTCAGCACAGTGAAGACTGGGATCTTCCTCTCTTCTGCTGCGTTGGCCATGGCTCCTTCGCGGTCAACCATGGGGGATTCGAAACGAAGAGAGTGAGAGAAGTAAGTCTTGGAGGGGAGGATGGAGGAGAGGAAATGGTTTGAAGGGTTCTGGATTTTTGGCGGAGCTCGGCGTGCTACTTTTTGAATCTTGAAAAAGGGGACCGTTGGGTTTTACATTGAACGGCTACTCATCTACTTCGTCAATTCTCAACGGTTTGGGTGGTGAAGATTTATGTCAATGTATCAATACTCTTTCGGTTCAGTGGTTATTGGTAGGGTGTTCATGGAAAACCGGTATCGTCAAACCGGAACCGGTGAAATCGAAACCGGAAACCCGGTTAACTGAAGTTATTTGCTGGTTTGGTTAATCAAATTGTTTATTTTTCTAGTTCCGGTTACGGTTATTGATTTTGACGAATCCGGTTAACCGAAAAAACTGTTTAATTTTAATTTATTAATTTTTTAAAAAATTTGAGTATAAGTATAAAACTATATGGTTAATTATTAGATTTACCAAAAATAAATATACAATTATATAGTTAATGGTTAGAATTATACCAAAACCAATAAAATCTCATCAAAATTGGCGGTTAACCGGTTTAATATCACACCAAAACCGTAAAAATCGCATATTGTTTACTAATTATAAGAAAAAAAAACACATAAATCTACATCAGTTCGGTTAACCGTTAAACCGGTAAAACCGCACCGAAGCCGACGGTTAACCGCTTCTAAATGAACCGGTTATGGTTATCAAATTTGACTAACCGACAATCCGGTTAACCAGTTATGAACACCCCTAGACTTATTGGTACTAAATTTGGTAGGGATAATTATGAGAAAAAAAAATTATGTCAATGTAAGTGAGTTTAGACGATTATTCATGTTATTTATTTTACTTTTCACTCTTCTCAAAATAAAGTCTGAACAAATTTTTTTCTCGAAGCAAAAAGGATTTTATCAATAAAATTATTTTCAAAATCATATCATAAAATAATTTTATAAAACTAAATTTTATATATATTATGAGAATACAAGTACCACCGTTATTGATTAATAAGAATTTAATTGCAATAGTAACATTTTTAATATAATACGTAGAAAGCAATTATTTTTACTTTATTTTATTTGTCATTTAGATTTCTACATGTTGTAGTACAAAACGTTTCATTGATCTATTTGGTTTATGATTTTGATAACCATTTTATGGACTTAATGACCATTTTAGTGGTTTGATAACCAATTAGGAAGCTTCAAAGTTTAGCCTTGCCTTTTCCTTTTAATTTTTTCTTCATCAAATGTTCTTTTACAATTGCATTACCATAATCTAAACATTTGAAAATTGTTCAAAAAAAACTATATCTTACAAAATATAATCAAAATGGGTATCATTTGTAGAGAATCCAATTTTAATAAAGTTTAAAAAAAGACTTATAAATTTTTTACTTTTTATGTAGAAGTTATTAAAGTTTAAAAGAGAAAACAACTTTAATTAAAATGTTGACACTTGTAGGCTTTTGATTGTGTAATGGGAATTAATGGGTCCCACAATTGGGCTCCTTAAGGGTTCCTTCCTGTAGAACCCTAAGGGCATCCACAATGGTGGTGAGTTTCTTAATCTTCTTTATCCACTACAATAACAAAAGTTTTTTAATCTTCTCTATCTTAATGAACAACCAATAAACTATCAATATTTAGATGCGAGAGAAAATATTAAAGAGAGAGACACACATAGGTTGGGTCTATTGTGTCATAAAAAGTGGGGTTCTTAGTTGAGAACCCATGCGAGAGAAAATGGGAAGGAATCCACACTATTGTGGGACATTTTTTTAATTTCTTCACCTATGTAACAGTGTTAATAACCCCTATTGTGGATGCCCTGAGAGTGGGTTTCCATCTCTCCTCCACATCATCCAATTTCAGTTTTTTTTTCCTTTTTTTTATTTCCTTAAGGAACCAAGGGTTCTTTGATACATGCTCTAAAGCTGCTAGACTTGAAATGATATTATGTTTAGATATCAAAAGAGAGCCAAAAGACACTTTCAAACTCAGTCTCCCTTCAGCGAAAGGAATTCAAAAGTCTCTCTTTGCAAGTCTCTTAGTTTCGTCTCTTTTGCACTTACTCAATCCTATTCAATTTCTTCACAAGTTTTCACAACTAATCGGTAATAGTTTCTAAACGGGAATTTGGGCTGATCAAAGCTTCGTTCTTTCCTTCCGCCGTTGTAGCTTACCACACTACAATCTTTCTCTTGAATCCTCACCCCTCTCTTATGTTCCTTCCATTTGTCTTTCCTAAGATGACGGTATCTTCGATGCATGGACAATTAGAGGATCTTGCATCTCGGTGTGCTGGGTTTTCACTCACAGAAGAAGAGGGGGTATAACAAGCCTTGATGATCTTGTGAAAGAAGGCCAAAATCTTCATATTGAATGGCGCCTACTCTGTAAATACTTCTCTTCAAGAAGCACCGATGTTAGGGCCTTGGAAAGCACCCTTGTTAGAATCTAGAAAATGAATGGGGAGCTCAAGGTTCGCATAGCAGGTAAGGATTTATTCATGTTCAAATTCGAAAAACAAGAGATGATACATGTTGTGCTAAATCGATGGCCTTGGTATTTTGATGGTTCGCTGGCCTTGGTATTTTGATGGTTCGCTCCTGGTTTTCCAACAAATCGACAAACGAAAAGCCCCCAAGGAGCATAATTTTCACTAGGTTCCCATCTGGGTATGAATCCATGATGTGCCTTTCCTTTTCCAGCATGGGGACTTCGGAAAGAGATTTGGTAACCAAATTGGGTGTTTTATGGTATATGGGGAGGAGGATGAAAATATCGGGGGATAGTATATGCGAATCAAGGTTCTGGTGGATATTTACAAACGAGTATTACAGTGTGTCACTCTCTCAATGGATGGGGTGGAGACGATCTTGGGAATTACATATGTGAGGATGTCGGCTATTTGTTTTTGGTGTGGCTTGTTCCTTCATGCTATAAGGGATTGCTCCAACTAGACAACAATCGAGGAGGGTGCCTTTCCTTACAGACCATGGGAAAGAGTCCTCACCTGAAAAGGACTCTTCTATAGGGAAGTCGACTCCGCATAAACAGCAAAACGATTCGAGCAAGCCTACTTCTGTTGATGCTGCAATGCATGCTATGTCTACCACAGCTGTTGTAACACCCCAACTGTTAAACTCGTCATTACCTCTTAAACTGTCACAAAATGCCCTTACTCACGCAGCGGAACTCTATTACAACGAAGGGTGATACAATGCCGTTAGCCACCCACGTGGCTAACCAGGCCTAACTCAACTACTGCATCGGTCTGATGGACCGGAATAACCGAGTGCACAAACACAAATACAATACTCAACTCATTTCTTTACTATACCGAGTCTACAATATACGGATGCCGATAACATATTCGGTCTTACACCTCGTTCAAGTACATAAGTAAATTAACATCTAACTACCCATGATCACCACCGACCCCGTCCTACTCTCGAACGGTATCGTCTACGGTGTACCTGAAAAATAAAAACGATGCCCTTAGGGGCTCAGCTTAACGCTGCATATGAAATTCGCATACCCCGCGTGCTAACCGGGGTACGCCGACTACTTTTGTCGAGAGCATGGAGTTCATTTTAATTCAACCAACATGCATATAGTAATACATTATATATGTACACTACACAAGGATTCGACAATCATTCATGGGATACAATCCTTAACTAACATAATAAGGTTGTTAGTTGTATCAATTTACTCTTAGGCCTTGAGGGTTATACCTCACTATGCCTTGGTTACTCATTCAATAACTCACCCACTCTCTCGGGTTACTTATTCTTACTCTCACCCATTCTCTTCGGCTACTCATTCTTATACTCACCCATTCCCTCGGGTTACTTATACTTTATCTCACCCACACTCTTGGGTTACTAATACTCAAGCTCTTGTAGTTCTCGAGACACTACAGGTCTCCTACATCACGCTTGTTTCTCTTAATAATTTCTTAAGCCAAAACACATGGCTCTCGAGCATAGTCTTACTTCCCCGGTTTCGACCCTACTCTGGGTCTAGCATGGTGGGAAGGTTCAACTAGCTCCTGGAACTCTCTCTTAGTTCCTACAACTTTCTCATAGGTCCGACTACTCTCGGACTTCTCACATTCCCATACACTCCTCTCTCGGAGTTATAATATAATCATGTATATTAGTCTAGAAGCATCACTCTCGATGTTCCTAAGGACTTAGGGAATTTTCCTTAGGTTTGGGTATTCTTAAGTTTAAGTGTTGCCTCAAACTTCCGTATACTTATACTTTCAGTTATTTTCTCATACCGGGTATAATCCTCGTATAGGAGATCGACCATGTCTCAAGGGAGCTATACGGTCCCTTAGGTCTCTTTTACTTTTCTTACAAGTTCACGTCTTTGAACTATCTTCAATCCTTTAGATGGAGGTTCATTTATCTTTCCACTTTTATTTACTTCGTGGATCGTTTCAATTTTGGTTTCCTAACCGTTACCGGGTGTTTACTAAACCCGTACAACTTCCTCACATTCTAGCGAGTTCATGTGTGTGCATTATCGTTCTTGGTTCGATAGTTATCGTGTGTTTGCACGTTCGTTAGATTGCGAACGACTCATTCTACGAGTCACTAACCAACGGTACTCAGCTAATAGTCGGCCTACACACTAGGTTAGACCACATAAACATTCAAGGTTGGTTAGTACACACCGCATACATCAAGATACACAATCAAGCAACGAATCATTTTCATGCTTTAATCTTGATTTAGCCGGCACACAAACACACATCACACAAATCAACGTAACACGATTAGCATACGGGGCATGAGAAAATCATACCTTTCACCGGGGTTTCATTTTTACCGTGTCCTCACATTGCTCGGTTCACGCAAGATACTCTGATAATGTTTCAAACACTATTATCAATATCAAGCTCATACGGTACGTAATTAAATACTACTCCCGCACTTACCCCGTTACCTTGAGTTTACTTAAGTTTTCAACTTTCTTAAACTTGTTTACTTAGGTTCTAAGGTATCCATTGTCCTTACCCTCATTACACTCATAATGGATTATTACTAATGTCACACATTTTTTTTAGCGACAGGCCCGACCGACCCACTGACCGACCCAACCCCCTGGGTCGGTCGGAGTCAGAAACTCCCCGACTTGAACTTCAACACTGGACCGACCCACGACCGACCCAACTCCCCTGGGTCGGTCCAAGTCAGAACACTCCGGACTCGCAACTTACAGGCCGACCGACCCAAGCCTTGTTCCGACCGACCCAACCTCTCTGGGTCGGTCGAAGTCAGTAAGCAATCGGGTCTAAATTTTACCTCGACCGACCTAGACGTGGGTCGGTCCCTGGGTCGGTCTAGCCCAGTACTCATTTTAGTTACTTGTTTTGAACTCCAAATTCACCTCAATACTTACCCAATATTTTCCTAACCATCCCACATGTTTTCCGCACATTTAACCACCTTAAAACTCTCCTTAAACATTCTCTAAACCTCTTCAAAACATAGGTTTAGTCCTTACTCAAATTAAGGGTGGAAATTTCAACACGACCCGTTTGATCAACATGAACCCGACACGAAGTTAGCGGGTTTGGGTTTTAAAATTTGACACGATTAAATAAACCGGTCAACCCGAACACGACTCGTTTAATAACCGTGTCGGGTTTGGGTTTATAAGCTATGTACCTGCTAACTCGTTTAAGTAATTATATTAAATAAATTATAAATTATAGATTATTCATTTTTTTTTATCAAATTTTCATATAAATATGATATATAAATATTAAAATTAAGTATTTCATTGAATTAAAGTTAATAATATCATAGAATGACAAATCTAATGTTAATTAATCAAATTATTTTATTTTATAACTAAACATGTTAGGTTTGAGTTAAATATATGCGGATTTGAGTTTCAAATTTGGACATAATTAGCTAATTGGGTCAGACAGGTCAACCCGTTTGATAACCCGGTCAACCCGTTTAATAAACGGGTTGGGTTTGGGTTTCATATTTTGACACGATTAATTAAACGGGTTGGGTCGGGTCAACCCGTTTAATAAACGGGTCGGGTTTGGGTTTAGCCTAACACGACCCGCGAACCCGTTTTGCCACCCCTAACTCAAATTCTTGCTCAAATTCACAAATTTTCCATTCTCATTTGCACTAATGCACACTTGTGCATTACTAGCTTCTCTTGGCACTTGCATTATTGTCCTCACTCTATTTGACCATTCCAAATCTCCAAGACAATGCACTTCTCATACCAAGGTTCATGCCTCACTCATAAAGCCTTAAATCCTCTTTGTTTTCTAAAACTCCTAAGGCACTAAAACCACTCCTTTTGCTACAGATTTTTGCACAAATATACTACCTTAAAACAAGCATTCCCAAAGTAGTTCACTAACTCAAATCATTCTCCATCCATACCTAGGTAACCCTAGATTATTATTCACTCCAAAACATCACTTAAATCACTTAGATTTCTACCGGAATTTCGCCATAGTCCGGCTACTTTTCTAACATTGCCCAAAGCTCATTTCTTCACATAATTCATCCTAAAACTAGCCAAACCACAAGGGTTATATCAGCACACATAAATCCATAAAACTCATCAAATTCTCCATATTCAACACAATGCACAATTCATAAAATGCATAGCTCTTAAATCCAACACTAATTTCACACTCTTTCTCACTTGCATCAATACCACACAAGCACATTACTACCACAACTCATGTGGGGTTTATTCATTTAATTAACCCATCCCAAATCCTAATACATATAGAATATAAGTCAAGGTGGGTTTCTTACCTTGAATTCTCTCAAGTTTCCTTTTTAATACTATTCTCCTCTTCTCCACTCCTCTTCACACCAAAATCGGTCAAGGCAATTCTCTTGCCCCAATTCTCTAGACCAATGTACCAATGGACACAATGGGTACCAATTAGTTTCTCCTAGTTTAAGAAAATCATTCATGAATTCAAGAAGAGGGCTTAAGGCACAAAATTTGAACATTACCTTTGGAAACCCTAGAATCGATTTTGCCATGAATCAAAGGAGGAGCTCCAACCCACCATTGGAGGTTTGAATAGATGCTCAACAAGGAAAGAAACAAGGTATTAAGAAGGGCAAAAATCGGCCAACACTAGAGAATGGAGAAAATGAGCTTTTCTCTTGAAACTTTTTACCTTGTTTGAAAGAGGAGACTCCAAGCTCCAAAATGGTGTAGTTTACTCTTCAAATGCCCAAAACCCATGGAGGTCATACTCCTCCATTTGAGATTTTGAAAAGAGGGAAGTGTAGAGCTTGAAGAGGGGAAGAGGAATATGTGTTCGGTTTTTCATTTGGAGCTCTAACATGGCTTGAGCATGGAGAGAAAGGGAGGCTGCCATTGATGTTGTTGGAGCAGCTCAAATCGCCAGAATGAGGGAGGTGGGGAGTGCTCACGATGGAAGAAAGGAAGAAGGGAGGAGAGAGAGGAGGGAAATGAGAGGAGAGAGGTGATTTTTTTACTTTTGTACTTTTCCTCTTTTTACTTTATGACTCATCACTTTAATAAGCTAGACTAGTGTGAGAGAGAGATAATTTGTGCTCTTTAAAAACCGGCCCCACCAGTTTAATATCTCGGGAGCGTTTTCGACTTTTACAGAAAACGCTCGTTAATTTACCCGGTTCGGCACTATTCACTAACGGGCCCATTTTTCGGATTTTTCTCGTTTCTTTATTTTTAATGGTTATTAAGCTTCCATTAATACTTAATTATAGTTATATAGTCAACCATAATTTTTACGGGTCTGTTTGACCACTTAAAGTCACGTTTTCGGGTTTTCTCAAAAACGTGCTTTAAAACTCCGTTAGCGTTTTAATCCATTATTTGGATCCGTTTTCTTCGGGAATCATTCCCATATATTAATTAGGCGTAATTAAGCCTTAGTAATCCATCTAGGACCCTAACCGAGGTCATATACCTCCTATACTCATTTAACGCGCGTTTTAACGTTTTTCGCTTTTCAAGCGTTTTCTCTTCTCTTTTGGTTTTATTCTCTTTACCAATACTCTTAAGTTCTAATAAGCCTCTGAAATTCATATTAGAGTAATTAATCACCATTTTTAGGTCTGGGGTATTAAAGCTGTGGAGGGAGGAGATGTTTCCATCCTCTTGAAGATTGATATGATCCCGTATGAAGCAGGCGACAAAAAACATAGCTTTGATTGAGTCCTCTAGGATGGTACACTCGAAGAGGTTGGCACATCCAAAAGACCACACCTCACGCGAAAAAAAGGTAAAACTGTTCAAACTAGGCAAGGTCCTAGGATTGTAGTTGATCTCATCCACCATAAAGCATCTGCAGATGCTTCCAACAAAACCCTAAGGTGGCAACCTCGGATTCACATGGGGGTTTCCTGGATAAATGACAGTTCGGATTCCTAGTTGTCAGGATTTGCATAGCAACTGTGTAACCTATTTGGGGGGAGGGATGGTTTAGTGACGCTATGTACTAGTAGGTCTTCAAAAAGGATGGGAAAGAGTTTTAATCAAATAGTGGGTTTGATTAGGGTATTTCCTGGATTGACAGGGGCATGCATGGAAGCTATTATAGGAAAATCTTGCATTTGGATAGTTCGGAGCCTTTGTTGCTCTTTTATCTGTTAGTTAGTGAAATACCCCTAACCATTAAATAATTAAATAACGGGAATTAATAGTTTATTTGGGGGATTATGAAACCTTGAGAAAGCATATAAACACTTTGGCGTTAAAAACGCACCGAAACTCCTTAAGGTCAACAACGTGCGCTAAGACGGACCTTAAGCTAACTATGATATATAAACTATAAAACTCATACCAAGTCAATTAAGGATCATTATATTACCTTTAAAACATAGGTTCTCAGCTAGAACTAAGTAAAAATGCAAAAGGCCCAGGAGAGTCGACACACCTCCCTTAAGGCCCGAAAAGCCTCGGAAACACCCGGAAATGTTTTATGAATTGAAATAAATCATTACACTTCATTCCAAATGCACTATAACACTTTATTAAACATATAAGATGAATCTATCACGCCATATTCTCAATTAAACGCAAAGTGCTCGGAGGAACCCTTGAGGGCCCCATAAAACGCCTAGGAATGCCCCGGAGAGGTGCCGAAGTGGCACGACCTCCTATATAATTCATTCTTAGAGTTCTACCACAATTATTTAACATTCTAAAGAGAATGCTCAAGATAGATTTGCAAGAATACACAAAATGCCCGGCAGAAACGCTTAAAGCACAAAAAGGTCCTGAAAGTCCCGGGAGTGTCTCGGGAATGAGTTTTGGGTTTATATAACCCAATGAAACACCTATAAATACTCTAATAAATATAAATACTCATTAATATCACATTGGTAACTCTAAATCAAGAGGTTTACAATTTTCACAATTTTACATTAAAATATTAATATAATAATAAAATAATGTAAAATTAAGTCTCCTTTGACTAAATTGGTCAATGTTGACCATTGACCACGAAATGGACCATCCATAGCCGGTTTATTAAGGCTATTAATCAAGCCACCAGCTGTTCCCATGTGCTACTTAAATATGGCTCATTACTTTTATTAAAATAAGAAAAAGTATACTTTAACATATTAAACATTAAAGCTTGTCTACCCACTTGACTACCCCATGTGGCATTGCCGATTTAGGAGACTGCTTTCCCCTTAATATGTGGCCGATTCCAATCAATTCTAAGCATGGAAACATGACTCACCTATTCTATTTTGTCAAAGTAATAATAAACTACTCTAATGTCATTAATTAAGTGAGACCCATCCTCCTCATCTAGCCACCATTGCCGCCTGCCTAAGAGCCTTATTCTCAGCCATTAAACAACCTCAATCATTCACTAATGAGTCAGTCATTGAATTCATTAAAGAACGATTAAAATGTGTTTTAAGGCAAAATAAGACTACCTTTCTCCCATTGCCCCTTCCAGCCGAGAGTTCACCTTCCAAATGCTCTCTTTGGCTCCTCCTTGACCGTAAGGAGACACCAAACTCAGTTGGTGTGAGCTCTTGCTCTAGGTAAGCTTCTAAGGCAAGTTTAAGTCCATTTTCTTCATATTATTTTCCTCTTTCCATTGATCTAAGCTCCAGCCATTTCTATACATTTATGTAGGGTGTTTTGGAGGTTAAAATAAGGGGGATCCTCGGCTGTAACAAGGAAGAAGGAGGAAAAATCCTAAGCTTGACCATTTAAGGTAAAAATATGCTTTAAGCACATATCTCTTCTTCCTCTTCATTTCCGGTGGAAAACCATAGTTCCTTAGCCTTATATTCTTCTCCTTTTCATGTGGATTCAGTTGGTATACCAAGATCTACAAGGAATAGCCATATCCATGCCAAAAACATAATTGTTGGCACCTTAAACAAGGTAAATCCTAGCCATCTTCCAAGCTAGTTACCCACGGTTTTGTGCCTTGGTTTAAAGAGTGTTTTGATACTCTTTCTTTTATGGAAAAATAGGGCCGAGATACTACCCTAACAAGCTTGAAAATTCAAGGTTTACTTAAGGTATTTTTCATGCTTGAAAATCCTTAAGACTTTCAATATATATGTCGAAAATTCCAACTCTTCTAAGCATGATTTCTTCATCAATTTCATGAAGGAAAATTGGTTCTCCATCCATCCTAGGAGCACCGAAAATTCAAGGTAAAATACCTAAGGTAAATCCTTTGAAAACTACTTATAAATCTACTTAAGATCTTTGTTAAGATCTAACTCCTAAACCCTTTCCCTCTCATGTGTCAATACCAAAATTTGGAGCTACAATTTCCACTGCAGGAAGCTTGGGAAATTCAAGAGGAGTTCAAGTACTTAATCATCCTTGATTAAGAGTAAGTTTATTAAGTTAAACCTTAATGTTTAAAGCTTTGTTTAAGCTCATAAAGTTTGTACAAAACTTTTGTACACATCTCCAATTAATTAAGGTCGAATTAATGAGGTTATTTACCAAGAAAAATAAATATAACTCTTAAGCTAAAGTTGATACCATAAGATATAATCTTATGTCAAAACAAAAAATTAATTATGAGGAGTATAATACATGGCCGAATTATCTACGAATAATTTGCTCCATTTTGAGCTAAAAACATGTCTAAGACATTACAATGATTTTTACATGAGATATATGGCTCATATGTATTTATGTATAATTATTATAAGTTAAAAATCAAGTTTTAAAATTATTTGGCATCAAATAATTATGGCCGAATCCTTTTGGTGAAAAATAAGTTTTAATGAGCTATATATGTATATAAATTCATATTATGAATTTTGGGTAAGTTAAAAATAATTACTAGTGTTTAAATGACTAGTTTAATAAGTTATGTGGTAAAAATGTAATTTTTATAACGTTTGGGGTACAAAAGGTAATTACCGAGAATAATGTGTGTCCTTGGTAAATTATAATATAATGTAGTATAAGAATTAATATTATTAATTTTGGGTGAATTAAATAAGTGTTTAGAAGTTAAAATAACAATTTATAAAGTCTTGGGGCTATTTTGTAATTTCTGCAAAATTTGGTGCTTAACCGAATTAAGTATGAATTTCTGGGTATATTAATGTATTAAGTATGAATTTAGACTTTGGTCAAAGTGTTGACCGAAAACTTTGGGTTAAAATGACTTATGACATAAAATAATAAGTTTATAAAAGTTTTGGGGTGATTATGTAATTTATAGAAAGTTATAAATAAAACCGTATGGTATTTGGGGTTTGAATCAAATTTTAAAATTATTTGTGTCATTTCGGTAATTAAGAGAATTAAAAACCTAAACTATAGGTTATAAGTTAATATGTAACTATTATAAAGTGTTTTGGGGTTAAAATGTAATTTTAAGAAATTATATGACAAAGCCGAAAATTAATGTGGCTATTTGAGAATTTATAAAAGTTAAGGTGTCCAAATTTTTTAATTTCCGATTTTATAAGGCTAGGTTTGAGATTTAATCATTAAGGATTTAAAACTATGTAATATAATGTATTTTGGAGTATAATGTAAAGTTTATGAAATAAATGAGGTTATAATAATAAACCGAAAAGTATAGTGTATTTATGGATTAAAAATATTTGTAGGTCCTATATGGATATTTAGAAAATTTAGAAAGGAAAAGTATGATTTAAGGATTTAATAAATTAAAACTATGTTGTAAAGGTATAAGTATTTATTATTTGCAAAGAAATAATATTATTTGGGGGTTATGTTGTAAAGTAATAAAGATATGGGGGATAATCACCCATGCGTGCGACATGTACATACAATTTGAGAATTTATAAAGAGGTTTTGTCATTTAGACAATTAAAATCATGTATCATAAATAATACAGTATATAAAATATATACTTTAAGATTTTCAAGTAAATCAAAAGGAAATGAATATAAGGAATTTAATGTGTGAATACCAAATATATTTGGAGTTATATGTATTTAAAATAAAGTTAAGAGAGAATTAATTTACATATGACCAATAAATGTCATTGACGAACTTATAAGTTGTTATGTCGTCATGACAGAGACAATATGTCATAAAAATACTTGGGACATACATGTATAATATATGTATAAAAATATATACAAGGGAATCAAAAAACTAAGGAGAATGGTCAATTTGACATGCATAAAATCATGGGAATAAATAAAGTATACTACCATGCAATAAAAGTCTTGTAAATAAAGACTATAGGATTTAAGGTATATAATAATTCCTTAATTATAAGTAAAAGCTAAGTTACTACTCCTCACTGTACTATCTCACACCCTGTATCCCGTGTTCTCTTCTCTGACATGTTCTGTCCAGTTATCTTTGGGAGCTATCAGTATGGTTCTACAAAAAAATAACCAATGATAATGTCAAGAAAAACATAATCTCACTATATCTAATGAATACATCCATCATGGATAAGCACAGGTTTTAAATACCTGAGCAAATACCAGGGGTCTCAGCCAGTACCAATATAGTGACAATGCTGGACTCCTAATTGATAAAGAGAAGAGAACAAGCTTTGAATCTATATATTCTGAAGTCAGGAGAACTACCTAATTGGCAATACTAAATGCTACATATATACATATAATTTGGAGGTTGTAAACCTAAAACTTTTTGAGGAGTATTGATATATTTCAGAGGGTTAAGTATCAGAAAATATACCTACCCTATTATGGGGCACAAGTCCTCACTATCCTTATGGATCTATATGAGTATATGTCTTCTATGACGTCTCAATTTGTGAATGCGAGTAAAGAGCGCATGAAATCAAATAAAGTTAACTCCCAATGTAATATAAATTTTAGTATGAACATGGTAACGAATAACTCTCCTTGACACTAACAATGGAGGTGGTGTAAGTTATATTAAGAGTTTGAATTCATATATACACTAAAAGTGAGTGGAAGTTAAACTTGAAGGTAGGAAAAACATACCCCTTGGCTTGTAACAAGCGTTTTACACGTGAACTTCCCTAACGTTAAATACCAATCTCTATGATTTTAAATCCTCTATTTAATACACCTAATCGACCTATTTTTGGAAGCCATTGAATTTGTGGATTAACCATGTTTCTAAGAGGTAGAAACAAACTATAAGCTTTGATTGTCTTGTTACCAAACCGTAGGATTCAAACTGGAAACCCTTAGTTTGAAATGGTACTAATATTAAAAGATACTTAACCTAGGTTGAACATATGACTCACCTGATTCATGGAGTTTAAATGAAGTTAGAACAAGCCAAGCTTTAAGGCGGAGGGAATAATACTTTATGAAATCTTAATTGTAGATCGAGTTATAAAAACTTTTCCTTGGAGTCTTATCCCAAATTTAGTAATAACTATGAATGTCTTTGTTCCAAGTGATGATAGCCAAAGTGTAGGCAATAAGCAAGCCTTGATAAGTTAGATATTAGATAAGCCATTTAAAGAGAAAAGTGTATTCTAAGGTATCCAAGTCCATAACTGAATTCATAGCTTGTATTATGGGTTCAAGAGAGTTAAAATGATTGATGAAATAATTATTAGGCAGTAAGCGTCTAGATGTTTTAATAAGAATTTACCTTTTATGCCAAGAGGAAAAACTGGCTTCCCCGCTAGATGATTTGATCAAAGGAACTTAGTTCCGGGGATTAAGGAATGCACTAGATTCGAGTATAGGTTATAACAGATATTGGATTAGTTGTATAGTGGTCAAGAGAAAATGTAGTACTCACCACGTCACAAAGTTTTGATAAGATAAAATTTGGAAATTGACAATTATGTGGTTGTTTGATATTTGACGTGGGAGGTCGAACTTGATCCTGGTCAGATCACGGGAAAACCAAACACAAAATGGTGTGGAAGGATAGTTCAACACTGACGATGACCACGTCGGGGTTGGATGATTCCTGAGACTCCCTACAAGTGGTCACAAATATTTCTGTGGTAAGTAGGTATTTATTTTTAATTCTAATATAAAATTTGACTAATAAAAACTATATGAGATGTGGAAGGTGTAAGTTAAGAGTTAAGTTGTCCAGGTTATCCTGAAGAGATTAAATAGCTAAAACGACTCCGCGTATGTCGGAAAAATAGTCGACTGTGAGGAAAATACTAACTGTTATTATACCATGAACCATGATAATAAGTTAAATATGAGATCAAGAAACATTTACCTATAATGAGAATATTCTCAAGCTACCTTCTAAGTTATGGCCATATTGCCATCTGAAGGGAAGGATCGACTTCAAGTCTTTCTTTATGAATTCAAACCCAGTATATTAAACGGGAACCTGCCTATAAGCATGGTAGAATATAAAGAGTAGAAACATTATACTATACTCACATGAGTTGATTCATAATCCGCAAGAACACGTGGAATTGCGAGAAAACTGTACCTTATTAGAAACCTTAGTGGGAACCCTACTGTGGTATACCTGATGAACAGACGATAGTAATCGTATATGTACTACCGACAATTGGAGAATCAATAAAAATAGGAAATCTTTCTATATTATATATGCACGGCTTGACCGTAGCTCATACTCTACATTGGAAATGAAAATTGAATATGGTGACAGTAAACTCAAAATACCAGAATCACAAGATGATGACCAGAAGGTCAAAGAGAGGAATTTTAATATGCCCCAGTATTAATACAAGACCCGAGCGCCGACGATTACAAAGAGGTGATGAATAGGAGGCAAACTCAAGACCAACAAGAATACTGCAATCTTACAGCTACAACAACTGTACTGCAGAATGCATCAGCAACATCGACAAAGGTGATGAACCCCACTATCAGGACGCTACGTCACAAACCACTATCAAAGGAGAATTTATAAGTAAGCCTATCGGGTAAGGACCCATGGAAGGAAGAATGCTTCAATTAAACGTGCGAGAGCTTATGGAATTGTCAGGAAATAATCCTAAGATGGACAGGTAAGTAGTAATATATCATGAAGGTACCCCTCATGCGAAGGCAACTAGCGTGAAGAACACAAGAAATAACCAACACTGTAACTAAAAAGAGTAATGGAAACTCTGATAAAGAGCAAGACGCCTCAGTAATATTGACGAAAAGAACCCCAGTGGAATCACCGTCATAAGCAGCTATCAGAAATAAGCATACAGGCACAAAACAATCAAGTGAAACTTGAAAAGAACTCAATGATGAAGAATCAAAATCAAAGGCGAACTACATTACAGTATATGCCACGTAGAGGAAAACCTCGGAGTATATTTACCCAAAGAGGATACTGGAAGATGCATGTCATACACATGAGCATCATAAGCAGGGCAAACCTTACAATATTATTGGCAGCCCGACGTACAGTAATAGAATATACAATGAAGAATACCAAGCAATGCTGCAACTAACAGTTACTCAGAAACAAGATAATCTGGAGCAGTGGCATATGGCTTATCAATGAATACATAAACCAGAACGTCTCGACATGCAAGGAACAAGTGCATCATGCACTAAGTAATAACCGTACATATATGGAGACCAAAGGTCAATCAGAAAAGACAAGGAAGAAACTGGAGGTGTGTTACACACGTTTATGAACCAGAATCCATAGGCCTTATGGTCGACCCGACAGTTTAAACAAGCCATGAGATAATATCGGCAAAGAACAAGATGGTAGATCACCTTCACCCATACATACGGGATACAAGCATAAAAGCGTACTAAGGCACTACAGAACATGTCAGAGAATGCATAGATTCTTGGGGGCCATACCCCGTAAACGGACAGAAGTCCAGACAAGATCAACAATGACAACCAAACGAAGGTAATGATGAACACAACTCATCAACCCCACATATGTACATTAATGAACTTAAACATACCACCTACGAAGCGCATTTAAGACTATTCCAGAATGATTGGACAGTACTTAATCAGAGTTGTGCAGCAGAAGCGTGGTGGTCCCATCAGTTAGAATTATCTATTAAGCTCAAGGGGAATGCACAACGTATTTCACGTATCTTAACCAAAAATATGTGCCCTACCCACCTAAAGTCTTACAGCCCGAGAGGCTATCCTTAAAACTAATCATAAGTTAAAAATGAGAGTGAAGATTCCTTCAGTATTTACCGACTAGTTAGTCTCGGTACGTGGGCGGGGGGGGGGGGGGGGAGAGCCTGTTGTGTTATAGCATTTTAGCATAAACGTACACTTTCGTTGTACTGTTGCACTGTGATTTGTATTTTTACATGTGTGACTCTGTGATTCTATGAACTTTTTACTTGCTGATGTGTACTACGTTACACTGGCATGAATGGATTATGTGTACTACGTTACACTATATTGAAGTTACTTTGGTACTACGAGATTATGTGTACTACGTTACACTATATTGAAGTTACCCTGTGAATGCATGCACTTGTCAATATGTACTGTGCTACACTACTATGAATGAATTACTTGCACTACGTTGCACTACATTGAAGCTATTATTGGTGATGACCTTTCATGATCATTACACTATATATTATGTTGAATATATACTACAAACTTAAAAGTAGTGGAACTTGGGACTTTATCCCTAAAATAGAGTTGATTTGTGGATGCTTAATGGAACTCGTTTTCCCCACAACCATTTGAACTTAGACATGAGACTTCGGGATGAAGTCCTTTTAAGGGGGGTAGACTGAAATACCCCTAACCATTAAATAATTAAATAATGGGAATTAATAGTTTTTTGGGGATTATGAAACCTTGAGAAGCACATAAACACTTAGGCGTTAAAAACGCACCGAAACTCCATAAGGTCAACAACGTGCGCTAAGCCGGACCTTAAGCTAACTATGATATATAAACTATAAAACTCATACCAAGTCAATTAAGGATCATTATATGACCTTTAAAACATAGGTCCTCAGCTAGAACTGAGTAAAAATGCAAAAGGCCCGGGAGAGTCGACACACCTCCCTTAAGGCCCGAAAAGCCCCAGAAACACCCGGAAATGTTTTATGAAATGAAATAAATCATTACACTTCATTCCAAATGCACCATAACACTTTATTAAACATATAAGATGAAGCTCTCACGCCAAATTCTCAATTAAACGCAAAGTGCTCGGAGGAACCCTTGTAGGCCCCATAAAACGCCTAGGAATGCCCTGGAGAGGTGCCGAAGTGGCACGAACTCCTATATAATTCATTCTTAGAGTTCCTACCACAATTATTTAACATTCTAAAGAGAATGCTCAAGTTAGATTTGCAAGAATACACAAAATGCCCGGGAGAAACGCTTAAAGCACAAAAAGGTCCTGAAAGTCCCAGGAGTGTCTCGGGAATGAGTTTTGGGTCTATATAACCCAATGAAACACTTATAAATACTCTAATAAATATAAATACTCATTAATATCACATTGGTAACTGTAAATCAAGAGGTTTACAATTTTCACAATTTTTACATTAAAATATTAATAAAATAATGTAAAATTAAGTCTCCTTTGACTAAATTGGTCAATGTTGACCATTGACCACGAAATGGACCATCCATAGCCGGTTTATTAAGGCTATTAATCAAGCCACCAGCTGTTCCCATGTGCTACTTAAATATGGCTCATTACTTTTATTAAAATAAGAAAAAGTATACTTTAACATATTAAACATTAAAGCTTGTCTACCCACTTGACTACCCCATGTGGCATTGCCGATTTAGGAGATGCTTTCCCCTTAATATGTGGCCGATTCCAATCAATTCTAAGCATGGAAACATGACTCACCTATTCTATTTTGTCAAAGTAATAATAAACTACTCTAATGTCATTAATTAAGTGAGACCCATCCTCCTCATCTAGCCACCATTGCCGCCTGCCTAAGAGCCTTATTCTCAGCCATTAAACAACCTCAATCATTCACTAATGAGTCAGCAAGCATTGAATTCATTAAAGAAAGATTAAAATGTGTTTTAAGGCAAAATAAGACTACCTTTCTCCCATTGCCCCTTCCAGCCGAGAGTTCACCTTCCAAATGCTCTCTTTGGCTCCTCCTTGACCGTAAGGAGACACCAAACTCAGTTGGTGTGAGCTCTTGCTCTAGGTAAGCTTCTAAGGCAAGTTTAAGTCCATTTTCTTCATATTTCTTTCCTCTTTCCATTGATCTAAGCTCCAGCCATTTCTATACATTTATGTAGTGTGTTTTGGAGGTTAAAATAAGGGGGATCCTTGGCTGTAACAAGGAAGAAGGAGGAAAAATCCTAAGCTTGACCAAAAGGTAAAAAGTGCTTTAAGCACATATCTCTTCTCTTCATTTCTGGTGGAAAACCATAGTTCCTTAGCCTTATATTCTTCTCCTTTTCATGTGGATTCAGTTGGTATACCAAGATCTACAAGGAATAGCCATATCCATGCCAAAAACACCATTTTGGCACCTTAAACAAGGTAAATCCTAGCCATCTTCCAAGCTAGTTACCCACGGTTTTGTGCCTTGGTTTAAAGAGTGTTTTGATACTATTTCTTTTATGGAAAAATAGGGCCGAGATACTACCCTAACAAGCTTGAAAATTCAAGGTTTACTTAAGGTATTTTTCATGCTTGAAAATCCTTAAGACTTTCAATATATATGTCCGAAAATTCCAACTCTTCTAATCATGATTTCTTCATCAATTTCATGAAGGAAAATTGGTTCTCCATCCACCCTAGGAGCACCGAAAATTCAAGGTAAAATACCTAAGGTAAATCCTTTGAAAATACTTATAAATCTACTTAAGATCTTTGTTAAGATCTAACTCCTAAACCCCTTCCCTCTCATGTGTCAATACCGAAATTTGGAGCTACAATTTCCATAGAAGGAAGCTTGGGAAATTCAAGAGGAGTTCAAGTACTTAATCATCCTTGATTAAGAGTAAGTTTATTAAGTTAAACCTTAATGTTTAAAGCTTTGTTTAAGCTCATAAATTTTGTACACATCTCCAATTAATTAAGGCCGAATTAATGAGGTTATTTACCAAGAAAAATAATTATAACTCTTAAGCTAAAGTTGATACCATAAGATATAATCTTATGTCAAAAAAAAATTAATTATGAGGAGTATAATACATGGCCGAATATAGGAATAATTTGCCATTTTGAGCTAAAAATATGTCTAAGACATTACAATGATTTTTACATGAGATATATGGCTCATATGTATTTATGTATAATTATTATAAGTTAAAAATCAAGTTTTAAAATTATTTGGCATCAAATATTTATGGCCGAATCCTTTTGGTGAAAATAAGTTTTAATGAGCTATATATGTATATAAATTCATATTATGAATTTTGGGTAAGTTAAAAATAATTACTAGTGTTTAAATGACTAGTTTAATAAGTTATGTGGTAAAAATGTAATTTTTATAAAGTTTGGGGTACAAAAGGTAATTACCGAGAATAATGTGTGTCCTTGGTATAATTATAATATAATGTAGTATAAGAATTAATATTATGAATTTTGGGTGAATTAAATAAGTGTTTAGAAGTTAAAATAACAATTTATAAAGTTTTGGGGCTATTTTGTAATTTCTGGAAAATTTGGTGCTTAACCGAATTATGTATGAATTTCTGGGTATATTAATGTATTAAGTATGAATTTAGACTTTGGTCAAAGTGTTGACCGAAAACTTTGGGTTAAAATGACTTATGACATAAAATAATAAGTTTATAAAAGTTTTGGGGTGATTATGTAATTTATAGAAAGTTATAAATAAAACCGTATGGTATTTGGGGTTGAATCATAATTTATAAAATTATTTGTGTCATTTCGGTAATTAAGAGAATTAAAAAATTAAACTATAGGTTATAAGTTAATATGTAACTATTATAAAGTGTTTTGGGGTTAAAATGTAATTTTAAGAAATTATATGACAAAGCCGAAAATTAATGTGGCTATTTGAGAATTTATAAAAGTTAAGGTGTCCAAATTTTAATTTCCGATTTTATAAGGCTAGGTTTGAGATTTAATTGATTAAGGATTTAAAACTATGTAATATAATGTATTTTGGAGTATAATGTAAAGTTTATGAAATAAATGAGGTTATAATATAATAACCGAAAAGTATAGTGTATTTATGGGATTAAAATATTTGTAGGTCCTATATGGATATTTAGAAAAGGAAAAGTATGATTTAAGGATTTAATAAATTAAAACTATATGTTATAAAGGTATAAGTAATTTATTTGCAAAGAAATAATATTATTTGGGGGTTAGTTGTAATTAATAAAAGATATGGGGGATAATACCACCGTGACATGTAATACAATTTGAGAATTTATAAAGAGGTTTTGTGTCATTTAGACAATTAAAATCATGTATCATAAATAATACATGTATATAAAATTAT
Organism: Limonium bicolor; assembly: GCA_023374045.1. Classification (NCBI taxonomy): domain Eukaryota; kingdom Viridiplantae; phylum Streptophyta; class Magnoliopsida; order Caryophyllales; family Plumbaginaceae; genus Limonium; species Limonium bicolor. The sequence continues at coordinate 155,532,250 of CM041780.1, forward strand.
ACATTTAAGATTTTCAAGTAAATCAAAAGGAAATGAATATAAGAATTTAATGTGTGAATACCAAATAATATTTGGAGTTATAGTATATTAATATAAGTTAAGAGGAGAATTAATTTACATATGACCAATAAGGTCATTGACATTATAAGTTGTTATGTCGTCTGGACAGATACAATATGTCACATAAACAATACTTGTGTACATACATGTATAAACAATGTATATAAAAATATTACAAGGGAATTAAATAAACTAAGGAGAATGGTCAAGTGACATACATAAATCATGGGAATAAATAAAGTATACTACCATGCATAAAAGTCTTGTAAAATAAAGACTATAGGATTTAAGGTATATAATAATTCCTTAATTATAAGTAAAAGTTAAGAAGTGAAAGAAATAATAACTATGGTAAATCGACCTCACATAAAATAACGAGGGATAGTAATAACTTTACTTACGATAAAGAAATCTATACGAGTTATATAATTACACTCTCAGTTAAACCTATTCTAGGACATTGTTTGCCCGACGTTGACCGGGAACTAAACAAGTACAATCTACGGTGAACGGTATGGATTTCTGCAACCTGTGCTAACGGATTACACCGGCTGTGTGCTATCTGTGTGTGACAAGAAGACCAAGAAATTGCATGTATATATTGCACTTGCGTTTGTGTATCGTTGTGATTATTCTATGCACTGCTGTGTTATTTTATGTGCGTGAATGATATGCACTGTTGTGTTACTTAATGTGCGCGAACGATATGCGCTGTTGTGTTATTTTCTGTGCGTGAACGATACTAACTATAACGCGCATGTGTCACGCATGCAACTCTACATTACCAGTGGATTAAATACCTACGTATTATTATACCGAGAACTTGTACTCAAGTTTCTCACTGACTTCCTTTATAAATAACGTCGTTGTCCTTAAACGTGACAACTGACAATACACAACAGTGTGCTTGTTTAACGTCCTTGTGTGACGTCTAACATATTCAATGCTACGAGAAACGAGGAGCCCAGATGTTTCTGGCCATGCATGCAAATATGGAGGTTGTACCTGTCGCAGGTCGTCCTCAAATACAGTATACGTCATGACGGTGGTTTCGGGTGTAGACTTTGTCCACTCACCGGGTTCGTACCGGAACATTCTTGAGGTTGGGAGGAAGGCTACGTTTCTCCCGTTGGGCTAAATACCCGTAATATCTTGTGGTGGGAGAATACTACATTCTCTCGTTGGGCTAAATACCCATATACTTATAATAAGAGGCAGCTACACTAATCTCAGTGGACCGAATCTTTTCAGTACAGGAGTTGACTACGTTCTCTCCTGCGGGATTTATTACCCGACCTTTAACGCGAGAGTCTTATCTCGTCTGAAGGGTTTATCATACCCGATCCAAAATTAAATTACTAACTTGACCTCTGCTGTCTGGTTTCTCATTGTGATGTTATTGACCTTGTATGGCTACTTGTGTGAATTATATATGATGCATGTTTTCAGTGTTTGATAAAAAATGAACCGCATGCTTACGACCAAGTAGTTGTGCGTGGCCCGCTAGCTTATGGGCTGCACGGGTTCATACCAGCATTATTTGCTGAGCCATTTCGATGGCTATGTTTTTCAGGTACCTGAAGAAAGAAGAGATTACCCGACCGAGTGTAGGTGGGGTAGATTTAAGACATGGGATCATTACTATCTGTATCATTTTACAGTACTGTACTTTTACTATTATCTTTTGTTATTTTAAGCGGTTAGTATTCAGCGCACAGACTGTATCGTTTGTAAGTTATTTTGGAGTTAGCCGTGATTAACGGCGTTGTAGCACCACCCGTTGATTTTGTATATATATATCCGCTGCATTTCCAGTTGTCTTTGGGAGCTATCATCGTTCAGGTTGTGGAGTTTCGGGTTGGGGTGTTACAGAACTGGGAGTATAACTAGGAGGGTTCTACACACCCGAACACCCAGAGGGTCAAAGATGAAACTGAAAATGATGTGCCTAGGAAAGGACTGGAACCCTTACACGAAGACATAACAAGAAACAAGAACGAGAGACGGAGCACAGATACCGAAAATACCCGACGAGTTCTTATCGATAGTGGAACAGGTAATCAATACTGCTCAACAATTAGAACCAGATCCGGTACCTAACCTAAAGGCATACTTATGCATCATCAACTTCAATGAAGAAGGAGGCCGTTTAGGGCTACACCAAGATAAAGATGAGACGTCAGAAACCCTTGACCAAGGGATACCAGTAGTGTCCTTGTTTATCGGTGACGAAGCAGAGTTCCTATACGGCGAGCAGAAGCGTGTGGACCTTGCAAGAAAGATCACACTGAAATCAGGAGATGTTATGGTAATGAGTGGGAAGTCAAGAATGTTATACCACGGTATTAAGAGGATCAAACTAAATACACGCCTCCTACAGTGATTAATACCACACATATGAAACGGGACGACTGAACTTGACCTTTAGGAGTACTAGTACTGTAAACGACAATAAACCTATGTAATGAAAATCACAGTGTATTGAGGGATTTGTGAAATGTGAATGTTTTTCGACTTCTATTTATATCAAGTACTTACCAGAGTTTACTAATAGGTTGTACTAAGGAGACAGAGGGTACCCTAAGCATACTTACAGAAGCAAAAGCTAGCAAAGGTGGCACAATGATCACGGGTACTTTTCCAGTTAACGGAGTAGCTGCATCAGTATTGTTTGACTCTGGAGCTTCACATACCTTTATTTCGCCTACGCTTGCGAAAAATTGGGGCTAGACGCAGTAGAGTTGCCAGACTTCATGGTAACACTCCCGTCTATGGAGAAAACCAGGTGTACCCGCTGTTATAAAGGGGACACAATCCGGATCAAATATGAGGACTTTCCCATTGATTTAATTGAGTTTAGAGGCTTGGGCTTTGATGTTATTGTAGGGATGGACTGGTTGGGGCGGCACAGAGGCCGCATACTTTGTGCAGATCAGCGACTGTTACTTAAGAGCCCGTCAGGAGTGACAGTGTCATACCGTCAGAACCCTAGAGCACCTTCAATAAAAGTAATATCAGCAATGTCTATGTACAGAGAGGCGAAGAAGCAACGGGAAGTATACTTATGCTATGTTCAAGACTTGGAACGTGACCCCGAGTTCAGTGAAGACATGCCAGTTGTGTCGGAATTCCCAGATGTTTTCCCGTAAGAACTCCCAGGACTGTCACCAGCCAGAGAGGTAGAGTTCACCATTGAGCTACTACCAGGTACAGGTCCGATAGCTAAGGCGCCGTACCGTATGGCACGACGGAAATGGCTGAGTTGAAGGAGCAGTTGAAAGATCTACTTGACAAAGGTTATATACGACCGAGTGCATCGCCTTGGGGCGCACCGGTCCTCTTCGTGAAGAGAAGGATGGCAGCCTACGCCTATGCATCGACTACAGGGAACTGAATGTTGTATCAATAAAAATAGTACCCACTACCACGCATCGACGACCATTCGATCAGTTGAAAGGGGCATCAGTATTCTCTAAGATTGATTTACGATCAGGGTACCATCAGATACCGATTAAAGAGCAGGATAGAGAAAAGATAGCGTTCCGAACAAGATATGGCCACTACGAGTTTATAGTGATGCCTTTCGGTTTAACTAACGCACCAGCAGTATTCATGGACTTGATGAACCGACTGTTTAGGGAACAACTGGATAAGTCAGTAGTTGTTTTTATCGTTGACATATTAATTTACTCCAAAACAAAAGAGAGCATAGGATCACCTTCGACAAGTTCTCGAGATTCTGAGGAAAAATCAGTTATTCGCTAAGTTCTCCAAATGTGAGTTCTGGCTTGATAAAGTATCCTTTCTCGGACACGTCATCTCGGATGCTGGTATCTCTGTAGATCCAGCGAAGGTCGAGGCAGTTCGCACTTGGCCTAGGCAAAAGTCAGTTACTCATATTCGAAGTTTCCTCGGTTTAGCAGGTTATTACAGAAGGTTTGTCAAAGATTTCTCCAGGATAGCGAAACCGATGACTAGTTTGACAAAAAGACAACGCCAATTGTATTGACGGAAGAGTGTGAAACGTCGTTCCAAAGATTGAAAGATGCATTGACCTCAGCACCCGTCCTGACTATACCAGACGGCATAGAGGGCTACGAGGTCTACTGTGACGCATCAAGCAAGGGTTTAGGTTGTGTACTCATGCAGCACGGAAAGTAGTCGCCTACGCTTCCCGGCAGTTGAAGAAGCATGAAGAATTATCCCACGCATGATTTAGAGTTGGGAGCTATTGTGTTTGCTTTAAAAGTTTGGCGCCATTATTTGTACGGTGTTCAGCTGACTATATATTCAGACCATAAGAGTTTAAAATACGTGTTCACACAGAAGGAATTAAACATGCGTCAGAGGCGATGGGTTGAATTCCTCAAGGACTACGATATTGACCTTCAGTACAAAGAGGGCAAGGCTAATGGTGTGGCAGACGCATTAAGCCGACGAGCACATTCATTGCACGCTATAATCGCCAATACCAGTCTTATAGATGAAATACGTAGCGCTCAGCAGAGCGATCAACGCATGACAGAGATCAGTCAACAGTTGATAGACGGTACGATGGAGAGAGGAAAGTATGAATATCATTTGCATGATGATGGGATGATTAGACTCAAGGGCCGCTTATGCATCCCAAGGACAACAGAACTGAAGGACCACATACTCAGAGAGTCACATTCTTCTACCACATCGGTCCACCCAGGAGCCTCGAAGATGTATAAGGACCTAAAGCGACTCTTTTGGTGGAGTGGAATGAAGAAAGACGTGACCGAATACGTATTGAGATGCCTCACCTGTCAGAAGGTGAAATTCGAGCACAGACGACCTGGGGCATGGTCCAGCCTATGCCAATCCCAGAATGGAAATTCTATGATTCTCCATGGATTTCGTCGTTGGGCTACCGCCTACTAAAGGGGGGCTAAATATGATATGGTAGTTGTTGATCGATTGACCAAGGTGGCCAGATTCATACCAATGAAGGATACTTGGAAAGTGTCTAAATTGGCAGAATTATTTGACAAAGATCATGAGGCACCATGGTGTCCCAAAGACCATTGTTTCGGATCGGGATACCAGATTCCTTTCCAGATATTGGGAACTACAAGAGAAGCGCTTGGCACGGAATTGAAACTCTACAGCCTTCCACCCAGACGGATGGCCAGTCAGAGGACAATACAAACCTTGAAGACATGTTAGAGCTTGTGCTTTGGACTTTCAGGGCAGTTGATAGACAAGTTTGTACTTAATCGAATTTGCATACAACCACAGCTATCACGCTTCGATTAAGATGTCCGCCCTTCCAAGCATACGGTAGGCCTTGCCGTACACCACTATGATGGGATGAGTCTAGCGAGAGTGTCATCATTGGACCCGAGTACTTGGAGCAAGTACAGGCGAAGTTCAGCAGATTAGACAGAATATGAAAGCTGCCCAGGACAGGCAGAAGTCGTACGCTGATGAGAGACGAAGAGACCTTGATTCGCAGTGGGTGCCCAGGTATTTCTGAGTATCTCCATGAAGGGAGTATTTAGATTCGACAAAAGGGCAAGTGAGCCCTAAGTTTGTAGGCCTACACTGTAACGGAGCGGGTGGGCCCCGTTGCATATAGGCTTGATTTGCCAGTGGAATTAGGAAAAGTACATGACGTATTCCATGTTTCTCAACTCAAGAAGTATATACCACATCCTTCTCATGTCTTACAGCCCGAGAGGCTATCTTTAGAACCGACTATGAGGTATGTGGAGACCCCTCGAAAATCCTAGACACGAAGACCCGGGAAACTCGAAACAAGTCGGTGAGACTTGTCAAGGTTCTCTGGTCGAACCATGAGGTTGAGGAGGCCACATGGGAATTGGAGGATGAGATGAGAGTGAAGTTTCCTTCACTATTTATCGACTAGATATCCTAGTCTAGGGTACGAGGGCGTACCCTCTTTTAAGGGGGGTAGAGCCTATTTCGTTTTGGCATAACGTGCACTTTCGTTGCACTTTGATCTGTTATGTACTTGTGTGACTCTATGATTGTATGTATGATATGGGTTGATGTGTACTACCTTACATTACTATGAATGGATTATGTGTGCTGTTTTACGCCACGTTGAAGTTATTATTGGTGACCTTTCATGATCATTACACTATATATTATGTTGAATATATACTACGAACTTAGAAAGTAGTGGAACTTGGGACTTGATCCCTAAAATAGAGTTGTGTTGTGGATGCTTAGTGGAACTTGATTCCCCACAACCATTTGAATTTAGAAATGAGACTTCGGGGCGAAGTCCTTTTAAGGGGGTAGATCGAAATACCCAAATCTAATTAATACATTAAAACTGTTAAATAATGAAGAATTTATCTAGGAAAATATCATTTTACGTACGCATGCTAATTTATGCATGCAAACGTTTACGTAAATAATATTATGCATGTGCATGCAAACTCATGCACGCGAACGTAACGTAAAATAGTCGTTTTACCATAAACACTAACGGGCGTAATTTTATTGACGCCTTAACTATTCACTCAAAACGTTTATGTATGTTTAACAACGAGGATTAAAATCCTTGCATAACAAGCTCGATACAGCGAGCGACAACAAGGAAAGATCAACACGAACGTTATACAACTCAACGTTCAATTCAAAAACGTTAAAAATACTAACGGACAACGTAAAAATATTTTACTGCATTTATAAATGCTAAAATAAATATAAACACACCTTTAAACAAGGTAACAATTTATATTACGTAATCTTAACACAAAATATAAATCATAGTACATAAAGAATGTTATAACATTGCAAATAATATAAGACATTACAAGTTATAAAATCGATCCTAAATTGCTTTTATATATAAATTTTGGGACTTATTTTACACACTTTTACTTAGTAAAACAATTAACTTAGTGCACCAACTTTATATAAGAGTACATATTATTATGACAAATATACAATTATATTACCGATAATACACTAGTAGTTAATCAAACAAAAATCTGTACTAAACACTATATAATTAAGGTTAGTCATGTACTCATAATTACCAAATAAAACTAGTAGCAATTAACGGTTATATGTACTCTTAATTAACAACTAAAATCTGTAACAAATTTCCATGCAAATGAACGGTAATACACTAGCTATTAAGCAAACAAAAATTGTAATAATTACCACTTGTAATTAGCGGTAATATAGCTTTTAAAGAAGAAAAAACCTGTAGCAAATTATTAAGTCATTAACGGTAGTTTTTGTACCCTTGATTACAAAGAAAACCCCTGCAGAAATTAACGGTAATATAGCTCATTATCAACAAAAACCGGTAGCAATTACATGTAATTAGCGTAGAGAACAAATGTTTATAATTGACAAAAATCTGTAGCAAATTCTATAACATAAAGGCAGTACACTTGCACCCATAATTAACAAAAAGAAATCAGCACTAAACTACATGATTAACGTGAGCACATGTGCTCAAGTTAACAAAGAAAATTCTGTAACTTTTCTACATTAGGAAATCGGTACTCTACATACACATGAGACATGATTTAGATGTCTTATTTAACATGTAAACTTTATGTGTCACTTTTCCACCACTATACAATAATAATACAACAATAAAACCCATTGTAATTGCCTACCATTACCGAAAATCCTACAAGCAAATAAGGTTAGTTTAGCTTTAGTATGAGTGGGAATTAACTAATGTAAAGTAGATCTACATATTAAGTACTCACATGTTACAATTAAACAAAGAAAAAGGCAAGACAACATGCCTCCCTTATCAGCCATGGGTACCGAATTTAGAGCTTGATGGAGGACTTTTTGGTTGCCAACAATTCAAAGAATAATGCATACCTAACATTACCATGATCTTATGTTTACCACTATGAGATTTAATTAGCTAATTCTTAGCTCCTTGATTGCCGAAAACACTAGCAAAAGGGAGTCAATATTGGAGCAATCAACCTCTAATCTATGACATAAATAATTACTTAGAGACAAGGAGAAAGCAAGATAAGATCCCATTATGTTAACTAATCTAACATATACCTAACTTGCTCACGTTCTTATGTTTCCCACTTTGACAATAATTAGCTAATTCTAATCTTGGTGCCGACTACACTAAGTCAAAAAAGGGGGTTAGTGCTTTCATTAATGAATTAATTAACTTAAGTAAATCATTAAGGAAAAAAATTAACAAAACAATTCCTACACTCCTACCTATCAATCGGCAAGCATGGGTTTCATTTCATGCCTCACTTGGCCGGTTGGTAAGTCTCCTTCTTCCTCCTCTCATTTTCTTCCTTTGAACTTCCTAAGTCAATTAATGGAGTTCTAACTTATATCTCCATTTTTGTTAAATTCCTAGCTTTATTCATCAATCATTCTAGGCATCAATTAATCTCCAAGGAAGCCTAATTAAATCTACAACAATTCAAGGAGCAACCAAGATCAAGTTAAGGTAAGAAAAATGCCAAGAAAAACCTAGTCCATTATTTCTTCTATGTGTCCGAAAATTCCTAAGATTTTTTAAGCCATTCTCTTCATTCATTTCATGAAGCAAAGTTGGTTCTACAATCACCCTTGGTAGTGCCGAAAATTACAAGGTAAAAATCCAAGGTAATACCTTAAAATTAACTTCTAAATCTTACTTAAGATCTATGTCAATATCTAGCTCCTAAATGTAATTTTTAAACCCTTGTTCAAGTTCGAAAATTTGAAGCTTCTTCCACCGTGAAGACACTTGGGAACAAGGTATTGCTAGGAGGAGGAATCAATCTTTGAAAGAGTAAGATTTCTAAGCTAGATCTTAATGTTATAAGCTTTGTTTTAAGCTCCTAAAAATTGTGAAAAAAATTATGTAAACACCCCTAGATTATTAGGGCCGAGAATATTGAGGTTAATTTCCAACAATAACAATTATAATTTATAAACCAAAGTTAATACCTTAAGATATGTTTTTATGTCACAAAAACCATATATGATAAGTTCATTTTAAGGCCGAAAGTTCTTGGAGGAAATTGTTTTATTTTAAGCTAATAATATGTCTAAGACATTACAATAATTTTTGGATGAGTTATATGACTCATATGTATTTATGTATATTTATTATAAGTTATAAATCAAGTTTTAGAAACTATATGATAACATATTATTATTGCCGAATACTTATGGAGTAATATGGGTTTTAATGAGCTATATAAGTACATAAACTTATATTAAGAGTTTTGGGTAAGTTAAAAATAATTACTAGTGTTTAAATGACTAGTTTAATAAGTTATGTGGTAAAAATGTAATTTTTAGAAAGTTATGGGAATTTTTGGTGATAGCCGAGAACAACATGTGTCATGGGCATAATAATGACATAATATAAGGTAGGAATTAATATTATGAATTTTGGGTGAATTAAATAAGAGTTTAGAAGTTAAAATAACAATTTATAAAGTTTTGGGGCTATTTTCTAAATTCTGGAAAATTTTGTGTACAGCCGAGTGATATATATAAATTTATGGGTACAATAATGTATTAAGTATGGAATTAGGCTTTGGTCAAAGTGTTGACCGAAAGCTTTGGGATAAAATAGTTTATGACATAAAATATTAAGTTTACAAAAGTTTTGGGGAGAAATTGTAATTTATAAAAAGTTTATATGCAAATCTAGAATTTAGATAGGGGCGGAAATTTAATTAATGGAGATTTATGTGCCATTCAAAAATTTAAGGAAAATAAATATTAAAACTATAATCTATAAGTCAATATATAACTATTATAAAGTTTTTGGGGTTAAAATGTAATTATAGTAAAATTTGGAGCAAGGCCGAAACTTAGTGGGGCCAAACTATAATTTTCGAAAGTTGTTGTGACCATTAGGTGATTAATGAAATTATGGAGGTGGGATTATAATTTAATTAATTAAGGACTTAAAACTATATAGTAAAATGTAGTTAGTGGAGAAATGTTAAGTTTATGAATTAATGGGATTATTTTGTAATTAACCGAGAATTTAGGGGTAAGTATTTGAATTTAAATAATTATAGGTCCTATGTGGATATTTGGAGGAGTTAGAAAAAGAATTGTGATTAAAGGGATTATGGAAATTAAAACTATGGGTTAAATAGTAAAAGGAATTTAATTTGTAAACACTAAATAATATTTGAGGTTATGAGATAATAAATAAAAGTTATGTGGAGAATTAGCTAAAGTTTGATCAATAAAGGTTAATGACAATTTGGGAATTATTATATCATTTGGGCAATCATTATCATGTGATATAAATAAGGAACAAAAATATATATACATGCGAGAGTAATAGTAGATCAAAAAAAAACTACCATAAACAAAGGCTACAAACCCCACATGAAATAACAAGAGACCAAGTATCACTTTATGGTACGTAAGAATTTTATACGAGGTTAACCTGCAATAACACTCTCAGTCAATTCAATTATAGGGCTATACTTAACCTGACGTGGTCCGGGAATTTATCCAGTACAACTACGGTGAACGGTATGGATTTCTTGCAACCTGTTTGCTAACGGATTACACCGGCTTGTATGCTATCTGTTGTGTGAAATAAACGACCAAGATAATTGCATAAAATATTTTGCTCTTATTTTTGTGTATCGTTGTGATTGTTTAACACCCCAACCTCCGCCACCACCACCAAGGGAGAAGGATTGGGTGAGGAGTTTGGCTGACCTAAAACCTGCTGTATTTAAGGGACAGTCGGACCCGAAATATCTGGAGACTTATCTAATGGAAATGGAGACAGCCTTTGAGACGCTCGCTCCACCACCTGGAGACAAGGTGAGACTGGCTGCTTATTATCTGAAAGATGCAGCGAGGGACTGGTGGAATCTAGTAAAGGCCGATCGCCTGAACGACCCAACTTTCACATGGGAAGCTTACACAGCCCTTCTAAGGGCCAAGTACTACCCATCTCACACCAGGATGCTGAAAAGAAGGGAGCTCGACTCCTTGGAGCTCACAGGTAAGATGACTGTGGATGAGTATTATGAGAAGTTTACCTCCTTGCTCCGACTACTGCCAGGAATAGGCTACTCGGAGGAGATATTAATTGATCGCTTTTACGGGGGACTCAGCCCACGTATTCAGTATGGTATGGGGCCAGTAATGTATACCTCTCTGCAGGTAAAAAGGAAAAGATAGGCAGATTGAATGATATTGCCTAAATATAAATAAGGATTAATGCCTGGAGAATTGCAGGAATGCTACCATGCTGCCTCCATGGTGGAGATTACAATCCGGAGGAGGGACGCTTTGAATAATCAAAAGAGGAAAACCGATGATGTTGGCACTGATAACACCACACAGGGCGGCTTCAGGAAGAAGAGGCCGTTCCGGAAGGGTCAAAAGCCCTATCAAGGAAAGGGAAGTCAGACTAATGAGACTCTTCAGCTTGTTCCTCACAGCGGAGCAGCTAAACCACTGAGATCACACCCACCCAAAGGTAAGGCACATTATTTGGAGAATATCCGTTGAAAACCTCCAATGAATATTTCCCTACGATGGAGCTAATAACTAAACCCCGATTATGTTAGGTTCTGGTTACGGCTCAAACCCGGGCCAGAAATGGGTACACCATTTCAACTGTAGGCAGTGCGGAAAGGATCATCCAGGAGTGGACTGCCAGGGAGAGAAGGTCCAGTGCCGTCACTGTCAGCTATGGGGACACCGAGCCTATGAGTGTGTCAGGAACCCGGAGAGTAAGGCCTATCGTCAAGGAACTAAGCCGAGCAACGACCAAAGGGGAGGATCCAGCGGTTCCCGCCCGATACAAACCGCCCAACCTGCAGCGGGCCAAGGAGCGAAGGGCAAGGGCCCGGCCACAGGGCCTGCTTTGCATGTGATAGACCGCACCGATGAGGCCGGTACTTCCACGAAATCAGGTAACAACGAAAACTTAAAACATGTCTATGAACATTGGGTGACGTATTTGAGTGCTTGCATGCCTAAAAGCGTGAGAATGAGTAAACAATTAAGAAACTCATAAAAAGAAGGTTTCAACTACCATAGGACCTTTCAATATATGCTTTCCTATCCCCACACCGCCCGCCCTAGAAGGAATTGCCATCCAAGAACACGAATCGATCAGCAAGCAATGTCAGGTCATCCAACCAGGGATGATCCTACTTAAGGGATACCTAACACCCAAGACACAAATCGCCATCATTAGGAGATGCCAAGAACTGGGAGTAGGACTAGGAGGGTTCTACACACCCGAACACCCAGGAGGGTCAAAGATGAAACTGAAAATGATGTGCCTAAGAAAGGACTGGAACCCTTACACGAAGACATACCAAGAAACAAGAACCAGAGACGGAGCACAGATACCGAAAATACCCGAGTTCTTATCGATAGTGGAACAGGTAATCAATACTGCTCAACAATTAGAACCAGATCCGGTACCTAACCTAAAGGCAGACTTGTGCATCATCAACTTCTACGAAGAAGGAGGCCGTTTAGGGCTACACCAAGATAAAGATGAGACGTCAGAAACCCTTAACCAAGGGATACCGGTAGTGTCCTTGTCTATCGGTGACGAAGCAGAGTTCCTATACGGCGAGCAGAAGCGTGTGGACCTTGCAAGAAAGATCACACTGAAATCAGGAGATGTTCTGGTAATGGGTGGGAAGTCAAGAATGTTATACCACGGTATTAAGAGGATCAAACTAAATACAGCGCCTCCTACAGTGATTAATACCACACATATGAAACCGGGACGACTGAACTTGACCTTTAGGAAGTACTAGTACTGTAAACGACAATAAACCTATGTAATGAAAATCACCGTGTATTGAGGGATTTGTGAAATGTGAATGCTTTTCGACTTCTATTTATATCAAGTACTTACCAGAGTTTACTAATAGGTTGTACTAAGGAGACAGAGGGTACCCTAAGCATACTTACAGAAGCAGAAGCTAGCAAAGGTGGCACAATGATCACGGGTACTTTTCCAGTTAACGGAGTAGCTGCATCAGTATTGTTTGACTCTGGAGCTTCACATACCTTTATTTCGCCTACGCTTGCGGAAAGATTGGGGCTAGACGCAGTAGAGTTGCCAGACTTCATGGTAACACTCCCGTCTATGGAGAAAACCAGGTGTACCCGCTGTTATAAAGGGGCCACAATCCGGATCAAAGATGAGGACTTTCCCATTGATTTAATTGAGTTTAGAGGCTTGGGCTTTGATGTTATTGTAGGGATCTGGTTAGGGCGGCACAAAGGCCGCATACTTTGTGCAGATCAGCGACTGTTACTTAAGAGCCCGTCAGGAGTGACAGTGGCATACCGTCAGAACCCTATAGCACCTTCAATAAAAGTAATATCAACAATGTCTATGTACAGAGAGGCGAAGAAGCAACGGGAAGTATACTTATGCTATGTTCAAGACTTGGAACGTGACCCCGAGTTTAGTGAAGACATGCCAGTTGTGTCAGAATTCCCAGATGTTTTCCCGAAAGAACTCCCAGGACTGCCACCAGCCAGAGAGGTAGAGTTCACCATTGATCTACTACCAGGTACAGGTCCGATAGCTAAGGCGCCGTACCGTATGGCACCGACGGAAATGGCTGAGTTGAAGGAGCAGTTGAAAGATCTACTTGACAAAGGTTATATACGACCGAGTGCATCGCCTTGGGGCGCACCGGTCCTCTTCGTGAAGAAGAAGGATGTCAGCCTACGCCTATGCATCGACTACAGGGAACTGAATGCTGTATCAATAAAGAATAAGTACCCACTACCACGCATCGACGACCTATTCGATCAGTTGAAAGGGGCATCAGTATTCTCTAAGATTGATTTACGATCAGGGTACCATCAGATACCGATCAAAGAGCGAGATAGAGAGAAGACAGCTGAAATACCCCGAACTTAAATATAGTGATTAAAAATTATTCTAATATGTATTTAAGGGCCTAATAGTGCCTAAGTAATATTGGTAAGGAAAAATAAATCCAAAAGAAATGAAGAAACGCCTAAAAAGCGAAAAACGCTAAATAAGCGTTAAATGACCATAGGAGGTACGAGACCTCGGTTAGAGTATTATGTGGATTCCCAAGGCTTAATAATGCCTAGATAATATATGGGAACAACTCCCGAAGAAAACGGTTCCAAATAATGAATTAAAATGCTAATAGAGCTTTAGCGCACGCTCTTCGAGAAAACCGAAAATGTGACTTTGAGTGGTGAACCCGTAAAAATTATAAATCATTAAATAACTATAAATAAGAACTAATGGAAGCTTAATAAAAAATAAAACTAAAGAAACGAGAAAATTCCAGAAAACGGGCCCGGTTAGTGAATAGTACCAAAATCGGGTAAATTAACGAGTGTTTTCTGTAAAAGACGAAAAACGCTCCAACTAGTAGTAATGTGTGGGGCCAATTTTTAGGAGTCAAATAACTCCCTCACACACACACACACTAGCTAACTAATAAAGAAATCAAAAAGCAAAAAGAGAAAAGTACAAAAGTGAAAAGCATACTCTCTCACCTCTTATTTCCCTCATCTCTCTCCTTCCTTCCTTCTCCCCCACCGATTTTCTCTCCTTCTCCCCTTGTAGCTGGATTTTTGGAGCTCCACCAACCATCCATGGCAGCCCCTCTTCTTCTCCATGCTCTAGTCTCATTTGAACTCCAAATGCAAAAATAAGTGCATATTCTTACTCCCCTCATCATTCTCTACCATCCTCTCTTTTCAAAATCCAAAAATGGAAGTTAATCTCCTTGGGTTTTCCCCATTTGAAGAGAAAATGGCATCAATGTAAGGCTTGGAGTCCCCTCTCCATTAAGGTAAAAATTTACATGAAAAACTCATGTTTTCACCATTCTTCTTTGTAGCCGATTTTGCCCATTTGTAATGCTCTATTTTTCTCTCTCTTTTGAGCATCATTCCAACCTTGCAATGGTGGTGGGATCACCTTCTTGAACCAAGGGCTAAAACCCCTCTTAAAAGACTCCAAAGGTAAACCCTAGAATTGGTGTTCTAAGCATTTCAATGAATTAGTATTAATCTAAGGGTTAGTATTTTAATTACACTTATTTTTGTGTTCATTGGGTGATGGGATCCCCATTGACCGATTTGTGCAAGAAAGAGAGAAGGAGGAGAATTGGAAAAAGAAAAGAAGAATTAAGAGCTTAAGGTAAGAGCTCCTTCTTAATGCTAAATTTTAATGCATTAGAGTAATGGGAATGGGTGAACTAATTAAAGAACCCAAAATATGTACTAGTATTGTAGTTTATGGAAGTTTGAGTATTTGTGAACTAGTATTTGGATTGTAGGCCTTGGAGCCAAATAATTGTGTATGTGTATTTGTATTGTTGTTTGATGGAGTATTGATGAATTTAGATTGCTTTGATTGCTGGTAGGACCCTTGTATGGGTGTGGCTAGTTTAGGAATGAACTTGGTGAGAAAGGATGTATGTGGATGAGTTAGAATTGTAGGTAAACAATGACAAAATTTTAGTAGGAATTATGCATTTATGGATGACTTGGTGAATGGGAGGACCAAGGTGTGTATTGGGTTGAGTAGAGATGTTTAGTAACCATGGAGTGGTAGTTGTAGTATGAGAGAATAAGAGTGTAAAATCTGTAGCAAGAAGTGTAGTAATGCATTGTAGGAACTAGGAAAAATTAGTGTGCAAGATTTAGTGAAATGAGTGTTGGACTTGGGTATAGATAGTGTATTTGCTTGGAAATGAATTGGAATGGTAAAATGGAATTAGAACAAAGTGCAAAATGCAAAGAGAAGTGTAGGAATGCACAAGTGTGCAAAGTGAGAAAATGAGAATGGAAATTTGTAGAAATTGAACAAGAAGTTGAGTAAGTATTGGACCATGGATTTAAGGAGTTTTAGTGAGTGTTTAAGTGTGTTTAAACATGTACAAAACATGTGGAAAGATTATGGAATGATTGGAGGTGGATTAAGGGTTGATTTGGGGTTGAAAAATCATCATAGTAGCAGTTTTTAGCAGGGTCCGGGACCTAGGGTATGTACCAAGTCCCGGACCGCATCGAAAATTAAGTTCGAGAGTAGAAACAGCAGGTGGTCCGGGACCTAGGTCCAGGACCAAGTCCCGGACCAATAGTAAAATGTGGCCGAGAGTGTTTTCTTTGAATGGTCCGGGACCTTGGGTCCGGACCAAGTCCCGGACCACCCCCAAATTCTTGCCGAAAGTGATTTTTAGGGTTTAAATGATGGGGGATTGATTGGTAATGGTTTTATAAGTTGTTAAGGCCTTGTTTGGTGACCTTTAAAGGCCCTAAGAAGTGTAAACAAGTTTGAGAAGTGATTAGGAAAGTTGTGAATTAAGGAACATTAAGTTAAACCGAAATAACGGGATAACGGGGTAAGTACGGGAGTAGCAATTATGTATAAACCGTAATGCTTAGTATTAATAGAACCATTTGGCATGTAGTCGGTGGTTCGAGAGTAAGGCTCGAGGAACAAGTGTGAACCAAGGAACAAGGGAACACCCGGTAAAGTAAATCCCGGTGAATGGTATGATTTCTTCATGCTCTGTATCCTAACCTGGTTACCCTGATTTGTGTGCTTATTTGATCACCTAAATAAGATAAATGCACGAATCGGATTTTAATGCGCTTACTTGTGCTTGTATTATATTTGTTCTTGTTATATTGCCTTGAACATTTAGTTTGTATAATTCATGAAATGAATGGATGAGGATGAAGTCTATGTGTGAATGGATGTGTACTTGTGTATTGTATTATTCCGTGGTATGGATGTGTTGACTTCTACTAATTCCTAACTACCTAACTCCTAACTTAAGTATTGAGTAAATTGGAATGAGTAGAAGTCCGATATAGTTTCGGCCACGCGTGAGGATGAGGAGACACAAGAGGTTGGATCCGATTCCTGGCCTGAATCCTTTCTATGGACCAAACCCCTTAAATGGGTAGCATCCTAGATTGGTGAGCCACAGTAAAGCCCGGTGGTGGGACGGTGTAGTCCCTGCCCGGAGGTCACCATGACTTGACTTGAGTAAGTAAGTAAGTAAGTAAAGTATTGTATGAGTAATGGTCTTGGCTAGTGTAAGTCATTGACCTTGAGTAAAAGAGTAATGACCACCCGATTAACCCGGGTGGGTAAAAGAAGCTAACAAGCATTGTGTATGTATTGGAGCAGCGTATTCCGTAAAGGTAAGTATGTATGGTTGACGTGTAATGTCTTCCTTGGATGTATGGAAATGTATGTATGTATTCTTTGTGATGTATTGTAGTATTATGAATGAAAGCATGTATGTATGTATGAATAAAATGAACTGCATGTATTCGACCAAGTGGTCGGCGTACCCTCGCTAGTACGCGGGGTATGCGGAAGTCATATGCAGCGTAAGCTGAGCCCCTTGGGGCACTGTTTTTATTGTACAGGTACCCGAAGCGGTTTTGGTCCTAGTAAGAGACCGGCGGCTATGCTTAGAAAGCTAGAAAAGAATTGTAGATAGTAGAGGAATGTATAAGGCTTGTAGCCTTTAATGTAGAAGTGTACCAAGCGGTACACCCTTTTTGTATTCGGAAGGTATGTAGTTTGTGAGGAATGGGTAGATGTTAGACTCTTAATGAGCATGTATAAACTTGAGAGAATTGTTGTATTTGTATTTGGATTTGGATCTTAGTAAACTCGGTATATTGTATTGTAATTATGGAGTATTGCTTTGAATGGACAATTGTAGTACTTGGTTGGTAATTGGAGTATTGGTTGCAATTGTGTAGCACTCGGGTATTCCGGTCCATCAGACCGATGCTGTAAGTAGTAGTAGGCCTTGTTAGGCACGTGGGTGGCTAACGGTATTGTATCACCCACCGTTGTGTAAGTAAGTATCCGCTGCGAAGGTATGTAAGTACGAGGTGATTAGACGGTAATGACGGTATTAGCGGTAGGGGTGTTACAACAGCTTTCCGAACAAGATATGGCCACTACGAGTTTACAGTGATGCCTTTCGGTTTAACTAACGCACCAGCAGTATTCATGGACTTGATGAACCGACTGTTTAGGGAACAACTGGATAAGTCCGTAGTTGTTTTTATCGACCACATATTAATTTACTCCAAAACAAAAGAAGAGCATGAGGATCACCTTCGACAAGTTCTCGAGATTCTGAGGAAAAATCAGTTATTTGCTAAGTTCTCCAAATGTGAGTTCTGGCTTGATAAAGTATCCTTTCTCGGACATGTCATCTCGGATGCTGGTATCTCTGTAGATCCAGCGAAGGTCGAGGCAGTTCACACTTGGCCTAGGCCGAAGTCAGTTACTGATATTCGAAGTTTCCTCGGTTTAGCAGGTTATTACAGAAGGTTTTCAGAGATTTCTCCAGGTAGCGAAACCGATGACTAGTTTGACAAAGAAAGACACGCCAATTGTATGGACGGAAGAGTGTGAAACGTCGTTCCAAAGATTGAAAGATGCACTGACCTCAGCACCCGTCCTGACTATACCAGACGACACAGAGGGCTACGAGGTCTACTGTGACGCATCAAGCAAGGGTTTAGGTTGTGTACTCATGCAGCACGGAAAGTAGTCGCCTACGCTTCCCGGCAGTTGAAGAAGCATGAGAGAATTATCCCACACATGATTTAGAGTTGGGAGCTATTGTGTTTGCTTTAAAAATCTGGCGCCATTATTTGTACGGTGTTCAGCTGACTGTATATTCAGACCATAAGCGTTTAAAATACGTGTTCACACAGAAGGAATTAAACATGCGTTAGAGGCGATGGGTTGAATTCCTCAAGGACTACGATATTGACCTTCAGTACAAAGAGGGCAAGGCTAATGTTGTGCAGACGCATTAAGCCGACGAACACATTCATTGCACGCTATAATCGCCAATACCAGTCTTATAGACGAAATACGTAGCGCTCAGCAGAGCGATCAACGCATGACAGAGATCAGTCAAAAGTTGATAGACGGTACGATGGAGAGAGGAAAGTATGAATATCATTTGCATGATGATGGGCTGATTAGACTCAAGGGCCGCTTATGCATCCCAAGGGACAGCACAGAACTGAAGGACCACATACTCAGAGAGTCACATTCTTCTACCACATCGGTCCACCCAGGAGCCTCGAAGATGTATAAGGACCTAAAGCGACACTTTTGGTGGAGTGGAATGAAGAAAGACGTGACCGAATACGTATTGAGATGCCTCACCTGTCAGAAGGTGAAATTCGAGCACAGACGACCTGGGGGCATGGTCCAGCCTATGCCAATCCCAGAATGGAAATTCTATGATATCTCCATGGATTTCGTCGTTGGGCTACCGCCTACTAAAGGGGGGCTAAATATGATATGGGTAGTTGTTGATCGATTGACCAAGGTGGCCAGATTCATACCAATGAAGGATACTTGGAAAGTGTCTAAATTGGCAGATTTATTTGACAAAGAGATCATGAGGTACCATGGTGTCCCAAAGACCATTGTTTCGGATCGGGATACCAGATTCCTTTCCAGATATTGGAGAACTACAAGAGAAGCGCTTGGCACGGAATTGAAACTCAGTACAGCCTTCCACCCTCACCGGATGGCCAGTTAGAGAGGACAATACAAACCTTGGAAGACATGTTGAGAGCCTGTGCTTTGGACTTTCAGGGCAGTTGGATAGACAAGTTGTACTTAATCGAATTTGCATACAACAACAGCTATCACGCTCGATTAAGATGTCACCCTTCCAAGCACTATACGGCAGGCCTTGCCGTACACCACTATGCTGGGATGTGTCTAGCGAGAGTGTCATCATTGACCCGAGTACTTGGAGCAAGTACAGGCGGAAGTTAGCAGATTAGACAGAATATGAAAGCTGCCCAGGACAGGCAGAAGTCGTACGCTGATGAGAGACGACGAGACCTTGAGTTCGCAGTGGGTGACCAGGTATTTCTGCGAGTATCTCCAATGAAGGGAGTATTTAGATTCGGACAAAAGGGCAAGTTGAGCCTTAAGTTTGTAGGACCCTACGCTGTAACGGAGCGGGTGGGCCCCGTTGCATATAGGCTTGATTTGCCAGTGGAATTAGGAAAAGTACATGACGTATTCCATGTTTCTCAACTCAAGAAGTATATACCACATTCTTCTCATGTCTTACAGCCCGAGAGGCTATCTTTAGAACCGACTATGAGGTACGTGGAGACCCCTCAGAAAATCCTAGACACGAAGACCCGGGAAACTCGAAACAAGTCGGTGAGACTTGTCAAGGTTCTCTGGTCGAACCATGAGGTTGAGGAGGCCACAAGGGAATTGGAGGACGAGATGAAATACCCCGTAATTAAAAATAGTGATTAATTAGGCTAATAAGTAATTTAGAAGCTTAATTATGCATAAATAATCACGAGGGAACAATCCCGAAGAAAACGGATCCTTAAAATGGATTAAAAACACAAACGAATCTTAAAGCGTGTTTTTCGAGGAAACCGGGAAAACGTGACTTTAAGCGGGTCAAATAGACTCGTAACCATTTTGGTCAACTAAATAGTCATTAATAAACATTAGTGAAGGTCTAGAGCCAATAAAATTAATAAAATGAGAAATTAGTAAAAACTGTCAGAACGGGAAGTTGTGGGGTAAAAACATAAGAACTCAAATTAGTGTGTCCAGTATCACAAATAAAATTTCAAAACCCATAATGGGTGCTGGGTGCAGCCGATTTATGCCCCCCCACTCACTCTAACTCTCTTTTCATTTGCAAAAGACAAAACAATTAAAAGAAAAGTAACTCACCTATCTCACATTCTCTCTCATACTCTCTCATTTTCTCACAACCCTCTCGTACAGCACTCCCCCTCTCCTCTCTGATTTTTCTACTTCTTCCTTGGAACCTCTAAAGGCGATTTTGAGAAGCCAAAATAGCCCCCACTTCTCTCCTCTTGTTAACCCTTTGAATCTCCACCAAAAATTACTAAAATTATACCATTGGAATCCTCTCACCAAGGAGAGCATATTCCTCCTTTCAAAATTCGAAAACAAACACTTTCATCTCCATGGGTGTGCTGCATTTGGAGCTTCAAGACCACCATTAGAACCACCTTCATCTCCTTGTTACTTTGAGGTAAAAATATTCTTGAAACCTCATCTTTTTCTAGCCCTTGTGGGCAAAACGAAATTTTGAACTAAACCCTTGTTGGTGCTTTGTATTCTAGCCGATTTTGGCATTGTTGGTGGAGTTGAAATCTTGTCCTTGAGCCATCCCAAACATTACCTACACCCTTGCAAGGTAATGAAATTTCTAAACCCTAAAACTTACCTTAAAGCTTAAAGATTGGTTAAGGGTTAGTTTTTGTATTGAATGGTCGAATGTATGGGTTGTAGTGTTAGAGGATTTGAATTACAAAACCGGTGGGAAGAGAAAAGAAAGAAGAAAGAAGAAGAAAGAAGGAGGAGAAGAAGAAATACTAGAAGAAGAACAAGGTAAATTGCACTCTCTTGGTAGTCTTGTAAAATGTATTGTGTAACAAATTTTTGTAACTCTTAATTGTGTATTGAAAATGGTAATGAGTGGTAGTGTAATGTGTAAGAGAATCCAAATGTTTTAAACCTTTAAAAGACATGTAAAAGCTTGTTGAAACCTAGATGGGAATTGAGGTTGAGTGCAGGAATTTAATAGTGTTGACTGGTTAGTATTTGTGTTGGAGAGCTATGTATATTAATGATATTGAAAACAGGTGAATTGGGTAACAATGTGTGGATAAATGATGTGGTGAGAATGTAAAAATATAGGGGAGACTATAGCAAAATTTACCTAGAGACTAGAGAACTTAAGAACTAGAAACTAAGTGAAAACATGTGTTTGAAACAGATTTTGATTGGAGCTAGTTAGTGGGTAGGTTAGGAGAGGTGTGTAATGCATTAGAAGCTTTAGAAATGACATTAGAAGAGGGAGCTATAGATGGAGAGAGTTAGAGTCAAAATCTGTAGCAAATGCTACTAAGAAAGATTTAGTGTAAGTGCTCAAATGGAACTTGGAAAATTATATGTGTGAATTAGTATAGAAAAGAGTAAGGAGTTAAGGGATGAATTCACATGAATTAGAGTGTTTAATTAGTGCTAAAACATGTGGGATTAAGTGTAGGAACAATGGGGAAGTAATGGGTAAGAAGAGAGACTGAAAGCAGAAATAAAAATGCAAATACTGGACTGGACCGACCTTGGGACCGGACTCGCAAGGTCGGTCGAGCCCAGATTTACCTAACGGAAACCTTCTGGAATGGACCGACCTTGGGGACCGAACTTGCAAGGTCGGTCGGCCAGAAAATTTCCCGTAACAAAACCTTCTCGAATGAACCGACCTTGGGACCGGACTTGCAAGGTCGGTCGGCCTAAAATTTTCCCGTAATGTAACTTACTGGAATGGACCGACCTTGGGACCGGACATGAAAGGTCGGTCGACTCCATAATGTCGAAGCCAAAACTTACTGGAATGGACCGACCTTGGGACCGGACTTGCAAGGTCGGTCGGCCCTGAAATTTTCCAGCGTATTACCCTACTGACTTCGACCGACCTTGGGTCCGACCCTGGGTAAGGTCAGTCGAGTCATACAAAAATAATAATAATAATAATTAAAAAAAATATAATAAGTATATATATATGTATAAGGACACCATTGTTAAGTAAGGAAATAAACTTAAAGTAATGAAGAGTAAGTAAACAATGTGTAAGTGTAAGAATTGTAAAGACATAGTAAGTATGAGTTGAAAAACGTAATGGGTATACGAGTTAAGTTAATTATAGTTAATTAATCACTCGATCATGTGTATATCATAGGACTTGATTTGTGAACACCAGAGGAAAGTTGGTTACAAGTACAACGGTGAACGGTATGAACTTCTCATGCCCCGTATGCTACCTTGGTTACTCTAATTTGTGTTGTGTGCTAATTGATCACCAAAATAAGATAAACGCACGAATCGGATATTATGCTTACTTGTGATTATCATGAGATTGTTCCTTGTTGGATATTGTCTTTAAATAATAGTTTGTATAATTCATGAAATGTATGGATGATAATGAATGTGTGTATGCTTGATGTATTGTGTTATGGCCGAATAATATTGTGATTGGACTTCTAACTGATTCCTAACAAGCTAACCAATCTAACTTAATAAATTGGTAATTAAATTGGAATGAGTAGAAGTCCGATATAGTTTCGGCCACGCGTGAGGAGGCGGAGACATAAGAGGTTGGATCCAATTCCTGACTCTTAAACTGGTCCACGGCCCAAACCCCTTAAATGGGTAGCATCCTAGATTAGTGAGTCAAGTAAATCCCGGTGGTGGGACGGAGTAGTCCCAGGGCCGGAGGTCATACCGACTTAACATGAGTAAGAGTAAGTAAGTAAGAATGAGTAAACAAGTATGGAAAGTAAGTAAAGTAACAGAAAGTTTGTATAAGTATTGTGTAATAAGTAAAAGAGTAATAAGCATCCGATTAACCCGGATGTGTAATTTGGCTAACCCTTGTGAAGGTAAGTAATGTGTATGCTATTGTATTGTTGTTTAGTCTGTGTATTGTATTGTGGATGAATGTATGTTGAATGTAAAGCATGTATGTATGACAATAATGAACCGCATGTACAGTCGACCTTAATTAGTCGGCATGCCCTTGTTAACACGCGGTATATGCGAAGTTTATATGCAGCTTTTTGCTGAGCCCCTTGGGGCACCGTTTTTAATATAATGCAGGTCCTCGAGAAGGGTGAAGACCATGAAGATAGTTAGCTTGATTTCTTTTTGGTGTATCGATGAATTGTGATGGTGTACCAAGTTGTACACGGCTGTAGGTTTTTGTTAGCCGGTGTACCATGGGGTACACCCTTTTGGATAAGGATAGGATGGTGAATTGGTATAGATGAGTAGTTGTTCTAAACTCATTATTTTTGGTAAACTTGGAAAGGATGTAATTGAATATACTTGGCACTCGGTAATCCAGCAATGTAAGCATTTGATCATTTGTATTTAGTAAGCAATGTTTTAGTAGCTCGGTAACTTTTAGTCATCAGACCGTCACTATAAGTAGTATAAGCCTAGCTAGCCGTATGGGCGGTTAGCGGTGTTGTATCACCCGCCGTAGTAGTAGAATTTCCGCTGCGAGTAGTTAGGATTATGGGGATGATTGGACGGTAAGTATAGGATTAGCGGTAGGGGTGTTACAAAAAGTGGTATCAGAGCGTAGTTACGCTCTGATGACCTAGATTACCGATCATAGGGATTACCGAGTTAGGATTTCAACCGTCTTAAGACGGATACTTAGAAACCTAACTGGGAATTACCGTTGTTAACAACGGATGCCCTTGACGTTCTAATGAACGATACCTTTGCTTAAATTCATGACCTATGGTGTCACAACGTCACATGTTACAAGCCTAATGTGAATGTTAAATGTTCAGATGTCAGGACGAGGCCGAGGCCGAACTAGAGGAGAAGCCTCTGACGGGCCAGGTGCGCAGACGATAGCTGAGATCGTCGCCGCCACGGTAGCGCAGATGCTACCTCAAGTAATTACGGCCATGCAACAAAACCAACAGAATCAAACACAAACGGGACCAATCCCTCCCCCTCCACCCAGAGAAGTAAACTGGGTAAAAGCTATCGCAGATCTCCGACCTCCGTGCTTTAGAGGCGAGAGCGATCCTGCTAAGCTAGAAGCCTACATCTCCGAAATGGAGACTGCATTTGAGATCCTCGAATGTCCTGCTGGAGTTCGAGTGAGAATAGCCGCTTACTACCTCAAAGATGCTGCTACGGATTGGTGGAATCTTGTTAAGCCTGAGTATGTCGATGACCCCACCTTCGATTGGGAGTCCTTCGCTGCTATCCTCCGATCCAAATACTATCCGGAGCATGTCAAAACCAAGAAGCGACTAGAACTTGATGCTCTGAGGATGACTGACAAGATGTTAGTAGATGAGTATTACCGCACCTTTACTTCTATCCTCCGTCTTCTACCCAACCTTGGGTACACCGGCCAGGTGTTGGTCGATCGCTTCTATGGCGGTCTGAGCCATCGCCTTCGGTACGGCATGGGCTACACCAGATTTACCTTCCTTCAGGTAAACTTAGGTTTAAACCCTTAGTACCATTGTAATCCCTTAAATACTTTATCTTTTTAATTAAGAATCCCGGCTAATACCTGAAACTCCAGGAGTGTTATCACGCGGCATCTCGCGTTGAGATCACTTGCCAACTGAGGGATGAAGAGACCGCGCTTAAGCGCAAAGCTAATAGCAAGAACACCAGTTCTGAGGAGCAGAACCAAGGGAAGAGTTGGAAGAAGAAGAAAGGGAAGTTCTTTCAGCAAACCCAAAAGAACTTCCCAAGTGAGAGCAGTGTCCATGCTAAGAAGGGCAACCCGGTTGAGATTCTTCAGCTAGGTTCTTCTGCGCCGGTGGCTGCGAAGCCACTGAGATCACACCCACCTAAGGGTAAACTTCTAATCTAAATCCGTATTTGTATAAGTATCATATCTAGTATTCCCGCACAAATGTGCTAACCCTCTAAACCTTAGGTCCTGGCTCCGGTTTCACCAAGAACTATTCCGACGGCCGCACTTACGTGTGCAGGAAATGCAACCAAGACCATCCCGGCAAGGATTGCCAAGGGAGAGAAATCCGGTGTTACAACTGTCAGAAGCCCGGACACCGAGCCAACATGTGCCCCGAGAATGCCAAACCCAGAGGAAACTTCCAAAGCTACAAGCAGAGGGAAGGCAAGGAGGTTGCATCTGGCGATGCACCGACCCAGCAGGCACCACAGGGACAGGGATCCCGGGGTCCTCAGAGGGGCGCACCCCAGAGGCAGCCTGTCTTGCACGTCATTGACCGTGATGGGTCCGGTTCTAAGTCCGGCCCAGGTAATTATCTAAACCTTGAATCCTTGAGAAGCATGTCTAAGTATTGGAGTAACTGTTTGAATGAATGCATGAGTAAATGAATTGAAGTGTATTGAGTATGAATGAAGTAGTTGAAACTAGTACTCACCATAGGTAAAATTTACAACCATGGGTAGCTTTAGTATCTGCTATCCGATACCTCCAAACCCGAATCAAGAAGAGGCCGACATCACCACTTACCACTACTCCAGTGAGCGGTGTCAGGTCATCCGACCAGGTATGATTCTATTAAAGGAATACCTGACACCCGAAGCCTAAATCTCAATCATCCGACGATGCAATGAACTAGGAACGGGTTCAGGAGGATTTTATACACCTGAATTCCCTGGTGGAGCGAAGATGAAGCTGAAGATGATGTGCTTGGGAAAGGATTGGAATCCTTATACCAAAACATACCAAGAGACACGAACACAAGACGGGGCGACGCCACCAACAATACCCCCCAGAATTTCAAACACTTGTTACACAAGCAGTAGAACTTGCACAACAATGTGAAAATGATCCGATCCCCGCACTTGAAGCGAACCTTTGTATCGTCAACTTCTATGAGAAAGAAGGACGACTTGGGTTACACCAAGACAAGGACGAGACAGTGGAATCTCTTGAACAAGGAGTGCCCGTAGTGTCTTGGTCCATTGGTGATGACGCCATCTTTTTGTATAGCGAGCAGAAGCGTGTGGACCTCGCACAGAAACTGGTATTGAGATCAGGAGATGTCCTAATCATGGGTGGAAACTCTAGGATGCTGTATCACGGGATCAACAAGATCAAGTTGAATACGGCACCGCCGGCAATAATCAATGCCACACACATGAAACCAGGACGCCTGAACCTTACGTTTTGGAAGTATTAAATTCATAGTATCATGTAATGTATTAGTAACGTGTATTAGAGACACGGTATGTATGATGGTTGGTTTATCAATAAAGAGCAGTGTTGACTTAAATTCCACTTGTGTCCACCATCAATACTTATGAAACTGTGACTTCAATAGGTTGTGGACTCGGTACCGAAGGTAACCTGAGTATCCTCACCGAAGCACAAGTCGGCAAAAGCGGCACCATCTTAACGGGAACCTTCCCAGTGAACGGCATTGAAGCCTCAATGTTATTCGACTCCGGCGCCTCTCACACCTTCGTATCACCATCTTTTGTGAAGAGGTTGGGGCTAGATGCGGATGAGCTACCGAACTTCTTGGTCACTCTCCCATCGAAGGAGCGAGTAAAGTGCACCAAGTATTACAAATCAGCCACGATCCAAATCAAAGGCGAAGCGTTTCCCATCTCCTTCATCTAGTTTAACGGATTGGGATTCGACTTAATCATCGGAATGAATTGGTTGGAGTGGCACAAGGGTAGAATCCTCTGCGCCGAGCATCGATTGCTGCTCAAGAGTCCTTCTGGGGTTACCGTATCTTACCGCCAGAGACCGAGAGAGCCTTCAACCACACTCATCTCCGCTATGGATATGTACCGGGAGCTCAGAAAGGGTAAAGAAGTGTATCTATGTTATGTACAAGACCTGGAGAGAGATCCAGAGTTCAACCCCGAAGTACCCGTTGTATCTGAATTCCCTGATGTATTCCCTAAGAAGCTACCCGGCATGCCACCTCAGAGAGCAGTAGAATTTGAGATGGATCTCTTGCCTGGTACCGGTCCCATTGCTAGGGAACCGTACCGTATGGCACCTGCTGAAATGACAGAGTTGAAAGAGCAGTTACGTGACTTACTCGACAAAGGGTTCATACGCCCAAGCGTATCACCCTGGGGAGCACCGGTCCTCTTCGTGAAGAAGAAGGACGGTAGTCTCCGACTTTGTATTGACTACCGCGAGTTGAATGCGGTTACAGTCAAGAATAAATACCCATTGCCACGCATCGACGACCTATTCGACCAGCTGAAAGGAGCCTCAGTCTTCTGTCGACCTCCGTTCTGGGTATCATCAGATTGCTATCAGAGAGCAAGACATCGAGAAAACGGCATTCCGCACCAGATATGGCCACTACGAATTCACAGTCCTGCCATTCGGTTTGTCAAATGCACCAGCAAAATTCATGGATCTCATGAATCGACTATTCAGTGAGCAATTAGACACTTCGGTTGTTGTCTTCATCGACGACATCCTTGTATACTCAAAATCAACAGAGGAACACGAAATTCATTTGAGGAAAGTACTTGAGACACTGCGCGAGAACCAGCTGTATGCGAAGTTCTCCAAATGCGAGTTCTGGCTAGATCAGGTATCATTCCTCGGTCATGTCATCTCGAGCGCATGTATCTCAGTTGACCCTTCTAAGATAGAAGCTGTACGATCATGGCCTAGACCTAAGACTGTTACTGACATCCAGAGCTTTCTTGGTCTAGCGGTTACTACCGAAGATTCGTAAAGGACTTCTCGAAAGTCGCTAAGCCCATGACTACACTGATGAAGAAAGATGCACCGTTTGTGTGGACAGACGAGTGCGAAGTATCATTTTAGAGCCTAAAAGACTCATTGACCTCAGCGCCCATCCTTACTCTTCCAGAGGGCACAGAGGGATTTGAGGTATATTGTGATGCATCAGGCAAGGGAATGGGATGCGTACTCATGCAGCATGGCAAGGTGGTAGCTTATGCCTCCCGCCAGCTGAAAAATCGAGGAGAATTACCCGACGCACGACTTAGAGTTAGGAGTCATTGTCTTCGCCTTGAAGATATGGCGACACTATCTCTATGGGGTAAGCATCACCATCTACTCCGACCATAAGAGCTTACAGTATGTATTCACGCAGAAAGAATTGAATTTGAGACAGAGAAGATGGATGGAGTTTCTCTCAGACTACGACATCGACCTACAATATAAGGAAGGGAAGGCAAACGTTGTAGCCGACGCCCTGAGCTGTCGAGCACACTCGCTCCATTTGCTACTCGTTTCTTCTAGCTTGGTTGACGAGGTGCGAGACGCTCAGTTGAGCGACCCTTACCTAACCGAAATCAGACAGAAGATCATAGACGGTACATTTGAGAAGAAGAAATATGATTTTAAGTTGCATGAAGATGGTCTGATTCGGCTGAATGGCAGGCTATGCGTCCCCCGAAGCAATGCTGAGCTAAGGGATCACATCCTGCGAGAGTCACACAGTTCTACATTGTCAGTCCATCCAGGAGCCTCCAAGATGTACAAAGACATGAAGAGGTACTTCTGGTGGTCTGGAATGAAATCAGATGTGACAGAGTATGTATTAAGATGCTTAACAAGCCAGAAGGTGAAGTTTGAACATCGTAGACCGGGCGGAATGGTACAATCGATGCCAGTTCCAGAGTGGAAGTTTCACGATATCTCCATGGATTTTGTTGTTGGACTCCCACCTGCCAGGGGAGGACTCAACATGATCTGGGTTGTTGCTAACAGAAAAATTGTAGGGAAAACTATATACAAAAGAATAAAATAATAAACTATGCTACAACTCTACTACGGGTAGCAAATAAAACCCGGTCGGAGTATAGTGTAAATAATTACGACCGAGAGTATCGAACCCAAGGGACTTATAGAAAGCTAGTCCTAATCCGGGCAAAAGCCTATTCAATAATAAAAAGGGGGGAAAAGTAATTAACAATTAATTAACTAAAAATCCTAACTAAATAATAATTTGTCCTAGATTCGGAATTACATTAACCAAGTAACAATATGATCACGCAATGAACTTCAAAACTCGAACTTAACCAACCAACGAGAATGCGCCGGACATCCTGCCGGACACTAGATGCACGGCACATTCAAAGACGTTGAATGCGCCAGACACAGGAGACCCGGTAGTACACCCGGCACGTTCAAATTGTAAATACCACTTTCTTGCTTCGGATCTGATAACAAGAAACTCACTACCTATTAGCAAATCGAGCATATGTCATGCCCCGAAATAAACAAGGTAATGGGGGAAGATGGGTTAATTCGTAATCTTTTATGTTAACCCTAAATCATAGATGAAAACATTAAAGACCATTAAGGCTTCTCAACCAATTCTACTCTTGGGCTTTTCTTCCTCAAGTAGGCTTTGAAGAAAGAGAACAAGTGGCCTACATCATTCTCTTGCAAGAAGAACAAAGGCTTAATGAACGCTTGAATATTGAAATGATCATAGTGTTTACAAAGAAGGAATTCATCCCTAACCAAGAACAAGCAAGGAGTTCTACATCTCCATCCACACAGCTACAAGAAGAGAATACAAAGGGGAGAAGGGAATGGTCATAGCCTTAACCCGACAGGATCTTCTTCTTCTTCTTCGCGTGGATGGAACTGTAGAAACTTCCTTGGACACACAACAATGGAGTGAGGCGGAATTGGAGTTGTGAGTGGAGTGTATAGGGGTGTTGAAGTGTGTTGAATTGTAGCCTTCCTCGGCCTATTTATAGGCATTAATTGTGTCGATGCCGGGCGTCGTGCCGGATCACCAGCAGCCGGCACACGTGATAAATGCGCCCAACTGTTAACGGTCGAAACCGTCAATTCCGCGCGAAACAGTGCATATGCCGGGTAGGATATACCCGGCATCACACCCGGC
The DNA here is from genome assembly GCA_023374045.1 of Limonium bicolor. Taxonomy (NCBI): domain Eukaryota; kingdom Viridiplantae; phylum Streptophyta; class Magnoliopsida; order Caryophyllales; family Plumbaginaceae; genus Limonium; species Limonium bicolor. Next base: position 155,562,757 of record CM041780.1, read on the forward strand.
ATCATCCCTTTCACCAACGGTCAATAACTGCTATCGCTTGGTCAACCGTGGAGACTCTTCACTTATGCCGGATGGAATCTACCCGGCATTAGGTCCGGCAATGCCTCTTTTCTGTTCTGTGCTTATGCCGTGCAGAAACTACCCGGCATGGAGTCCGGCTTCAACTGAACTTTTGCCTAGAAATCATTCCTTGCACAGAAAACTCACAAAAACATAAATCTGTACAAATATTATATTTTAACACATAATAAGCATAAATAACATAAATATAACTTTATTAGATAAATATAATACTAAATCTAGTGCATAAAATATGATAAGTCTGCGGCTTATCAGTTGTAGTCGATCGGCTCACCAAGGTTGCCAGATTCATACCGATGAAGGACACCTGGAAGGTAGTGAAGCTCGCAGAGCTGTTCGACAGGGAGATTATCAACACCACGGAGTCCCAAAAACTATAGTATCTGACCGCGACACCAGATTTCTTTCGAGATGCTGGAGAGCTACACGGGAAGCGCTGGGTACAGAATTGAAGCTGAGTACCGCCTTCCATCCTCAGACCGACGGTCAGACAGAAAGGACCATCCAGACACTGGAGGACATGCTTAGGGCATGTGCCTTAGACTTTCAGGGGAGTTGGTTAAATAAGCTTCATCTTATCGAGTTTTCGTACAATAATAGCTATCACGCTTCGATTAAGATGTCGCCTTTCCAAGCCCTATACGGTAGACCTTGTCGTACACCTTTGTGTTGGGATGAGTCAAGCGAAGCGGTCATCATAGGACCGGAGTATTTAGAACAAGTCCAAGTGGAAGTGCTACAAATCCGAGCCAATATGAAGGCAGCCCAAGATAGACGGAAATCCTATGCGAATGTGCGACGACGCGACCTTGAGTTCGCCGTGGGCGACCAAGTGTTTTTGCGCGTTTCACCTATGAAGGGCGTATTCCGTTTTGGTCTAAAGGGCAAGTTAAGCCCAAAGTTTGTAGGGTCGTACACTATCACTAAGAGAGTTGGATCCGTAGCCTATAGATTAGCACTACCTGAGGACTTGGGGCGTGTACATGATGTCTTTCATGTGTCACAACTCAAGAAGTACATTGTTGATCTTTCTCATGTCCTAGAGCCCGAGAGACTTTCCATTGAGCCGACCATGAGATATGTTGAAACTCCCGTTATAATCCTTGATAGGAAGACCAGAGACACTCGCCACAAATCTATACGAATGGTGAAGGTCCTATGGTCAAACCATGATGTCGAAGAAGCGACATGGGAGTTAGAAGACGCCATGAAGGCGAAGTACCCACATTTATTCATAGACTAGATAGTCTAGTGTTTAGTAGATACGGGTACGGGGCGTACCCCTTTTAAGGGGGGTAGAGCCTTTTTGCTTTTGCATTGCTTCGGGATAGCATTGCATTAGTGTGTGTGTGTATTGTAGTAGGTTTTGATGGCACATGTAGTGCGAGTGTATCGAGTATGTATGTGTAATGTGTAATGTGTAATGTATGGATGTGTATGTACAATGTATGGTGTAATGTGTATTGTGGATTGCAACTGTGTATTGTGTGATGGTATGTATGGAAATGGTGTATGGTATATGTGAATTTCGTATGATGCTTGAATTGTGTATGTTTGTAATGTAGAAGAAGTAAACACCTCATAGGTGGTAGTAAGACACATTATAGCAATTGGTTTGCCTAATGAGTGGAATTATTAAACTATTAACCTTGAGCAACTTGTGAGGGTTAAGGGGGTAGATTGAAATACCCCGTAATTAAAAATGATTAATTAGGCTAATAAGTAATTTAGAAGCTTATTATGCATAAATAATCACGAGGGAAACAAATCCCGAAGAAAACAGATCCTTAAAAGGATTAAAACACAAACGAATCTTAAAGCGCGCTTTTCGAAAAAACCGGGAAAATGTGACTTTAAGCGGGTCAAATAAACTCGTAACCATTTTGGTCAACTAAATAGTCATTAATAAACGTTAGTGAAGGTCTAGAGCCAATAAAATTAATAAAACGAGAAATTAGTAAAAACTGTCAAAACGGGAAGTTGTGGGGTAAAAACATAAATAACTCAAACTAGTGTGTCCAGTATCACAAATAAAATTTCAAAACCCATAATGGGTGCTGGGTGCAGCCGATTTATGCCCCCCACTCAAACTCTTAACTCTCTTTTCATTTGCAAAAGACAAAACAATTAAAAAGCAAAAAGTACCTCACCTATCTCACATTCTCTCTCCTACTCTCTCATTTTCTCACAACCCTCTCGTACAGCACTCACCCTCCTCTCTGATTTCTTCTTCTTCCTTGGAACCTCTAATGGCGATTTTGAGAAGCCAAAATAGCCACCCACTTCTCTCCTCTTGTTAACCCTTTGAATCTCCACCAAAAATTACAAAAATTATACCATTGGAATCCTCTCACCAAGGAGAGCATATTCCTCCTTTCAAAATTCGAAAACAAACACTTTCATCTCCATGGGTGTGCTGCATTTGGAGCTTCAAGACCACCATTAGAACACCCTTCATCTCCTTGTTACTTTGAGGTAAAAATATTCTTGAAACCTCATCTTTTTCTAGCCCTTGTGGGCAAAACGAAATTTTGAACTAAACCATTGTTGGTGCTTTGTATTCTAGCCGATTTTGGCATTGTTGGTGGAGTTGAAATCTTGTCCTTGAGCCATCCCAAACATTAACTACACCCTTGCAAGGTAATGAAATTTCTAAACCTAAAACTTACTTTAAAGCTTAAAGATTGGTTAAGGGTTAGTTTCTGTGTATTGAATGGTCGAATGTATGGGTTGTAGTGTTAGAGGATTTGAATTACAAAACCGGTGGGAAGAGAAAAGAAGGAAGAAGAAAGAAGGAGGAGAAGAAAAACTAGAAGAAGAACAAGGTAAATTGCACTCTCTTGGTAGTCTTGTAAAATGTATTGTGTAACAGATTTTAGTAACTCTTAATTGTGTATTGAAAATGGTAATGAGTGGTAGTGTAATGTGTAAGAGAATCCAAATGTTTTAAACCTTTAAAAGACATGTAAAAGCTTGTTGAAACCTAGATGGGAATTGAGGTTGAGTGCAAGAATTTAATAGTGTTGAATGGTTAGTATTTGTGTTGGAGAGCTATGTATATTGATGATATTGAAAACAGGTGAATTGGGTAACAATGTGTGGATAAATGATGTGGTGAGAATGTAAAAATATAGGGGAGACTATAGCAAAATTTACCTAGAAACTAGAGAACTTAAGAACTAGAAACTAGGTGAAAACATGTATTTGAAACAGATTTTGATTGGAGCTAGTTAGTGGGTAGGTTAGGAGAGGTGTGTAATGCATTAGAAGCTTTAGAAATGACATTAGAAGAGGGAGCTATAGATGGAGAGAGTTAGAGTCAAAATCTGTAGCAAATGCAACTAAGAAAGATTTAGTGTAAGTGCTCAAATGGAACTTGGAAAATTATGTGTGTGAATTAGTATAGAAAAGAGTAAGGAGTTAAGGGATGAATTCACATGAATTAGAGTGTTTAATTAGTGCTAAAACATGTGGGATTAAGTGTAGGAACAATGGAGAAGTAATGGCTAAGAAGAGGGACTGAAAACAGAAATAAAATGCAAATACTGGACTGGACCGACCTTGGGACCGGACTTGCAAGGTCGGTCGAGCCCAGATTTACAATGACGGAAACCTTCTGGAATTGACCGACCTTGGGGACCGAACTTGCAAGGTCGGTCGGCCAGAAAATTTCCCGTAACAAAACCTTCGGAATGGACCGACCTTGGGACCGGACTTGCAAGGTCGGTCAGCCTAAAATTTTCCCGTAATGTAACTTACTGGAATGGACCGACCTTGGGACCGGACATGCAAGGTCGGTCGACTCCAGAATGTCGAAGCCAAAACTTACTGGAATGGACCGATCTTGGGACCGGACTTGCAAGGTCGGTCGGCCCTGAAATTTTCCAGCGTATTACCTACTGACTTCGACCGACCTTGGGTCCGACCCTGGGTAAGGTCGGTCGAGTCATACAAAATAATAATAATAATAATAATATAATAATAATAATAATAATAATAATAATAATAATAATAATAATAAAAATAATAATAAGAAGTATAATATATGAATAAGGACACCATTGTTAAGTAAGGGAATAAACTTAAAGTAATGAAGAGTAAGTAAATAATGTGTAAGTGTAAGAATTGTAAAGACATAGTAAGTATGAGTTGAAAAACGTAATGGTATACGAGTTAAGTTAATTATAGTTAATTAAATCACTCGATCACGTGTAATCATAGGACTGATTTGTGAACACCGGAGGAAAGTTGGTTACAAGTACAACGGTGAACGGTATGAACTTCTCATGCCCCGTATGCTACCTTGGTTACTCTGATTTGTGTGTTGTGTGCTAATTGATCACCAAAATAAGATAAACGCACGAATCGGATATATTATGCTTACTTATGATTATCATGAGATTGTTCCTTGTTGGATATTGTCTTTAAATCATAGTTTGTATAATTCATGAAATGTATGGATGATAATGAATGTGTGTATGCTTGATGTATTGTGTTGTGGCCGAATAATATTGTGATTGGACTTCTAACTGATTCCTAACAAGCTAACCAATCTAACTTAATAAATTGGTAATTAAATTGGAATGAGTAGAAGTCCGATATAGTTTCGGTCACACGTGAGAAGGCGGAGACACAAGAGGTTGGATCCAATTCCTGACTCTTAAACTGGTCCACGGCCCAAACTCCTTAAATGGGTAGCATCCTGGATTAGTGAGTCAAGTAAATCCCGGTGGTGGGACGGAGTAGTCCCCGGGCCGGAGGTCATATCGACTTAACATGAGTAAGAGTAAGTAAGTAAGAATGAGTAAACAAGTATGGAAAGGTAAGTAAGTAAAGTAAGAGAAAGTTTGTATAAGTATTGTGTAATGAGTAAAAGAGTAATAAGCATCCGATTAACCCGGATGTGTAATTTGGCTAACCCTTGTGAAGGTAAGTAATGTGTATGCTATTGTATTGTTGTTTAGTCTGTGTATTGTATTGTGGATGAATGTATGTTGAATGTAAAGCATGTATGTATGACAATAATGAACCGCATGTACAGTCGACCTTAATTAGTCGGCGTGCCCTTGTTAGCATGCGGTATATGCGAAGTTTATATGCAGCTTTTTGCTGAGCCCCTTGGGGCACCGTTTTTAATATAATGCTGGTCCTCGAGAAGGGTGAAGACCATGAAGATAGAGCTGTCAAAATTTGACCCAACCCGAAAACCTGTCCGTTTTATCCGTACCCGAAACCCGATCGAACCCGAAAATATTTAAATATAATAAACCCGAAACCCGATTGGGTAAAACCCAAAATGACCCGAACCCGAAATGACCCGAACAATTTATAACCCAAAACTGACCCGAACCCGAAATAATAGTAATTATAAATTAGCCAAACTCGAATAACATGAAATAATAGTGACTATAAATTGTCCCAAACCTGAATGACCCAAATGAATATGATAAAAAATTGATTTAAACTTAGTATATCCGAATGAAATTCAGAATAATTGTATTGAAAGTTCTGCAATCTATATGTTGTATATTCTTATAGAAATTATGTATATATTTATATTATATTTTTTTCAAAAAATATTAATCATGACCCGAAATAACCGAAACCGATTCTATGTGACACTATTACAACCTGAACCCGAAATGACCCGAACCCGAAAGACCCAACCCAAAATGACCCGAAGTTTAATGACCCGAATGGATATTGACCCGAAAAGATATGACCCAAAACCCGAACGGATAACCCGTTTGACAGGCCTACATGAAGATAGTTAGCTTGATTTCTTTTTGGTGTATCGATGAATTGTGATGGTGTACCAAGTTGTACACGGCTGTAGGTTTTTGTTAGCCGGTGTACCATGGGGTACACCCTTTTGGATAAGGATAGGATGGTGAATTGGTATAGATGAGTAGTTGTTCTAAACTCATTATTTTTGGTAAACTTGGAAAGTGTAATTGAATATACTTGGCACTCGGTAATCCAGCAATGTAAGCATTTGATCTTTTGTATTTAGTAAGCAATGTTTTAGTAGCTCGGTATCTTTTAGTCATCAGACCGTCACTGTAAGTAGTATAAGCCTAGCTAGCCGTATGGGCGGTTAGCGGCGTTGTATCACCCGCCGTAGTAGTAGAATTTCCGCTGCGAGTAGTTAGGATTATGGGGATGATTGGACGGTAAGTATAGGATTAGCGGTAGGAGTGTTACACGAGATGAGAGTGAAGTTTCCTTCACTATTTATCGACTAGATATCCTAGTCTAGGGTACGAGGGCGTACCCCTCTTTTAAGGGGGGTAGAGCCTATTTCGTTATGGCATAACGTGCACTTTCGTTGCACTTTGATCTGTTATGTACTTGTGTGATCTATGATTATATTTATGATATGGGTTGATGTGTACTACGTTACACTACTATGAATGGATTATGTGTGCTGTTTTACGCCACGTTGAAGTTATTATTGGTGATGACCTTTCATGATCATTATACTATATATTATGTTGAATACATACTACGAACTTAGAAAGTAGTGGAACTAGGGACTTGATCCCTAAAATAGAGTTGTGTTGTGGATGCTTAGTGGAACTTAATTCCCCACAACCATTTGAATTTAGAAATGAGACTTCGGGGCGAAATCCTTTTAAGGGGGGAAGATTGAAATACCCCAAATCTAATCAATACATTAAAACTGTTAAATAATGAAGAATTTATCTAGGAAAATATCATTTTAGGTACGCATGCTATTTTATGCATGCAAACGTTTACGTAAATAATATTACGCATGTGCATGCAAACTCATGCACGCGAACGTAACGTAAAATAGTCATTTTACCATAAACACTAACGGGCGTAATTTTATTGACGCCTTAACATATTCACTCAAAACGTTTATGTACGTTTAACAACGAGGATTAAACTCCTTGCATAACAAGCTCGATACAGCGAGCGACAACAAGGAAAGATCAACACGAACGTTATACAACTCAACGTTCGATTCAAAAACGTTAAAAATACTAACGGACAACGTAAAAATATTTTACTGCATTTATAAATGCTAAAATAAATATAAACACACCTTTAAACAAGGTAACAATTTATATTACGTAATCTTAACACAAAATATAAATCATAGTACATAAAGAATGTTATAACATTGCAAATAATATAAGACATTACAAGTTATAAAATCGATCCTAAATTGCCGGTTTTATATATAAATTTTGGGACTTATTTTACACACTTTTACTTAGTAAAACAATTAACTACCTAGTGCACCTACTTTATATAAGAGTACATATTATTATGGCAAATTAAACCTACTAATATACACTTATATTACCGATAATACACTAGTAGTTAATCAAACAAAAATCTATACTAAACACTATATAATTAAGGTTAGTCATGTACTCATAATTACCAAATAAAACTAGTAGCAATTAACGGTTATATGTACTCTTAATTAACAACTAAAATCTATAACAAATTTCCATGCAAATGAACGGTAATACACTAGCTATTAAGCAAACAAAAATCTGTAATAATTACCACTTGTAATTAGCGGTAATATAGCTTTTAAAGAAGCAAAAACCTGTAGCAAATTATTAAGTCATTAACGGTAGTTTTTGTACCCTTGATTACAAAGAAAACCCCTGCAGAAATTAACGGTAATATTATTGGCAACAAAAACCGGTAGCAATTACATGTAATTAGCGTAGAGAACAAGTGTTTATAATTGACAAAAATCTGTAGCAAATTCTATAAGATAAAGACAGTACACTGCACCCATAATTAACAAAAAGAAATCAACACTAAACTACATGATTAACGTGAGCACATGTGCTCAAGTTAACAAAGAAAATTCTGTAACTTTTTGACATTAGGAAATCGGTACTCTACATACACATGAGACATGATTTAGATGTCTTATTTAACATGTAAACTTTATGTGTCACTTTTCCACCATTATACAACAATAATACAAGAATAAAACCCATTGTAATTGCCTACCATTACCGAAAATCCTACAAGCAAATAAGGTTAGTTTAGTTTTAGTATGAGTGGGAATTAACTAATGTAAAGTAGATCTACATATTAAGTACTCACATGTTACAATTAAACAAAGAAAAAGGGAAGACAACATGCCTCCCTTATCAGCCATGGGTACCGAATTTAGAGCTTGATGGAGGACTTTTTGGTTGCCAACAGTTCAAAGAATAATGCATACCTAACATTACCATGATCTTATGTTTACCACTATGAGATTTAATTAGCTAATTCTTAGCTCCTTGATTACCGAAAACACTAGCAAAAGGGAGTCAATATTGGAGCAATCAACCTCTAATCTATGACATAAATAATTACTTAGAGACAAGGAGAAAGCAAGATAAGATCCCATTATGTTAACTAATCTAACATATACCTAACTTGCCCACGTTCTTATGTTTCCCACTTTGACAATAATTAGCTAATTCTAATCTTGGTGCCGGTGTAATCCGTTAGCAAACACGTTAATCCGTTAGCAGAATAAAGTCCCGGACCAAGATTAACCTGTTTGCTAACGGATTACACCGGCACCAAGATTAGAATTAGCTAATTATTGTCAAAGTGGGAAACATAAGAACGTGAGCAAGTTAGGTATATGTTAGATTAGTTAACATAATGGGATCTTATCTTGCTTTCTCCTTGTCTCTAAGTAATTATTTATGTCATAGATTAGAGGTTGATTGCTCCAATATTGACTCCCTTTTGCTAGTGTTTTCGGCAATCAAGGAGCTAAGAATTAGCTAATTAAATCTCATAGTGGTAAACATAAGATCATGGTAATGTTAGGTATGCATTATTCTTTGAATTGTTGGCAACCAAAAAGTCCTCCATCAAGCTCTAAATTCGGTACCCATGGCTGATAAGGGAGGCATGTTGTCTTGCCTTTTTCTTTGTTTAATTGTAACATGTGAGTACTTAATATGTAGATCTACTTTACATTAGTTAATTCCCACTCATACTAAAGCTAAACTAACCTTATTTGCTTGTAGGATTTTCGGTAATGGTAGGCAATTACAATGGGTTTTATTCTTGTATTATTGTTGTATAATGGTGGAAAAGTGACACATAAAGTTTACATGTTAAATAAGACATCTAAATCATGTCTCATGTGTATGTAGAGTACCGATTTCCTAATGTCAAAAAGTTACAGAATTTTCTTTGTTAACTTGAGCACATGTGCTCACGTTAATCATGTAGTTTAGTGCTGATTTCTTTTTGTTAATTATGGGTGCAAGTGTACTGCCTTTATCTTATAGAATTTGCTACAGATTTTTGTCAATTATAAACACTTGTTCTCTACGCTAATTACATGTAATTGCTACCGGTTTTTGTTGCCAATAATGAGCTATATTACCGTTAATTTCTGCAGGGGTTTTCTTTGTAATCAAGGGTACAAAAACTACCGTTAATGACTTAATAATTTGCTACAGGTTTTTGCTTCTTTAAAAGCTATATTACCGCTAATTACAAGTGGTAATTATTACAGATTTTTGTTTGCTTAATAGCTAGTGTATTACCGTTCATTTGCATGGAAATTTGTTACAGATTTTAGTTGTTAATTAAGAGTACATATAACCGTTAATTGCTACTAGTTTTATTTGGTAATTATGAGTACATGACTAACCTTAATTATATAGTGTTTAGTACAGATTTTTGTTTGATTAACTACTAGTGTATTACCGGTAATATAAGTGTATATTAGTAGGTTTAATTTGCCATAATAATATGTACTCTTATATAAAGTAGGTGCACTAGGTAGTTAATTGTTTTACTAAGTAAAAGTGTGTAAAATAAGTCCCAAAATTTATATATAAAACCGGCAATTTAGGATCGATTTTATAACTTGTAATGTCTTATATTATTTGCAATGTTATAACATTCTTTATGTACTATGATTTATATTTTGTGTTAAGATTACGTAATATAAATTGTTACCTTGTTTAAAGGTGTGTTTATATTTATTTTAGCATTTATAAATGCCTAACTATACGTTAAATATTTTTACGTTGTCCGTTAGTATTTTTAACGTTTTTGAATCGAACGTTGAGTTGTATAACGTTCGTGTTGATCTTTCCTTGTTGTCGCTCGCTGTATCGAGCTTGTTATGCAAGGAGTTTAATCCTCGTTGTTAAACGTACATAAACGTTTTGAGTGAATATGTTAAGGCGTCAATAAAATTACGCCGTTAGTGTTTATGGTAAAACGACTATTTTACGTTACGTTCGCGTGCATGAGTTTGCATGCACATGCGTAATATTATTTACGTAAACGTTTGCATGCATAAATTAGCATGCGTACCTAAAATGATATTTTCCTAGATAAATTCTTCATTATTTAACAGTTTTAATGTATTAATTAGATTTGGGGTATTTCAATCTACCCCCTTAAAAGGACTTCGCCCCGAAGTCTCATTTCTAAATTCAAATGGTTGTGGGGAATCAAGTTCCACTAAGCATCCACAACACAACTCTATTTTAGGGATCAAGTCCCAAGTTCCACTACTTTCTAAGTTCGTAGTATATATTCAACATAATATATAGTGTAATGATCATGAAAGGTCATCACCAATAATAACTTCAACGTGGCGTAAAACAGCACACATAATCCATTCATAGTAGTGTAACGTAGTACACATCAACCCATATCATACATACAATCATAGAGTCACACAAGTACATAACAGATCAAAGTGCAACGAAAGTGCACGTTATGCCAAAACGAAATAGGCTCTACCCCCCTTAAAAGAGGGGTACGCCCTCGTACCCTAGACTAGGATATCTAGTCGATAAATAGTGAAGGAAACTTCACTCTCATCTCGTCCTCCAATTCCCATGTGGCCTCCTCAACCTCATGGTTCGACCAGAGAACCTTGACAAGTCTCACCGACTTGTTTCGAGTTTCCCGGGTCTTCGTGTCTAGGATTTTCTGAGGGGTCTCCACATACCTCATAGTCGGTTCTAAAGATAGCCTCTCGGGCTGTAAGACATGAGAAGGATGTGGTATATACTTCTTGAGTTGAGAAACATGGAATACGTCATGTACTTTTCCTAATTCCACTGGCAAATCAAGCCTATATGCAACGGGGCCCACCCGCTCCGTTACAGCGTAGGGTCCTACAAACTTAGGGCTCAACTTGCCCTTTTGTCCGAATCTAAATACTCCCTTCATTGGAGATACTCGCAGAAATACCTGGTCGCCCACTGCGAACTCAAGGTCTCGTCGTCTCTCATCAGCGTACGACTTCTGCCTGTCCTGGGCAGCTTTCATATTCTGTCTAATCTGCTGAACTTCCGCCTGTACTTGCTCCAAGTACTCGGGTCCAATGATGACACTCTCGCTAGACTCATCCCAGCATAGTGGTGTACGGCAAGGCCTGCCGTATAGTGCTTGGAAGGGCGACATCTTAATCGAAGCGTGATAGCTGTTGTTGTATGCAAATTCGATTAAGTACAACTTGTCTATCCAACTGCCCTGAAAGTCCAAAGCACAAGCTCTCAACATGTCTTCCAAGGTTTGTATTGTCCTCTCTGACTGGCCATCCGTCTGAGGGTGGAAGGCTGTACTGAGTTTCAATTCCGTGCCAAGCGCTTCTCTTGTAGTTCTCCAATATCTGGAAAGGAATCTGGTATCCCGATCCGAAACAATGGTCTTTGGGACACCATGGTGCCTCATGATCTCTTTGTCAAATAATTCTGCCAATTTAGACACTTTCCAAGTATCCTTCATTGGTATGAATCTGGCCACCTTGGTCAATCGATCAACAACTACCCATATCATATTTAGCCCCCCTTTAGTAGGCGGTAGCCCAACGACGAAATCCATGGAGATATCATAGAATTTCCATTCTGGGATTGGCATAGGCTGGACCATGCCCCCAGGTCGTCTGTGCTCGAATTTCACCTTCTGACAGGTGAGGCATCTCAATACGTATTCGGTCACGTCTTTCTTCATTCCACTCCACCAAAAGTGTCGCTTTAGGTCCTTATACATCTTCGAGGCTCCTGGGTGGACCGATGTGGTAGAAGAATGTGACTCTCTGAGTATGTGGTCCTTCAGTTCTGTGTTGTCCCTTGGGATGCATAAGCGGCCCTTGAGTCTAATCAGCCCATCATCATGCAAATGATATTCATACTTTCCTCTCTCCATCGTACCGTCTATCAACTTTGACTGATCTCTGTCATGCGTTGATCGCTCTGCTGAGCGCTACGTATTTCGTCTATAAGACTGGTATTGGCGATTATAGCGTGCAATGAATGTGCTCGTCGGCTTAATGCGTCTGCCACAACATTAGCCTTGCCCTCTTTGTACTGAAGGTCAATATCGTAGTCCTTGAGGAATTCAACCCATCGCCTCTGACGCATGTTTAATTCCTTCTGTGTGAACACGTATTTTAAACTCTTATGGTCTGAATATACAGTCAGCTGAACACCGTACAAATAATGGCGCCAGATTTTTAAAGCAAACACAATAGCTCCCAACTCTAAATCATGCGTGGGATAATTCTCTTCATGCTTCTTCAACTGCCGGGAAGCGTAGGCGACTACTTTCCCGTGCTGCATGAGTACACAACCTAAACCCTTGCTTGATGCGTCACAGTAGACCTCGTAGCCCTCTGTGCCGTCTGGTATAGTCAGGACGGGTGCTGAGGTCAGTGCATCTTTCAATCTTTGGAACGACGTTTCACACTCTTCCGTCCATACAATTGGCGTGTCTTTCTTTGTCAAACTAGTCATCGGTTTCGCTATCCTGGAGAAATCTTGACAAACCTTCTGTAATAACCTGCTAAACCGAGGAAACTTCGAATATCAGTAACTGACTTCGGCCTAGGCCAAGTGCGAACTGCCTCGACCTTCGCTGGATCTACAGAGATACCAGCATCCGAGATGACGTGTCCGAGAAAGGATACTTTATCAAGCCAGAACTCACATTTGGAGAACTTAGCAAATAACTATTTTTCCTCAGAATCTCGAGAACTTGTCGAAGGTGATCCTCATGCTCTTCTTTTGTTTTGGAGTAAATTAATATGTCGTCGATAAAAACAACTACTGACTTATCCAGTTGTTCCCTAAACAGTCGGTTCATCAAGTCCATGAATACTGCTGGTGCGTTAGTTAAACCGAAAGGCATCACTGTAAACTCGTAGTGGCCATATCTTGTTCGGAACGCTGTCTTCTCTCTATCTCGCTCTTTGATCGGTATCTGATGGTACCCTGATCGTAAATCAATCTTAGAGAATACTGATGCCCCTTTCAACTGATCGAATAGGTCGTCGATGCGTGGTAGTGGGTACTTATTCTTTATTGATACAACATTCAGTTCCCTGTAGTCGATGCATAGGCGTAGGCTGCCATCCTTCTTCTTCACGAAGAGGACCGGTGCGCCCCAAGGCGATGCACTCGGTCGTATATAACCTTTGTCAAGTAGATCTTTCAACTGCTCCTTCAACTCAGTCATTTCCGTCGGTGCCTTACGGTACGGCGCCTTAGCTATCGGACCTGTACCTGGTAGTAGATCAATGGTGAACTCTACCTCTCTGGCTGGTGGCAGTCCTGGGAGTTCTTTCGGGAAAACATCTGGGAATTCTGACACAACTGGCATGTCTTCACTGAACTCGGGGTCACGTTCCAAGTCTTGAACATAGCATAAGTATACTTCCCGTTGCTTCTTCGCCTCTCTGTACATAGACATTGATATTACTTTTATTGAAGGTGCTCTAGGTTCTGACGGTATGACACTGTCACTCCTGACGGGCTCTTAAGTAACAGTCGCTGATCTGCACAAAGTATGCGGCCTCTGTGCCGCCCTAACCAGTCCATCCCTACAATAACATCAAAGCCCAAGCCTCTAAACTCAATTAAATCAATGGGAAAGTCCTCATCTTTGATCCGGATTGTGGCCCCTTTATAACAGCGGGTACACCTGGTTTTCTCCATAGACGGGAGTGTTACCATGAAGTCTGGCAACTCTACTGCGTCTAGCCCCAATTTTTCCGCAAGCGTAGGCGAAATAAAGGTATGTGAAGCTCCAGAGTCAAACAATACTGATGCAGCTACTCCGTTAACTGGAAAAGTACCCGTGATCATTGTGCCACCTTTGCTAGCTTCTGCTTCTGTAAGTATGCTTAGGGTACCCTCTGTCTCCTTAGTACAACCTATTAGTAAACTCTGGTAAGTACTTGATATAAATAGAAGTCGAAAAGCATTCACATTTCACAAATCCCTCAATACACGGTGATTTTCATTACATAGGTTTATTGTCGTTTACAGTACTAGTACTTCCTAAAGGTCAAGTTCAGTCGTCCCGGTTTCATATGTGTGGTATTAATCACTGTAGGAGGCGTTGTATTTAGTTTGATCCTCTTAATACCGTGGTATAACATTCTTGACTTCCCACCCATTACCAGAACATCTCTGATTTCAGTGTGATCTTTCTTCAAGGTCCACACGCTTCTGCTCGCCGTATAGGAACTCTGCTTCGTCGCCGATAGACAAGGACACTACCGGTATCCCTTGGTTAAGGGTTTCTGACGTCTCATCTTTATCTTGGTGTAGCCCTAAACGGCCTCCTTCTTCGTAGAAGTTGATGATGCACAAGTCTGCCTTTAGGTTAGGTACCGGATCTGGTTCTAATTGTTGAGCAGTATTGATTACCTGTTCCACTATCGATAAGAACTCGTCGGGTATTTTCGGTATCTGTGCTCCGTCTCTGGTTCTTGTTTCTTGGTATGTCTTCGTGTAAGGGTTCCAGTCCTTTCCTAGGCACATCATTTTCAGTTTCATCTTTGACCCTCCTGGGTGTTCGGGTGTGTAGAACCCTCCTAGTCCTACTCCCAGTTCTTGGCATCTCCTAATGATGGCGATTTGTGTCTCGGGTGTTAGGTATCCCTTAAGTAGGATCATCCCTGGTTGGATGACCTGACATTGCTTGCTGATCGGTTCGTGTTCTTGGATGGCAATTCCTTCTAGGGCAGGCGGTGTGGGGATAGGAAAGCATATATTGAAAGGTCCTATGGTAGTTGAAACCTTCTTTTTATGAGTTTCTTAATTTTTTACTCATTCTCACGCTTTTAGGCATGCAAGCACTCAAATACGTCACCCAATGTTCATAGACATGAAGTTTTCATTGTTACCTGATTTTTTGGAAGTACCGGCCTCATCAGTGCGGTCTATCACATGCAAAGCAGGCCCTGTGGCCGGGCCCTTGCCCTTCGCTCCTTGGCCCGCTGCAGGTTGGGCGGTTTGTATCGGGCGGGAACCGCTGGATCCTCCCCTTTGGTCGTTGCTCGGCTTAGTTCCTGGACGATAGGCCTTACTCTCCGGGACCCTGACACACTTATAGGCTCGGTGTCCCCATAGCTGACAGTGACGGCACTGGACCTTCTCTCCGTGGTAGTCCACTCCTGGATGATCCTTTCCGCACTACCTACAGTTGAAATGGCGTACCCATTTCTGGCCCAGGTTTGAGCCGTAACCAGAACCTAACATAATCGGGGTTTAGTTATTAGCTCCATCGTAGGGAAATATTCATTAGAGGTTTTCAACGGATATTCTCCAAATATGTGCCTTACATTTGGGTGGGTGTGATCTCAGTGGTTTAGATGCTCCACTGTGAGGAACAAGCTGAAGAGTCTCATTAGTCTGACTTCCCTTTCCTTGATAGGGCTTTTGACCCTTCCGGAATGGCCTCTTCTTCCTGAAGCCGCCCTGTGTGGTGTTATCAGTGCCAACATCATCGGTTTTCCTCTTTTGATTATTCAAAGCGTCCCTCCTCCGGATTGTAACACCCCAACCTGAAACTCCACAACCTGAACGATGATAGCTCCCAAAGATAACTGGAAATGCAGCTGAATATATATACAAAACAACGGGTGGTGCTACAACGCCGTTAGTCACCCATGTGACTAACAAGGCTAACTCCAAAATAACTTACAAACGATACAGTTTGAGCGCTGAATACAAACCGCTTAAAATAACAAAAGCTAATAGTAAAAGTTCAGTACTGTAAAATGTTACAGATAGTAACGATCCCCTGTCTTAATTCTACCCCACCCACACTCGGTCGGGTAATCTCTTCTTTCTTCAGGTACCTGAAAAACATAGCCATCGAAATGGCTCAGCAAATAATGCTGGTATGAACCCGTGCAGCCCATAAGCTAGCGGGCCACGCACAACTACTTGGTCGTAAGCATGCGGTTCATTTTTATCAAACACTGTAAACATGCATCATATATAATTCACACAAGTAGCCATACAAGGTCAATAGCATCGCAATGAGAAACATGACAGCAGAGGTCAAGCTAGTAATTTAATTTTGGAATAGGCATGATAAACCCTTCAGACGAGATAAGACTCTTGCGTTAATGG